>JACVVK020000265.1:397500-625000 GCA_018292915.2 Batillaria attramentaria
ATGCAGAGATGGGGAGCGGGGAGGGGAGGGGCATGGGGGGGTTGGTTCTGCTGCATGGAGAAATGTACAGCTAGTAGTGTTTGCACTTTGCGCGAGCCGTCGAACATTCAAATTCTTCCACTGTTACACTACTGGAACGCACCAAGTGTGGTCGCCGCGTCATCGTAAGTGGTGTCATGATAGAAAACAGCTCAGAACGATCTATGAGCGTACAAATGGTAGCACTGGCCCCCTTTAGAGAATTTGCACGAAGCGAGTGCATTGTATCTGCATAGAACTTCAGTATAGAAGAGCTCTGTTCACCATCTACCTGTTATCTGTCCAGCCTACATGTACTTGGACACGGGGGTCCTCAGCGCCCAGCCCAGGCACAACCAACGTCTTCGTCTTGGAGACAGACAGCCGCCGTACTCGTGCACCCGCTGCGGACGCCAGTACTCACACCAGCCGGGACTCATACGTCACAGGAAGCAGTGCGAGGGTCGTTACGACATCCAGTGTCCCGTGTGCTACAAGCAGTTCCACCGGCGTGACGCGTGCAAACAGCACATTCTCAGCAAGCATCCAGACTACACTGAGAACACCACCACGGCTTGAGATGAGACGCCCGTAGTGAAATTACGAAACAGGTGACTGCTTCATTCCGGGGGCTGCCACAGTTTCGCCTTTTCTCAGTTTTGATTAGACCTAGCTACGCTGCCCCGCCCGCTCTTTCCTATCCTCCTTTTTCTTCCTTACTTTCTTTCTTTGTTTCTGTCTGCCCTTGGATCTGTAGATAGATCTAATTTACGTTCTCTTACAACTTCAACTCACAGTATTTCTCGCATGTAGTATGCAGAGTCCCTTTTCTGTTTCACGTGATGCCGCTTTGCTTGAGGAGTAGTTTTCTGATGTGTGTGTGTGTGTGTGTGTGTGTGTGTGTGTGTGTGTGTGTGTGTGTGTGTGTGTGAAAGCATCCTGATTCTACTTGAGGGACGGTAGGACCATTGGTTTTATCAGTTTTCTGAGAAATTGTAGGTGGCGTGTTCCTGTAGCCGGGGGAGGGGTGGGAGGGAGTTGGCGTTTTGGGAGGGGGAGGGGGGGGAGTGAGTTTGCGCTGCTTAAGCCAGTTGACAATATCTGATGGAGAGGGAGGGAGGGGGGCATTTCGTTTCACGATGTTGGTTTTAATTTTTGTACCCATAGTGATACGGAGGCAGTAGGGTCGGAGACAGTGCTGTTCCGAGGTATCTAGATTCTCTTATGGATATGGCCAAAGTGAAAAGTCGATTTAGACACACAGGCTGTCCAACCCTGAACTCTCGAGTAATCATAATCGGAAAGTCATCAGACTAGGGGCAGTAGCTGTCCACTATGGTGTTTCCCCGTGACGGTCCGATCTTAGCTGAGTTATTTCTTCTAGGTTCTGTGTCAACCCGCTGCTCAAGTTGCTCTCCGTCGTGTTTTCTTGAGCTATCTAGGTTCTGTCATGGGTAATTGCGATCAGCATCTGAAATGTTATAGGATGAATGACAACTGCATTACGTGTCGTGTCGTTTTTTGCCACCCCCCTCCACACCCCCCCCCCTCCCCAATTTCGGTGCACAATACCTGGCGTCGTAGGCTTTAATTGTTGTCGGGATGACTGATTCGATTAGGAAGGGGACTTCAGTCGTTCCATGGGGAAATGAGAAATGTTTTAGAATGAGTGATAGCTGTCCTGTCTTACCATTCCTACTGACTTTTGAAAGCTTTGCATGGCTGTATAATACATTACAAGCAAATTTTGTATACAAAATACTGTAGCGAGAGAAGGCGCTGGCCAGCCATTGTGTCCGGGCGCATGTACCCTCTGGCAGGGGAGACAACTACCGTTAAGTGCTAAGTAGATCGTCTGCTACGCATAACCGCAATGTGTTGAGTGAGGAGATGAGAGTCCGTACACAAAATTCATTATTTACAATAAATGTCATTATTTAGTTTATTTTATGGGGTTTTTTTTATTCAGTTTATTTTTTTTTGTATTATTGAATTTATTGCTGTTGTTACTAAGTTATCCTTATTATTATTGTTACTATTTCAGCCCTGATGTTTCACCTTCCCTTCAGGCCACGCCCCACCCAGCATGTCAGCACAGAAGGCGGTGACAAGTTCACGTACGCCTGCAAGGGATGTGGCCGTCAGTACGTCCACCTCCCCAGCCTCATCAGACACAGACGACAGTGCCAGGGAGCCACCAGCAGCGGCTACGACATCGTCTGCACGCCGTGTACACTCGTGTTCCAAACACGCGAGGATTACTTGCAGCACTGCCGCGATCGCCATGAGCCGGACGTTACCGTGGAGACCTGGCCACATTGAATGAGTTTATACTTCAAGTTCTTTATCCTTTTCCGTACTTCGTGGGTCGCGGATGACCCACAAGTGCACATTCATATGCCGACATCTCTTTCATATTTTGAAAACTAAGCGTTCTTACTCCAGGTGTTCTTCAAAATATATTTGTGGCGTCTGTGTCGAACCACAAAAAATGAAGCGTACCTACTTGGTTAGAAGTGAAAGGATTTGTTGTTGTTTTTACTACGTTATTGTCCCTTTCGGGAAATTCGGGCTACTATCCCCATGAGAAGCGCGTCGCCGCGGTGCTATTTTCCAATTTTGCTGAGGGAGGAAAGTCGGATAATCCGGAGAGAAAACCCCCGATGAGCAGCCCGGTAGCCAGGGTAAACCAGTGTCACATAATTATCACAAGCTCGAACCCATGCTTCATGCTTCATCGCGGTGACGGCAGTTCATTAGCGCAGCGGCTATGTCCGACGCGCTGCCTATTAGACCACCGCTTCCCCCCTCATTGAATAACGATCAAAGTGGCACTAATGAGAAGCAAAGGCATACTGAGACATTCACGGCATCATTTACGGGTCTGCATCTTTTTCGCTTTCATTTCAAAACATTTGCAGAGTTTTCTGCGGGTTATGCAGTTGGTTTCTTTACTTTCTTTGTGTTTAATTCGTGACTTTTTCTGTTCTGTTTGTTTTAGTGTTTCATTTATTTGTAATGTGTTAATACACTTATTTTAGTCAGCTTTCTGTCCTTCTGTAGTTGTGTTGAAACGGTTTGACATACCTTTGGTCATTAATGATACGATGTCTGAAATTTTGCAATAAATTTGGATTAGTCGAGAAAACGTGTTTCTTCTTCTTCTTCTTGTTCTTGTCTCTGTCGGAGTGGAGTTGATAAGCAACTTAGCTGCAAATATCTGTTGTCTGTAAGCGTCCTTTTAATAATGCTTGTCAACACACACACACACACACACACACACACACACACACACACACACACACACCCCGGTTCGTGTCGACGACATATGCTTACACACACACACACACACGCAGACACACACACACACACACACACACACGCACACACACATCAGTTCGTGTCGACGATTGAGATTATTGGCGATTTGGCTCTTCTCCGTTCCATTGCTGCTATGTAGGATCTAAACTTTATGTCGTGTAATTTGTATCGGCTATCCTTGTGAGACGTTTTTGCTGTGTCCTCCAATACCCCCAGAGGGTCAACAGGAATCGATGAGCGATACTGCATGTCGATAGTGTGAATGGTAAAGAGAAGGCGGCGTTGTTTTGACGAGCAAGGAGTGTGTCACAACTTTTGATTAGTTCACCATCTCACTGTTTTGCTGAAGTGAACGGCGTCTCCCTGTGCCCGTGCACGAAGTAAGATAAGATAAGATATCACTTTATTCGTCCCCTCGAAGGGAAATTGCACTGTCTGCTCAGACAAAACCGACAATAAAAATCAATACAATTACAAACATTGAGCCGAACCGGCGCACGCACACACACACACACACACACACACACACACACACACACACACACACACACACACACACACACACACACTCACAAAACATCATCCATTCATATACAAATTTCAACCTTCTGGTAATAATAAAACACAGTATGTAAGACATTCAGAAGAGCTGTCGTATCACAGGAACGGACGGATCAAGTTACTGTATTTTGGGATATAAAAGCAAAACATCGCGGTGAATGGGCCATGTATAAACTAGCCACCACTACTACCAGCACTTTTCCTTCCTGCCCGGTTGATGGTAGGCCTACTGCCTCTTCTTACTATAGTTTCCTTTCCAGCTTGTTCGTGTTTTCTAGGATTATGGATGTTGTCTTGAGGTGGGACTGATTTTGGATGAAGTGTTTTTGGCGCTTCTGAAAAATATACCAGCTGCTTTCCTGAAGTAATCCGTTCTCATATGTATGGCGTTTGTATTCATCTGTTCGGTTTCATGAGAGCTTCCAGTCTGTCTCTCTGTCTGTCTGCCTGTCTGTCTGTCTGTCTCTCTCTCTCTCACTATGCTTGTTTTGTATTACATTGGTCATGATCTAATTCCATGTAGATATGTGTGTGTGTGATTTCATTGTAGAGTAGTTTTCCTAGTTTTGCAGGGACAAGGTAAAAGACAGGTCTTTTTTATCCTTGAAAATCAAGTTTACTTTCATTTCCTCTCTCTCTCTCTCTCTTTCGGGAGCCGGGGTGGTCGAATGGTAGAGCGTTGGACTTCTAATGCTCGGGTCGTGAGTTCGATCCCGGCTGGGGCCAAATATTTGTGCTGGCTTTTTCGTCGTTGCCCCGTCTTTGATATCACCCTATGTGGTGGAAAAGGACGTTAAACCCCCAAACACCCACCCCACCGGCTCTCTCTCTCTCTCTCTCTTTCCTGTTCCCACGTTGCTGTAGTCATAGCTTCGTACTTCTCCGACCAAGTGGTGAACAAGCTGAACAACCTCTCAGACTACACCGCTATCTCGCCTTCAGCCAACGCCTTCAAAGTTCACCTTGGCAAGCACTTGAAAGATCTCAACACTGTCCATACCCCCACCGTGTTACTCAGGCTGGGGAATCTACAGTCATCTGGCAATTTTCAGCCAAAGTTCCTGTCCTTTCAGTCAAAACAAAATTAAGTTTCATCCAAGAAAAGGAACAGGTTGCACCCACAGCCGTGTATCATGATGCATGTACATGTAATGCCAGGTGGGACAGTGTAATGTCATTCTAGATTTCTTGCATGTCAATATCAAGGCAATATTTCATTTTCGGGTGCCAGGAGAAGCTACTAAATGCCTTTAAATATGCTAAAACTTGTTTTTTTGTTTTTTTTTTATGTGAGGCATTGCCTCTGTGGTCCCCCAGCATGGCGTTGCCTCTGCACCCCAGCCTAGGTTTCAGTCTTTTTTTCCCCCTCAGCAATTCCCCAGCCTGTTGACTTGGTACTCCAGCCCCCGCTTGTACTTGTAGCACAGAGAAGTTATTGGTCGTTGTTGAACAGGCTACATGCCTCTAACAACACAAATTTCAAATTCGAGTTGTCACATTCCGCTCAGCTAACTCGTCACTTCTGTTCCAAATTTCAGACGACGCAGTTCCTCGCTCGTTCTACCTGACAACGACGGACCTGTCCGGGAGCGGCCGGAAGTACGTGTGCATGAGGTGCGGCAATCAGTACGCGCACCACCCCAGCCTCCACCGACACCGTCGGAAGTGCGAGGGACGGTCGTACATCGCGTGTCCCACGTGCGGCAAGACGTTTCACAGGCGGGACCACTACAACTGGCACGTGAAGAAGAAACACAAGGGTCTTCAGTAACGCTCTTTTTCATACGACTCTCTGCGGATACGTCTTTCAGGTCCTCTAGGGACACAGGAATACTGGACGCGGCAGGAGATGATGATGACAATGATGATGATGATGATGGAGACTTGATATAGCGCACGGCTTTACCCCGAGTGCTTACGGCGCGTAGGGAAAGGTTTTAAAAAGAAAGATAGTGTTAAAAGTGCACAAGAGAGACCTGTACTTGTAGAGGAACGTGATTAAGATCCTCGGGCTGGGGAATTTTGGCAATTTTCAGCCATTTCCTATTCTTTCAGCCAAAAAAAAAAAAAAAAAATCAAACTTTCAGCCGAAGAAAAGAAAGGGGAGGGGGGAGGTTTGCACACACAGTAATGTATTATGATACATGTGGGAGAATCGAACTTCATTTTTTAAGACTTTTGTGTCAGTACCAAGGCTGTATTTAACTGTTGGGTGCCAGGAGATGCTACTTAAAAAAATGCCTTTAAAAATGCTAAAATTTGTTTCCTGAAGTGTTGCGTTACCCCCGTGGTCCCCCAGCAGGGCGCTGCCTCTGCACCTCGGCCTAGGTTTCCTCAGTTTCCTCTTTTTCCTCAGCACTTCCTTAGCCTCGATCCTTTATGACATTGCCGTGTCCGTAAGAACAGTCACGGCCATTTGCATGAGGCCGTCCAAGTTCTTTGGTCGTGGACTCTACCAATTCTTACTTCTACGTTAAGCCTTCCCAATCCTTTCCCTCGAACATTTCAGTGTTTGGAACCTTCTGTTTCTGGAGAGAAATATCTGGAGAGAAATAAAATTGATACACTTGTTAGGTCCTATTTTAGCACTGATACTGGCGTCCGTTTAGAATTTCCGGTGACATGTTTGCGCAGGAGACTGACCGAGCAGTTCTGACAGTGGCCTCTACGCCACTCATTTAGATGTTATGCCTGTCATGATGCAGTGATCATTGTATTGGTGTTGGTAATGGTAACGATTTTGTGTGTGGCATGCTCCAGTTTATGCTGGGTTCTTTATTGATGTTTATATATATATATAGTTTTCCTGACAACTTAATAATCCCTTTCGGAAATTTCGGGCTGCTGCCCCCACCCCCTTCCCCGTGGAAGCGCGTCGTCGCGGTGCAGCGCCACCCAACACTATCCAATTGTTTTTTTTCAATGTATTGTAGTCAAGAACGCGTCTATACATCTGTCTTGCATATTTGCTTGTGTATCAGTGGTTGTTTTATTAAACATGGCTTTTATAAGCCAAACTTGTATTTTGTGTTGTTTTCACTGAAACGCCCCCTAGTGATGACTAGTGACACCTCTGTAAGGAAGCACTGACACAAGGAACACAACGTGACTTGATCAGAAATAATTAACAACCATGTACACCTAAAGGAAACGCCTCACTGAGTTCGAGAGTTCTCCCAAGTCGCTCTCCTGTTGTATTTTACTCCTGCTATGTCGCTCTCTCGGTGCACTCGCAGAGAAGACTCGGGATACAACAGGATACAACTCCAATACTTTATTAACAGAAAATGCGTGGAGAACGAATTCATGAAAGAAGAAGAACCCAGAACGCTGTGCAGGGCTGCTTATATACTAAACAGGTCAGATCTAGAACATTCCTCAACTTACTGGCCAGTTCGAAATCTTTCCAAGGTTACGTAATCTACTGACGTTACTGCACCAGCATGTTCTGGGATGGTCTAGAAATTTCCATCGAAATGCAGTGGCTTTTGGCGATCTCTACCACACCAGCTATGACTAAGCCTACTACTTTGCGCACACTGACATTATTTGAGCGATGTGGGACTGACGCTGGTCAGTGGGAAGGCAGTGCTTTGAAGTTCTGCAGGCGTAAGGGCCGTTCTACACGTGGCAAGTTTGCAAGGCAAAAGCGGGTTTGCGGCCCCCGCAAGTCGACGGCAAATGTACAAGCAAGATGTACAGTCTTGCAGGCTACGGCTTTCCGCGGCAAGTTTCGGATAGAACGGCGTTCTATTTTCTCGGCTTGCGCCTCGCAAGTGTGCGCGAGGCACCCTGGGAGCCCCGCCAGGACGGCCAATCGCACGCCGCGTAGTGGTCACGCGGCCAAATTAAACAAAATGGCGTCAAAGACCTCCGTATGCGCCAAGCGAAGCTCGCTGCAAGATCCACTTTCTCGCCCAGATCCACTGTTTCTTCCTGTTCTGCAGCAAAATAACTGCAGCTGCTGCAAAAGTTAATTCCTCCTCCGAACTTTCATTCACATGTTCAGCTGAGTCTGACTCGGATTCACTCGCGACCATGGCCGGGCGAAATCGCGCGAGGCCCCTTCCAAATATAGGGTTGAAAGGGTCACACGAAAGGTCAATCAGCCGACTTGTGGTGCGGAGGTTTCCGCGTGTAGAAGCAGCGGCATTGCGGCAGACAAACTTGTGGGGGGAAAGTCGAAGGGCGGCAACTTGCCGCTTGTCACGTGTAGAACGGCCTTAAGGACACACAGTGAGCGTGGCGTCAAGCTTGGTGTTTGTTTGGAGTACCCTGCTTTGCGAGTGTGCTGCCTAGTTTGTAGTCATTTTGTTGTCACGAAAAAGCGTGATTTTCGTGATGTTTGTATTTGATAGGGTAAGGTGCATGCCAGGGGGTAGCAAGAGGAAGCAAGCTGTAGTGAAGCTGGGGCTTTTTGCGCACCGGAGAGGCAAAGGTGACCAGTGAATCTGGGTGAACTGGCTTTCTGGCCTAAACAGAAAGTAGACTAGCATTACAGGAGACATTCGATTTTTTTTTTGACTCCTGTCAGGTACGTGCCTTTGAATGGTCTGTGCATGGTAATTTTTTGCTTCTAGACTGAAGCATTTTTAGGGGTGACTATGATGCCTGAGGCTAATCGGGAATATATAGGCATTTTAAGGCTTCGTGCGTTTGTGTTCTTTGACCTGTATATCTGGCACAGGTAACACACAGGAGCTGTTCTTCAAAACGGTGCACCGGTAAGTGATGGAAGGATTTCCGCACTTCCCAGGACACTCCTGGTAACCAGACTATGAGTGGCAACTTTTTCCGCATGTACTGTCACTGTGATTTTAGACGCTTTTCTAAGTGTGTGTATCACTGATTTTTGCCCATGTAGACGATTTTTTAAGTGTGTGTGTGTGTGTGTGTGTGTGTGTGTGTGTGTGTGTGTGTGTGTGTGTGTGTTGGCAGACCGAGGCACCGTGGGCGGTATACCAACCTACCTAGCGTTGTACGGTCATCTCTCCTCCAACCCTGATGACTACTTCACCAAAGGCAAGATGGAGCACCTCGCTCTCCTGGTAAGTCGTGTTAGTTTCTGTCTCAGTTACGAGAACTCGGCGTTTCGGCTGATAGTAGACAAGTTGAAACTGGTTACAGTGCAAACCCCCCCCCCCCCCCCCCCCCGAAATACCGGCGACACTATTAAACTAGACTAAAATGAAGCTTAGGGTGTGCTGAACACATAAGGTCATTGTTCCCATAAATCCGTTGGGTTGCACCAACAGTTACAGCCCTTAACGTAAGGTTACCCCCCCCCCCCCCCACACACACACACACACACACCCACACCCACTGCGCACTGATGACAAGCCCCGAAGTGCAGCTGACAAACAGTATCCGGCTGTATTTTGTTTCTGTTTGTTTTGTTTAAGAAACGAGACGCTTATAAATGCAGACGTGGAAAGGTTTATTTACTATGTTACATAAAAGACAGTTTTTGAGTGATTGAAATCACTTGTTTGTCAACTTTACCTTGTCTACTGTGAGTTCTGCTTGTTATTTGGCAAGAGGATGTTGACGTCTTGTAATCATGGTATGGGTACCGTCGCACCAAGCGTCGTATCTGTTCTGTGTTGTATGTTGACACTGGTAAAAGAGACTTGGCAAGTCGTCAGTTTGTTTTATTTCCACCAGAATTGGGCATAGGAAACGTAATTAAACGACATATACATAATTGCCACATGCATACATAAATTTCACACACACACACACACACACACACACACACACACACACACACACACACACACACACACACACACTCACTCACTCACTTGAAGATGCTAACGATCTTGCAAGTCGAAGCAGTCTATATTATACATATCGTCTCACTGTACTCATCAAATAGTGTCACGGACCACTTGCAAAAGCACGCGTAACTTAATAGTGCATTGAGTACCTCCGTGCCTTCTTCAATAGGCAAACAAGCAAGCAGTTCCCAAAGCCAAAGTTGCATGTTTTAAGCTTTTATTTTGATCAAAGTTCAGGCTTTTAAACTTTTTTTTTTTTTTTTGGAAAGGTTCTTGCGTACCCTTTTAATGCTTACCTATGCGTTGGTGTGCCGTGTTTCAGCGTGCGATGCGAGAGGCTCATCGCAAATTCCCGTTCGAGTGCAAGAGAGACTCGGAACCGCTCATCCAGGACGCGCTGAATCAGGTCTGTACTGTCAGTTTCTTCACGGAAAAAGGCTTGTCTCTTAATCTCTCAACAGAGCAACACATATGAAACCGACGCGCGGTCGGTGAAGTATTACTAATGTTGCCTTCGGTCCAACGCTTTTCAGTTTGAGATCGGGAGTTCGAGGAGGAGCCGGAGTGGTCGAATGGTAGAGCGTTGGACTTCTAATGCTCGGGTCGTGAGTTCGATCCCGGCTGGGGCCAAATATTTGTGCTGGCTTTTTCATCGTTGCCCCGTCTTTGATATCACCCTATGTGGTGGAAAAGGACGTTAAACCCCCAAACACCCCCACCCCCGGGAGTTCGAGAAATTAGCATGAAGGTGCAGCGTCTCCTGCATGTCCTGGGTTTATACCGCCCCGTAGACCAGTTTCCATCCTTTGTCCAACGTTACATTTTTGTTTTGTTTTTTTCATGTAGTGCAGGCACACTCAGCCGCGAATTAGTCTTTGTGGCTTGCGCGGCTTTAAGCCCTAAAATCTCATTCACTCACCGGCCCCCGTAGTGTAGTGGTTAGCACTTCGGACCATGGACCGGGAGACCCGGTGTAGCATCCGGTCCGGTCCCCCCTCTGAAGTAGTCCCCCGGGGGACCAATTCGTGGCAAAAACTGCTCTATAATGGTCCCCCCCTTAGACATCCAGCCTCGTTTTCGACTGGTCCCCCTGGGCGATTTTGGTCCCCCCTCGCATCCAAAGTAGGCCCCCTCTCGAACTGGTCCCCCTCTTTTCTAACCAATGTAGAGCTATGTCAGTATTTATTTTTAACTTTATTGTTACAAAACTTTATTGTCCCCAAAAGCACAGGGCCATAGGAACATTTTTTTTTCTTTTTTTTTTCCCGATTTATGTGCTTGTTGTTATTTTTGTGTGTGTGAGATATATTTGTTTGGTTGTTGGTTCTTGTTTCTTTCAGTTGTTTTTTTGCATTGGTTCTTTTTTTTTTGTTTTTGTTTATGAGATGGTTGTACCGAATACTAAACATTATTACTAGAATTTCAAACAATAAATAAATAAGTCAATCAATATTCTCTCTCTCTCTCTCTCTCTCTCTCCCCCCCCCCCCCACTCTCTATCTCTCTCTCTCTAGCAAAACCTGAAATAGACATTTACGTTCTTTGACAAGAAAAACTTTATTTCAAAAGGTATGTCCAGTCAAACTGTGTCAAAGAAACAAGAAATGAAACAAGAAACAGTTAATGAATAGCAAAGAGTTGCAACAGAAATTGTTAACCAGAGCGCTGTGCACTTTATAACGCAACATAAATGTAAATTAATAAATTGTTAATCGCACATCTTGTCCTGAAATGAGCAAAATAATAACAATAGCAAAGTACAAAACAAACTTCTACCGTACTGTCTTTGCATGAAACGTCATCGAATGCATGAAAGTCCACATTTCCTGTCAATTTTTTTAAACTGGAAATAGCATTTAGAGAATAACATCAAAGACCAAGTATCTAATATTTTCTATACAACGCCATAGAAAAATATTTCTTCAAAATTAAGTAAGTGTCCATGACATGAAAACTAGTTGCCACCTTTGGCTTTCAGCGTACTTCAAGTAGACAGTCAAGACTGAGTACCAGTGTCTCAAATCATGACGCTTGAAACAACAAAAACAGCAGAAGACTAACAGTTCTGGTCTAAGGAGTGACACAAAAAACAGGAGCAAAGTGATGTCCAAGATTCATTATATAAATTGCTCTGTCTGTTTTCAATGGGGCCGATTGCCAAACTGGCCCGTATTTCAGCCACCTAGGTTGTCGGCCTGGAGCCTCTCTTGTGAACACATACACGGGCGTGTCCAAGAGGGTGGCTGCAGCAAATATCTCAACCTCGGTGGCCCAAGTACGGTCGTTTCTCATGTTTGATGTCGCGACGTAATTTTCACGTGCGCTCGTTCCGTAGAAGCGTTTGTCATTCTTTTCAATCCAATCGCAAATGATATTTCGGAATTCCTTATATTTCGACTCAGTCCCCAAAACAACAAAGCTCACAGACCGGAAAAAACAATTCCCATCTCCTTTTACGCTAACGCTATCGAGAGGTGTAGCCGTAATGTCAACTTCAACACTTTCCCTTGAGGGGTGCCGCCTGAAAAGTCTGGGGAAATTCAAACTGGAGGCCCGATCCTTTTGCCAGGCACCATCAACGGGGTGGAACTTCATTCTCAATGGCGGCTGGCAAGAGGGGTCAGCCTGTGGATGATAGGAGGGGTCAGCCTGTGGAGCATGGGAGGGGTCAGCCTGTGGATGATAGGAGGGGTCAGCCTGTGGATGATAGGAGGGGTCAGCCTGTGGAGCATGGGAGGGGTCAGCCTGTGGAGTATGGGAGGGGTCAGCCTGTGGATGATAGGAGGGGTCAGCCTGTGGAGCATGGGAGGGGTCAGCCTGTGGATGATAGGAGGGGTCAGCCTGTGGAGCATGGGAGGGGTCAGCCTGTGGATGATAGGAGGGGTCAGCCTGTGGAGCATGGGAGGGGTCAGCGTTGTCCTGTGTACGATCATGGAACAATTTGACGTTGCTGATATTGTAGAGATTCTTCAGTATTTTCCCACTTTTAGTGTTCTTCAGTTGAAGTCGACCCTTCGGCAACACACTTATGACCTCATATGGCCCGACGAATCTTGGTGCCATCTTGCCTCCCATTCTGTGTACTCGTGCAGCATTGATGATTAAGACTTTGTCTCCGATGCGGAACCCGTGGTCATATGCACGCCTGCTGTCATAGTACTCTTTCTGCTTCTTCTGCGCCCTTGAAATGTTTTCACCAATTTTGTTCTTGACTTCCTCGTGAATCCCCTTCATAGTGTCCATGATTTCTTCGTTCAGATCTTGCTCGTTGGCATCACCAGTGACGTCAAATGGTAGTTTTGCCTGCTCACCATACAATGCCAAAAAGGGTGAAAACTGTGTAGACTTGTGAACGGATGTTCGGTAGGCGAACAGGGCTGCTGGCAAGAGTTCATCCCAATCATCATTGTCTGTGATCTTTACCAAAGTGTCTTTGAGTGTCCTATTGTCCCTCTCCCGTTGGCCGTTCGTCTCAGGGTGGTAGGCCGAAGAAATGCGATGGTTGATATTGAAACGGTCGGTGAGAATATCAAGCGCAAAGTTAATGAACTCACGGCCTTGGTCAGTTATGAGGGAATCAAACGCGCCAAAGATGCAGATGGTTTCGTACATGAATCTGGCAACTTCCTCTGAACTCTTGCACGGGATGGCCTTGGCAACGGGAAACTTTGTAAAGTGGTCTGTGAGGGCAACAATGTACTGGTTACCTCTGTCAGTGACCTGCAAAGGTCCTATGATGTCCATTCCAACGAGGCTCCACTTCTTTTTGGGCACTGGGATGGGGTGAAGCGGTGCTGCTGGCTTCTTTCTGCAAGCGTTCATGTTCTGGCACACACAGCATGATCTGCAGTAGTCTTCAACCTCCTGTTTCATTCCATGCCAGAAGTAACGCTCCAAGACCTAGAGAGAAAAAAGAGTAATGAAATATTTATAAATACTATGTCTTAAAGATAACTGGTAGATAACAGTGTGTGTGTGTGTGTGGGGGGGGGGGGGGTGTGAGTGAGAGAGAGAGAGAGAGAGAGAGAGCCAGCAAAGGAAATGTCTTCAATCCGGAAAATGTCCGTTATATACCGAAGACATCGGCTATACCGGAAAATTTACGTTATATACGGAGTCATCGGATATAACGTCCACCAGGACAAAAGTGGCCGCTATATCCGATGTGTTGGTTATACCAGACATACCAGAAACACACAAAACCTCGTTCCCATTCTAAAGCCTGTTAAAACTGGGAGTACAAAAACGGGTGCTCACCTTCTTATAAGTCTTGTTCATCCCCAAATGTCCTCCGCTCACATAGTTGTCATGAAACTCTTGCAATATCTCTGGAACCTGGTTCCTCTTTGCCACGAGGATTCCGTCGTGGTAGAGCACATCCTCTCGAATTGTGTATTTTGCAGCAGTCTTTCTCAACTGTCTCTTTTTAACTTTAGTCACATCACGGTTTTCCCCTTTCGCGGTCAGAGGGTAAGTGCCATTTTTCAAATAGTTCAACACGTTGTCATACAGAGTGTCGTCCATGATGATAGTCAATGAAAAACGAAGACTGGTTGACGGAATGAATTGTCGTGTACTTATAATTATAGGCATGTTTGACACGAGTCACGTGACGTGTCAAGAAGCGTGGCGATGTTTGACACGAGTCACGTGACGTGTCAAGAAGCGTGGCGACCGTTTTCTCATCCCACAAAAAAAAAAAAAAAGAGAAAACAAATCTAAACTTTTAAAAGTGATTTAACTTCGTAGATTTGCCGTTCTATGTAGCCTATACTTTTGTTTTTTAGTGGCGACCGTTTTCTCATCCCACAAAAAAAAAGAGAAAATAAAAAACAAAAGTATAGGCTACATAGAACGGCAAATCTACGAAGTTAAATCACTTTTAAAAGTTTAGATTTGACACTGTAACCTTGACCCAGTTCAAGATCATCTTGAATAACATCTCTGTACAAAAATGAAAATAATTATACATATAACGAAAGAGGGGTGTGTGTGTGTGTGTGTGTGTGTGTGTGTGTGTGTGTGTGTGTGTGTGTGTGTGTGTGTGTGTGTGTGTTTGCGTGCGTGCGTGCGTGAGTGAGTGTGCACGCGTGCGTGAGTGCGTGCATAATGTGTGTGTGTGTGTGTGTTTGAGAGATGGGGGGAGGAGAGAAAGTGTGGGGGGCGAGAGAGAGAGAGAGAGAGAGAGAGAGAGAGAGAGTGAGAGAGATCCAGAGTCACGTTTTCTACTGAGTTGACACACACTATAACAATAAAGTTAAAAATAAATACTGACTACATTGGTTAGAAAAGAGGGGGACCACTTCGAGAGGGGGCCTATTTTGGATGCGAGGGGGGACCAAAATCGCCCAGGGGGACCAGTCGAAAACGAGGCTGGATGTCTAAGGGGGGACCATTATAGAGCAGTTTTTGCCACGAATTGGTCCCCCGGGGGACTACTTCAGAGGGGGGACCGGACCGGATCCTACACCGGGTTCGAATCCCAGCCGAGGCAAGCGGGATTTTTCTTACCTAGGTCGGCTCCTACCCACAGCGGGTGTGCTATGGGCCCAATGGGAAGGCTGTTGCCACACAGCCGAGCTTCACCCACTTCACGGGTGCGACTTTGGGGGGGGTGCTTCCCTTGGTATGACACGTCTTATGATGTGGATTACACGGCCGGCACCGCAGGTAGGCTGCCACACAGCGGTGATTCACCCACTTCACGGGTGCGAGTTTGGGGGTGCTTCCCTTGGTATGACACGTCTTGTGGTGTGGATGATTAAACGGCCGGCACCGCAAGTGCCGTAGTTCCCGGGCCTGGTTAATGCCGGGATATTTATGACAGGGAGCGTGGAATGCGGCCCTGTCCCTCAGTCCCAAACCACACGGACCTCTTACCATCATCCTCATCTCCATCATCATGCATAATAATAATAATTTAAAAAAATGCCCCAGCTTCCGAGCCCTCCGTGGATTCCACCCATTACCTGGGAGGAACACCACTGGAACTGGCAAAGAGTTGGGGCAGCCAAAAAATCTCACTCACTCACCCAACGCTTCCATACCTGTCCTACAAGTCGATACGACCAAGACGCTAAACAATATAGGCTAGTCTAATTAGGCTTTTTATATAGCGGAAGGTAGAACAAATTTGATCCTAACTTTTTATTACAGAAATCAGTAGAGCACAGGCCCCTAATGCTGTGGTGGTCTCCGTGAATTTTTTCTCCGTCCGCGTCACCGTTAAAAACGACCGTTTATCTTGCCATTTTCACTATATGAGCCCTATAAATGGGCTTTTGAGGGTGTGCACAAAGTATGCGTGTTTGCGGGTACAGAAATGCGCAGAACTCCACTCTAAATACGGTTACGGTTAGACAAGACATGCATTGTTGACATACTGAAATTTTACCCCAATCAGAATGATGCTTCCTGGAAAATTGCGGCCATCAGTTTGGCCGTTGATTCAAAGGACCCTGTAAAACGGCAGTATTTGATGCTTGTGCACTTATCAGGTCACTGCAGGTGACATGTATCGCGGAAAACCATTTACGAACATTGAACAATTTGGTCAGGAAACGCTTCTTTGGTGTTGTGAAGTTCTCTTGTCACCGCATATGCAGATACGTATGAAATATGATATCCAAGCGAGCACTTTTTTCGGTAGCGATATTTTGGGGGTGTACTTACTAAAGTAGTTGCTGCGTTGTGAGTAGTGAACGGTTTTTCTCAAAGAGCAGTGCACACTCAAGAATAGTATCCCAGATGTGTCATATCAAAAGTTCACTGAAATCGCTATTGTACTTTTGTCACAAACAGCCAACGAAAGTGCAATCTGTTTAATAATGGCTGAATATGCGTAATGATGGGAGTAGGGACACTTGATTGGTTGCTGTGATAAGGTGTATCCGCGAAAACAAGTATAATATGATGCAAATATTCGGGCACATGCTCGGTGTTTCAGAATTATCTTCCAGAACTTGTATGAGAGATTATTGCTTATAGATGGCCGTTAATTGAAGCTATCAGTTCCCTATATGGGCTGAAAGCGGTGCTTACCAAAGAGCCTGCCATAATTGCTACACTTGACGCAATTTCCTTTTATACATTTGTCTTGGAGGAAAAGACAATGACTAGTCGTATGAAGAAAGATCCGTGAATCTAAACAAGCAAGTCTTCTTTACAGCGGTCATTATTTTTACCCATTTTTTTCCATTTCCTTCATTACATGCTGTGTGGGGGGTAGGTTTATATTTTGCTGCTAGCAGCCACCAGTTTTAAATTGTCATTGTTTTACATATTGGAAAAAGTAGAGTGATTCCAGGAGAAGGAAAACGTGCATCCCACATCAAATTTCATGAACTCTTCACTGCTTGAAATAGGTGACTTAAATCACCTTTTTCTAATTAAACAGAGCATTAATTGCTACGGTGGTAGGTTACCAAGTAGCCAGATATGACGGCCACAGTGTACACAGCGTTTTTTGTTATTGACCAACTTTTAGAGGAGAGGCTTGGCACTTACGTGTTACTAGCCCATCCAGTATGTCCCTTTGGCTGTGAGGGGTAATGAGGGGAATCCATATTGTGGTTGGGTTCAAAAATTGACTATACACAGCAAAGATTACAAATGACGCCGCTGCAGCAGGTATTGTGCACACACTTCAAGTTTGACTACTGGATATGTTAGGCCAGACACCCTGCGGTGGTCCAACGAAATGACAAGAGATTTGCCCTTAGCAGCTCTCAGTTATCAAATCTTCCTTTTTCCATATAGACGCCAATTCTCTTACTGATGGGGACCGGGCTGACATATTACGCTGCTGCAGCTGCTACGCTTGACAGATCATTTGCATACGCACATCATGCTTTAGAGAAATGGTTCAGCATCCCTAAAATACTATTACAAGTATACCTTTTTGCCTCAAATTCTAACGCACTCAGAAAATGTCGGACATTTTCATTAATTCCTGTTTTGAGGTACAGGTACAGAAATTAGACAAACTTAATATGAAACTTCCAGAAAAATAATATTACACAAATGCAAATAAAAAAACAATAGACACAAAAGCAAATCTGTGAAATCTCTTTTATTTTCAACGTGTTTTTCCTTGGGAACAAACGCCGTTATTTTGCCTTTTTTTTTGGACATTCACAAATTTACAAATGAAAATTACTGGCATACATTACTGGCAAAATGTGATGGAGAGTATGTAGAACACAACATCAAGTCTACAGTAGTAAGTGGCTGAATTCATTTCAAGTGTTATGAGATATGTTAATCACACGGCAAACATGTTTACAAGGTCAAGGTCATCGGTTCGTCTGTTTTCTCCCAAACATTTTGTTTCATCGCTGTGTTAGAATAAGCAAAAGAACAAGCAGTCACAAGCACCAGGCAAAACAAAATTAGCACAAACGATGTTTGTATGAGAAGATTTCTTGTAGACAACTTTGGTGACCTTGACCTTGGGAGTAAAGGTCATAGAGACTGGGTGAAAATTTTGTAAATACAACTTTTGGCATAACATTTGCTTAATATGCATTGATAAGAATGCCTTTCTGGTGACCTCTAGTAAAGGTCATGGTCACGCTTGAGTTATGAAGATTTTGCAGTCATATATTTATTCTGAGGATGTTATGAACTCACCAAACCACAGGGAAAAAAGTTAGCAGCACCAAAATGCTTATTCTTAGCGATGAAGTAAAATGTTTTGGAGCAAACAGACAAACCAATGACCTTGACCTTGAAAACATGTTTGCCGTGTGATTAACATACCTCATAACACTTGAAATGAATTCAGCCACATACTACTATAGACTTGAGGTTGTGCTCTACATAATTTCCATTGCACTTTGCTAGTACTGAACTAGCAGCCATTATTAAACAGGTTGCACTTTCATTGGCCGTTTGTGACAAAAGTACAACTTTTGGCATAACATTTGCTTAATATGCATTGATAAGAATGCCTTTCTGGTGACCTCTAGTAAAGGTCATGGTCACGCTTGAGTTATGAAGATTTTGCAGTCATATATAATTCTGAGGATGTTGTGAACTCACCAAACCACAGGGAAAAAAGTTAGCAGCACCAAAATGCTTATTCTGAGCGAACAGACAAACCAATGACCTTGACCTTGAAAACATGTTTGCCGTGTGATTAACATACCTCATAACACTTGAAATGAATTCAGCCACATACTACTATAGACTTGAGGTTGTGCTCTACATAATTTCCATTGCACTTTGCTAGTACTGAACTAGCAGCCATTATTAAACAGGTTGCACTTTCATTGACCGTTTGTGACAAAAGTACAAAAGCGATTTCAATGAACTTTTGATATGACACAACTGGGATACTATTCTTGAGTGTGCACTGCTCTTTGAGAAAAACCGTTCACTACTCACAACGCAGCAACTACTTTAGTAAGTACACCCCCAAAATATCGCTACCGAAAAAAGTGCTCACTTGGATATCATATTTCATACGTACCTGCATATGCGGTGACAAGGGAACTTCACAACACCAAAGAAGCATTTCCTGACTAAATTGTTCAATGTTCGTAAATGTTTTCCGCGATACATGTCACCTGCAGTGTCCTGATAAGTGCACAAGCATCAAATACTGCCGTTTTACAGGGTCCTTTGAATCAACGGCCAAACTGATGGCCGCAATTTTCCAGGAAGCATCATTCTGATTGGGGTAAAATTTCAGTATGTCAACAATGCATGTCTTGTCTAACCGTAACCGTATTTAGAGTGGAGTTCTGCGCATTTCTGTACCCGCAAACACGCATACTTTGTGCACACCCTCAAAAGCCCATTTATAGAGCTCATATAGTGAAAATGGCAAGATAAACGGTCGTTTTTAACGGTGACGCGGACGGAGAAAAAATTCACGGAGACCACCACAGCATTAGGGGCCTGTGTTCTACTGAAATCTGTAATAAAAAGTTAGGATCAAATTTGTTCTACCTTGTTCAGCAATTTTCCTAGCCTAATAGCCACCAGTCAGCGCTGGCTAGTTGATGTCAGTTCAGTCCGCAACCAAATAACCGTCGTCTGCTCAGTACGCGAGACACTTCCACTTACGTAGAACAATATATAGGCCAACCTGAGTCACCACAATGCTTTCACGTGCTATGTTGTGACCCAGGGCCCGTACGTAAAACTCGAGGATAATTTAACCCACGGCTACGGGCCTAACCCAGACTAGGACAAAGGAAACCCCAAAACAAAATTAAATTAAAAAAAAAAAGCAAAGAAAGGAAAAAATCCTTCTCTAACGGGCACCATGGTGGAATGGACCCGCTTCCTGGTTAAAAACAACAACAACAACAAAAACTGACAGAAACTTTAACCCAAGAGCTAGTTTAGTTCGAGCTTAGACTTTAACCCGGGGCGAAAATCCCTAACCTCGACTTCCACAGCGTTGTTGTATGCCCTCGACTTCCACAGCGTTGTTGTATGCGCGACAAACGTGTTAAGACTTTTGAAGGTGAGTTGTGTCTGTGTGACAGGTTCTCCAGTGCTTCCCTCTGTTGAAAGAGCGAGCGACGCAAACAGGGCGCCTTCTGTACTATACTACCCAGAAACGTCTCGGCATGCAGAAGTCCAAAGCCAGGAGTGAGTCCAGGTTTTCCATGCTCCCTCCATGAAACTTCTTTGAATTAACTTTCTCCGCGATGTTGACGTAACATCCAGCAGTGATACAGGGGTTGATGGCCTGTGAGCCCGTTAGTTGGAGTGTGTGCGTGTGGTTGTTTTACTCCGTGTGTGTGTGTGTGTGTGTGTGTGTGTGTGTGTGTGTGCGCAAAATGGCCTTAGTGTTCACAGCGCACGTTTCTGCTAGGTTCGAGTGATTGACACGGCTACTGCGATGTCCAGATCCGTTTTGATTTTGATCATTAAACCCCTGTTCCTTATTTCGTTTGTCCAGGGGAGCGGCGGCAAAAACAACAGGGTGATTAAGGCGAACAGGATGGACTGAGATGGCACTGTGTAACTCTCTGTCACCGTTTTCTGTTCATCGCCCATTTGCCCCCCCACCCCCTCCCGCGAGTGCATGTGTATGTATGAGTTATGGCTTTGTATTGCTTTGTTTCCTGTATTGCATACTTGTATTCCATATAGGTAGTATGTAGCTTAGTGTCAAACAGCAAGTTCAAACAATGTAACCAACAATCTCTTACACACACACACACACACACACACACACACAGAATAATCAAGAGATGTCCAATATTTAGTTTGTGGACGGTCAGTTTCGCTTTTAAAACTTTTTTTTAGTACAATTTATGAATAAAACCAACAATGATTCCGGCAGTGAGGTGTTATACAGCTGTGGTTGATGATGTGTTTTTGGTGATGATGATGGTCGTGATGATGATGGCGGTGGCGGTGGTGGTGGTGAAGGTGGTGGTGATGCATTCAGTTTCGCTTTCTCAACGGGAAAAGATGGATTGAATACCGAGTATAATTTTCCTGTGATACATGTTCTCATTATAAGGTAATAAGTCTTCCTTAGTAACAAAAGAAGTGGTCAATGAAACAACACACACACACACACACACACACACACACACACCCCAACGCTTTTCGCACACACGACAACGTTGAGTTTCTTCATGTTTCTTCACTCCAGGTGGGTAGGTCAGCTACTCGGTCCCGGACGAAACTGGCGCGGGCGTAGGAGTTGGCGGCAGAGATCTTGTTCCACATCGCCTGACGGATCTGGGCCCTTTTCTCACTCGACAGAGTCTCGGCACAGTCTGCAAAATCATCACTCACATAGATACACAACACTGAACATTTCGCGACTTCATGCAGACAGCCTGAAACAAAGATAATAATAATAATAATATAGCGCTTATTCTCGCAGCAAAGCAACTCATAGCGCTACGCGCGCGCACGCACACACACACACACACACACACACACACACACACACACACAGGTACACCCCGGCCTGATGCAGATATGGAATTACAGCCAAAGGCACTGAAACAATGGCAGACTACTTAACTGTGAAAGGCCTGACGGAAGAGGTGGGTTTTCAGGTTCGATTTGAACGGGGACAGTGTGGGAAGATCACGAATTTCGACCAAACACGGAACATTTCCGTTATTGAAACTCCGTGCCAAATGATATAAGCACTACAAAGCGTTTTGCTATTACATTTCTTTTTGTTTCATGCGTGAGAAATTTTGTCTTGTATCCATGTGCTGCTCGAAGGTTAATCTGGAGAAGTGCGTCGTTCTGAAGAATAACGGTGGGTTCAGTGATTATCTCAACGCCGTCACACACTGTTCTACGGTAATTCCTTTGCCTTAAACACACACACACACACACACACACACACACACACACACACACACACACACACGCGACAACTCATTTCTGTTCCATTTATTTTGCTCAACAATTTCGCACCAATGAACATACTAAACTTGTAAGGAGATCCAACAAAACTCATTTACACGCATCATAAAATAGCCTGACACACATCAATCATCAATAAAATGTTTGTTATAAAGACGAAACGTTAAGAGTCGGGAAAAACAACTTGAACTGTCGACCCATTCGCCAGAAACGGCCCAAAAGACTGCAGCCTTGCAGGCGCCAACAATAACAAATTATACACATTTAGTGTCTATAGCGCATTTCGTGATCCAGTCGCCAAAAGCAGATATGCAACAGCGGGTCTACAAATGTGGCGCCGTAAAGTTATCCTAAAAAATCGATGGCGACTGAGATACCAAACGCACCATACAAAATCCATGTGGTCATGGCTAACCCATGAGTGATCGGGGAAGCCACGTCCTGGGTGACTCTCGATTACAGGAGAGGGGCACCATGACTAGGATCCGTGTTGCTTCCACGTCAAGCTATTCTCGGGTTTGTACTATCAACACAGTCAGGTAATGCTGTATGAGATTGAGTTGTCCTCGTATTCGTCTGCCTGCCTGTTACGTGTTGAGGTATGTTGAAGAGCCCGTCGTCTTACCGCGTATTACGATGACACACAGACGAAGACTCCTCACGTAGCGAGTTCTTATAGACTGCGTATTGTCCCTTTCACTCACAATATTGAATAAGACTCGTGAGCGCGTAGAAAAGTTATAACCGTAAGGATTTTATTACAGCACTTCTCTGGTGTTACACTGCACTCTCAAACTTGGCACATACAAGCTTCGCTCGTGCGCACACACACACACACACACACACACACACAAGCAAACATCTCAGGGTCTTATATACAGTCACAGCATTCTAGCACATTCTGGACCACCATTATAAAAGAACCAATAAAAAATCAGAACGTGAATCACCTCATTACTATTTTAAAACTTAAGAAGAAACAGAATAATCCAGTACACACCCGCCGACTCTAGGCGCGTTATATGACACCTTCTAATCGTAAACAAGTCATAACATGACGATTTGCACGAAATTTCCGGGACACTCAGCCCTTGACTCTAAATGCGTGCCGCCGCCCAAGGCTAGATAAGCTACAGACAAAAACAAGGTCATCACTTCTAGAATACTCGTGATAACAATAGAAACTTCTGGATCAACGGGAAACAGATTTACATTACTAAAACACAACATGAACTAAACGAAGCAACTTCTCTGTCTCACTCAATCTTTAAAAGAACAATACAGCTGTTATCTTTCAGCATACAAACAAAACACAAACAAAAGGCACAGCTACGCTCGTAACACTGTCCATTAGGTAATAATGAAGGCTGCCCAGTGGAAAATTAATTTGGGGATACATCAATGCAACTGGACTGTTGTCCTGTTCTGGACGAATACTGCATCTCCAACATGAGCACAAACCGTGCGACAGGTTTCCTCCAATTTCGGCCACAGCCATATGGTTGACGACCAATAGTGCCATCTGGGATCTGCACTGCTTCTACAACAAGTTGCACACCTTCTACAACACGCTAAATAGTCACTCACTCACGTGACCCTGCTGATGCGAATCAGTGACGCCAGTGTGAGAGCCAACGGTTATAAATCGAAGCTAATCTTAACACCAGAGTGCGTTCTGGCTTTGGTGGTTGCTGATGAGATCTTGTTCCACACAGTCTGACGAATGTCCGCCCGCCTCACAGCAGACACCGCCGCGCAAAACTCTGCCCACACACAGAAAGATCAAAACACAAGGTCAGGCACCAGTCTGAACTAAACATCATTGCCAAAGGAACTTTTCTTGGATAGGAGCAACAGAAAATTTACGACTGCAGCAAGTTTGCCTTTTTTTTTTTTTTTCGTGCTAAACGTCTCCATGAACGCGACCATTCTGGCAGGGGGTTCAACTCAGGGGATAGTCCAAGTCGAGGCTACTCAGTCCTCCCAATACAGCGAACGCACCAGTCGAAGAAAACAGTCAAACTCCAGGTACCGAACAGAAATTCCCTCTATTCCGAAATCCCATATTTCATGCCAGCCGACATCAGCAAGGAAAGTGAGTGACTATTTACAACGCTCAAGCTGAAAACTGCGCAAGTGGCGACCAGCGTCAAGAAGGCAACACGAAGGATGGACCCAAAACCCTGTAGTTCAGCAACTCACCAAAGGGAAACCTCCATCAGCACATGAGGGCCAGAAACACCAGCCAAGTCAGATTGCCAGGCAAAAAGAATTAGCATGCAGACGATGTTCCACGACGGTATGGCAAATTCATGGGCAGATGAAAGGTTTGTAGACCATAGAAAGAAACTGATAATTATAGTACCGCGTCCATACCAGTATACTGACTCACACGCTGTCTCAGCTATGCTGATGCCTGAACTGTCTGCACTAGTCTTGCCAAAAACTCAAAAGCGAGTGAACCACTGATGTTCTGAGACGGAGACGTCCGAGAGACTGATGAGGCTGAACGCGTATGGGTTTTCCCGAGCACAGATATATGCCATCTCGAACTGAAATGAACTCATGAGAGAAAACCTTGCCTATGTCACTGCGCGTACAAAATTCTTCGTGTTTCTAGTCTCTTCTTCGGTGATGCTGCCAATCCCGCTGACATGCCACTGTCGTTGCTAGTCTAGTGTGGCATCATCCGTCACGCTGTGGTGGGCACTAATGCTGGAGCTGGAGTAGACGCGGCCAGTAGCGAAACACGTAGCAGACGAGATCTTGTTCCGTATGGCCATCCGGATCTGTCCCGCTGACGCACGGCTCACGCGCATACACAGCTCTGAAATTATACAAACAACAGAACGCCGCCTTTCAATCATTTGTATAGTTTCAGTGCTGCCACACAACTGTCATGCTAAGCATACACATGAGCCGAACGCGACAGGTACAGTGTTCTGAATTCGGAGATTCTAGTTTGGCATCATCAGTTTAACAGAGTAAACCTGCTTTTAAAGCCTCTCAACTTCTTAGCTACCTACCCTATCCCTTGACGGCTGGCACTGTGACAGTGACTGTTCCCCTGGCAGTGACGTCCAGTCCCAAGCTAGCTATCCAATTCCCCTGGCAACTGGTGTAGTGGCAGTGACGTCAAGTCCCTCGCTACCTACCCTGTTTCCCAGACAACTGGTGTAGCGGCATGACGTAAAGTCCCGAGCTACCTACCCTATTCCCCTGACAACTGGTGTAGTGGCAGTGACGTCAAGTCCCTAGCTACCTAGCCTGTTTCCCAGACAACTGGTGTAGCGGCATGACGTAAAGTCCCGAGCTACCTACCCTATTCCCCTGACAACTGGTGTAGTGGCAGCGACAAGTCCCCAGCTGCCTACCCTTTTCCCCTGACACCTGGTGTAGTGACAGTGACGTGAAGTGCCTAGCTACCTACCCTGTTTCCCTGACAACTGATGTGGTGGCAGTGACGTACTATCCCTAGCTACCTACCCTATTCCCCTGACAACTGGCGGTCATCAACCTCCAAGCTGCTCGTCACACAGGCATAGTGAGTGGCTCCCGACACCTTGTTACGCACGGCTGAACGAATCTGGCCACGTGACTGTGGAGACACGTGGCAGCAGAACTCTGAAATAACACAAACGAAACAAACCAAATCAAAAGTCATTTGTATTATTTCAGTGTTCTGCTCTTGTCACAGACTATCAGCTTCAGTGACGTGAAAGCTGTGACGAGTGCGAGTGACAAGCCGCTGACATGAGCCCCATAAAGTGTCTCTTGACATCTGAGTTGTGCACGTGCTTCTCGTAGGCTAGCGTCTAATTTGTTCCTTTCTGGGCCCGCATGTTAAAGTCTGGGTTAGGGAGTTTAGCCCCAGGTTAGAGTCTAACCTCGAACTAAACTAGCTCTAGTGTTAAATTTTCTGTTTTTTTTTTTTTTGTTTTTTTTAATCAGGAAGCGGGTCCATTCCAGCAAGGTGCCTAGAAGGATTTTTGTCTATCTTTCTTCCCTTCCTTTTTTTAAATTTAATTTTGTTTTGGGGTTTCTTTTGTCCCAGTCTGGGTTAGGCCGTGGGTTAAATTAACCTCGAGTTTTACATACGGGCCCTGAATCCACGTATGGGTGTAACAGACAATTCCCTACGGAACATTTATTTATTAGAGCGGACGGCTTCTACTGGTGAGCTCTCGCCTTTGATTGCAATTCTTAATTCTGAAACTTAAATTGCTGAGCTGACCCATCGCGCCACGTGATTGTAATATGTTCGTGTCCAGTGTGTGAGAGAAATGCGTGTGATCCACGTCAGCGTGCGTGTTGGGTTCAGCTCGCGGCGCTTTGAGCCAACTCAAGAAATTGCCGAGTAAAGCGCCTACACAATCATCATCATCGTGATCATCATCATCAGCAGCAGCAGCAGCAGCAGTAGTATTGGCTCATTAAGTTCCTACCTGTACACGACACACCCAGCTCCGTACTGTTCGGTTTTAACTCACAACAGTTCACACTCTTGCTCTTTAGAGATGAACATCACCAGATGCAACAGAGAATCACGTGTCAATTCAATTCAATTCAATTCAATTCAAAGTACTTTATTTGTCCCTTTCGGGCAGTTGATTCGTGCTAAAAGGTAGCCGGTAACCGGACGGGCAATGACTAATGATAAACATCAACATTAAAAATTGCCAGACATAGCAAACACTCCTGCCGCTGTTTCTGCCTTGAAACGGACATTAGTCACACTTCCAACAGAGATAAAATGCAACTGAGAGGGCATACAGATTACCCTCTCCCACAAAACGTCTGCCCAGGTTTTCGAATAAGCCGTCAGTGCATTTGCAGTCCGAATCTCCTGTCCCACAAGTTTACAAATCCGAGGTCCGTAATTGCCAACATGGTCAGTGACGCAGGTCACGTATCGTGTGGCCGGCGAAGCACCATCCGACATCATTCAATGACGAGATGATCACCTCGGCCACAGCTCATACGAGGTTTTAATGTACGTACTATGTACTGGGTCGTTCACGATCGGGTACGTCGCGCATCAGTCGGCCCCAGTGGTGTTGACTGATTGGTTGGTTTCGGGGGAGGGCGTGTGGTGCTTTTAGAATTCAGATGGGATCATGGTTCTTTACCTCGAGTTCCATGTTGGTACTAAAGCAAAAATCTCCCAGGGTGTTTGATGAAGTCCAGGATATCTTCTGGACTCAGTTTCTGAATTATTGAGTGGTCAAGGAATCCCTCTCCTAAAGTTCTTTGTCTGAGGGCTGTAACACTCTTCACTCTAACAACCCAAAGTAGTCTTCACTCCCCTATCAGCTTCGTAAACAAAAACACCAGCTGAATAGGAACCCAGCATCGGAGGGTGGGTGTTTGGTGGTTTAACGTTCTTTTCCACCACCTATGGCTGTTATTAAAGACTAGGAAACGAGGAAAAGGCCAGCACAAATATTTAGCCCCAGCCGGGAATCGAACTCACGACCAGACAGCATCGGAGGCAACAGCTACTGTGAGACTTGATTGTCGCCACGTTTGATTTGGCCAAAGAAAAACACACCAGCTGAAGGAGAACGCAGTATCGGGGGCAACAGCTACCGTGGAAGTGTAGCAAAACTTGTATAACCAAGTCGCCAAGCAGGGGGAGCTGTCTGGTGAGGTGTGGTGGCGTGATCAGGGTGTCTGATGGCGTGAAGACAGGTGGCGGACGAGATCTTGTTGCGTATGACGGAACGAATGGCGCCCCAGGTGTCCCGCGAGAAGCGGCAGCAAAATCCTGCAAGCACACAGCAGGAGTCACGGTCAGCACCACCATCAGCTCCCCATCTTAAACCAGTCCATGTTAGAGCATCAGATCCGACCAGTCTATTTTATTTTTCCGTACAACAGCCGCACGCATCCAGAGATGGTAAAAGACATGAACGACAACATAGGAGCAGTTTGTTATGTATTATTTCGTCCGATCTGGTGACCCTATTGTCACAGTGGGCAAAATTTCTGTCAAAATGCGTTCAAGAACATTCGTTCGCAAAACGTCGTTCGTAGCTAGGAAACCACACGTGACAAATTAAAGTTGGTGAGCAAAGGGTGGGCACGGCCACAAAAGCCACAAACAGCAACCTGCTGTTCACGTGATCTATGGAGGTGTCTCCCACGATAATCTATGGAGGTGTTCCCGCGGTAATCTATGGCGGTGTCTTCCACGGTAATCTATGGAGGTGACTCCCACGGTAATCTGTGGAGGTGTCTCCCACGGTAATCTATGGAGGTGTCTCCCACGGTAGTCTATGGAGGTGACTCCCACGGTAATCTATGGAGGTGTCTCCCACGGTAATCTATGGAGGTGTCTCCCACGGTAATCTATGGAGGTGTCTCCCACGGTAATCTATGGAGGTGACTCCCACGGTAATCTGTGGAGGTGTCTCCCACGGTAATCTATGGAGGTGACTCCCACGGTAATCTGTGGAGGTGACTCCCACGGTAATCTGTGGAGGTGTCTCCCACGGTAATCTATGGAGGTGTCTCCCACGGTAATCTATGGAGGAGTCTCCCGCGGTCTTTGCCACTGACACCACTTTGTGGTCGTTCTATTTGATACATGTGCCAAGGTGCATTTCTGGGCAAGAGTAGCGTCGGTTATGCCCTTTCTTACGCCTGACTACGGGTCTCCCAATCAAGCGTTATATCGTGACTACCTATGAACTTAGTTCTTACTGAATTGTTTGCCTGGTGATGCAGGGGTAACGGTGTGTCAGAAAACGGCGGGCTGAGACAAATCCTATCAACTGCTGAGCTTTCGGCGATATTTTGGTATATATTTTTGATGACCCTGCCGCACGTACTCAAGATAGCGTTGTCGGCCTTTGGTTTACAGGTGAAAACAGACTGCGTATTGCCCTGATTATCCTACTGTGAGAGAAGGGGTGGGGTGGGTGGGTGTTTGGGAATTTTAACGTCTTTTTCCACCACGTATGGGTGATATCAAAGACGGGGCAACGAGAAAAAGGCCAGCACAAATATCTGGCCTCAGCCGGGATTCGAACTTATGACCCGAGCGTTGAAAATACAACGCACGCATGCGCGCGCGAGCGAGAGAGAGAGACAGACAGAGACAGACAGACAGACAGACAGAGGTCGTTCATGGTTTTGGGATTTTTTGTTTTCTGTTTTTTTGTTTACAAAAAGTTGTTATTGTTGTTGGTGGCGGTTGTGGCGGTGTTTTGGGTTGGGTTTTTATTTATTTTACAGACTTTCAGATAGGATATCTACCATGAAACGTACATGCCAGTGGAACCATTTAGACCACACCAATCGAAACAACAGGACCATAATTCTACTGCATTTTAGTGAGGCAATTCTTTTACTTCACGCCCGTCATTCATGAACCATTCATCGCACGAACTGTTGAAAAACAAATGAGCAACACATTAACTAAAACATCAGTCACCGTTGTTAACATAGTGTGTCTTTGATAACAAATGCCAACAGAACACAACCATAACACTAGGAGTGAAACATAACCAGGCAAACTCAACGCACTTTGAAGAGTAAAACAGAATGCGTCATCAACAGCCAAATCTTAAAAAAGAACGGTAAGAAACAAACTGAAAGAAACGTCACCATCTTCTGCTGTGTCTGAAACTATGTGATTATTGATAACTAACCATATGTCCTACTGACGTCACATCATGACATGTCCAACTAACGCCACATCATGACATGTCCTAGTAACGCCATATCGTGACATGTCCTGCTAACGTCACATCGTGACATGTCCAAGCAACATCACATCATGACATGTCCTGCTAACGTCACATCGTGACATGTCCAAGTAACATCACATCATGACATGTCCTGCTAACGTCACATCGTGACATGTCCAAGTAACATCACATCATGTCCAAGTAACGTCACATCATGACGTGTCCTGCTAACGTCACATCATGACATGTCCTATTAACGCCACGACATGACACGTCCTAGTAACGTCATGACATGTAACTCCCTTACCACGGTGATGGAAGATATGCAGGTACAGAAGTATAAATAATAATAAAAATAATAATTACTTGTAAACAAACCGAAGGCGCATTTCAGTGAGCCTTCTCAATACACGCCTGTGACGAGTATTGTTTTTGTTTTGTTTTTTAAATTAACTAGAGGAGCAAAGCCTCCTTGGCTCACTTGTGAGATGGGTCAAGGTCATTCAAAAGAGTATGTTTCTAAAGCTCTTATCACCAGCTATCACGAAATAAGGTGTCTTGTGTTCATAGTTCCTAAGAAAACGGCAAATGGCAACATAACAGTTTTCCCAGGACAGCTTCTATGACCTTGACCTTGGGTCAAGGTCATTCAAATGAGATCTGTAAGTGAAGAGCTTATCAGTGACTATCATTATGCCAAATTTGATAACTCTAATTTTTGTAGTTTCTGTACAAATGGTAATGTAAAATTTCACAACAGACAGCTGAGTCAAGGTCACTCAAATGGGTATGTCTGCATAGGTCTCTTTGCTGCCTATCATTGTGCCTTGCTGCTGTTTGTTGTTTCCAAGGAAATGCTAACGTTAAAGTCTCCACAAAACATCTTGAATGGCCTTGACCTTGACCCAAAGAAATTGAATACAAGTATGCCAGTACAGATTATACCAGTACAGGTTTTGTCAATGTCTATCATGCCATGCAAAGTTTGATGCCTCTGGTACCACTACATTCCGAGAAAATGGCAATTTTAAATTTCCAATTACACAGCTTTGACGACCTTGACCTTCAGTCAAGGTCATTCAAAATGGTAAGTCTTGAAAGGTCTTGCTGCTGTTTATCAGCAAGCCAGGTTTGGTGCTTCTGCTGTTTATTGTTTCTGAGAAAATGCCAATGTTAAGGTTTTGGAAGGTTTTCCGCAAAACAGCTTGAATGGCCTTGACCTTGATTCAAAGTCACTTAATACAGGTATGTCAGTAAATGTGTTGTCAATGTCTATCATCTTGCAAAGTTTGATGTCTCTGGCTTTTCTAAATTCTGAGAAAATGCCAATGTAAAATTTCCAAACAGACAGCTTTAGTGACCCTGACCTTAGGTCAAGGTCAGTCATTATGGTATGTTTTGAAAGGTCTTATGGCTGTCTATCAGCTTGCCAAGTTTGGTGCCTCTGCTGTTCATTGTTTCTGAGAAAATGCCAATGTTAAGGTTTTGGAAGGTTTTCCGCAAAACAGCTTGTATGGCCTTGACCTTGATTCAAAGTCACTGAATACAGGTATGTCAGTAAATGTGTTGTCAATATCCATCGCCATGCTAAGTTTGATGTCTCTGGCTTTTCTAAATTCTGAGAAAATGCCAATGTAAAATTTCCAAACAGACAGCTTTAGTGACCTTGACCTTGGGTCAAGGTCAATCATTATAGTATGTTTTGAAAGGTCTTATGGCTGTCTATCAGCTTGCCAAGTTTGGTGCCTCTGCTGTTCATTGTTTCTGAGAAAATGCCAATGTTAAGGTTTTGGACGGTTTCCGCAAAACAGCTTGCATGGCCTTGACCTTGATTCAAAGTAACTGATTACAGGTATGTTAGTAAAGGTGTTGTCAATGTCTATCATCTTGCAAAGTTTGATGTCTCTGGCTTTTCTAGATTCTGAGAAAATGTCAATGTAAAATTTCCAAACAGACAGCTTTAGTGACCTTGACCTTGGGTCAAGGTCAATCATTATAGTATGTTTTGAAAGGTCTTATGGCTGTCTATCAGCTTGCCAAGTTTGGTGCCTCTGCTGTTCATTGTTTCTGAGAAAATGCCAATGTTAAGGTTTTGGAAGGTTTTTTGCAAAACAGCTTGTATGGCCTTGACCTTGATTCAAAGTCACTGAATACAGGTATGTCAGTAAAGGTGTTGTCAATATCCATCGCCATGCTAAGTTTGATGTCTCTGGCTTTTCTAAATTCTGAGAAAATGCCAATGTAAAATTTCCAAACAGACAGCTTTAGTGACCTTGACCTTGGGTCAAGGTCAATCACTATGATATGCTTTGAAAGGTCTTATGGCTGTCTATCAGCTTGCCAAGTTTGGTGCCTCTGCTGCTCATAGTTTCTGAGAAAATGCCAGTGTTAAGGTTTACTGCGGACACACAGACAGACAGACAGACAGACAGACAGACACACACACACACACACACACACACACACACACAGACAGACGACGGAGGGTTATTACATAGACTCACTTTGTTACACAAGTGAGCCAAAAAAAAGGCTGCCCCAGGGCTTTCCGGTTCAGAACACCGTGACGTATATATGTCCTGGATATCCGCCCACACAAGAGACGCTGAACCTTCACGACCCCCGAGACTGGTTTATTGAGGGCTAATAGGAGTGAGGTACGTATTTCCCATAGTTCCTTGCGGCCGGCAGGTGGTCACGAGGATTGGTCGTCTGCCAATCGGAGCCCGACACGTGGCGGACGAGATCTTGTTCCTGAGAGCCGCTCTGACAGAACCGTCAGTTTCAGGGCTGTGCTGAACGCAGAACACTGAAAAACACACACATATAGCCTACGTGTGTGAAGATTCCTACAGTACTGGACAGGTGTGTAACTCACACACACACACACACACACACACACACACACACACACACACACACACACACACACGCACACACGTACGCACGCGCGCGCGCGCGCACGCACAGTCTCGACAAATTTCGAAAAATTGCGCGCGCGCGCGTGTGTGTGTGTGTGTGTACGACGAAACGCCTACACTTAGCATTGGAGGCGTTTGCGTTAGTTTGAATGATGTCCTGGTTGGACGTATGGTTGGCATGTTTTTTGTGTTGTTTGTTTGTTTGTTGTTGTTGTTTTTGTTTTTTGTTGTTTTTTTTTGGGGGGGGGGTGGGTTGTTTTGTTATTGCTGTGGTATTCAAAACACCGATTTATAAACACCCAGGAAACACCCATTTGTCCACACACAGACTTGTAACGCGATAGTAACACAAATTAAGTTTATTTTCAACAAAAATTGCTATAAAACATAAAATCTCAGATTGTTCATAGACCTCCTAAATCACTCCTTAAAATGGACTTAGATTTATACATGATTCCTGCCTTGCGAACACGGGCAAAAATCAATAGCCGATCTATCCAATCATACATGCGTATAAAACTGCAAAATCACCAAGTTGCACTAAAAGAAAAGAAGAAATAAAAATGCCCAGATTACAGAGCGCATTCTGAAAGCACAGCTCGTATGAAAGTGATACATTCCAAGTTCAAATCATATTATAGTATAGCGCAAGATGCTGTTAATGTTCATGTTAATGATCTTAACAAACTACTGGCAGTCGGAAGCGCAAAATGGGAGGAAACCCAAATCCCTGTACATGTACTGGAAGTTCTGACTGGCTCCCTTGCCCACGCCGTCAATGTCATTGTCATTGTCGCCAACTCCGTCGCTCATAATTCTATAATTTGAATTATTTGAGGCTGGCAGCTGTACGCTTGTTTACTCCAGAAAACACACACACACACACACACACACACACACACACACACACACACACACGAGCTCGCCTCTGTCATTCCGTAGTCCTGTTTCAAACATGTCTATTTTTAATCTTGTGATAATTTTGGCGGGACTTCTTTTTCCTAACTGTGACTTCCATCTCATTTTTGTGCCGACCTTCAGTCAAATATTGTATCTGTGCTCAGTGGCACGGGAAATGCGTCAAGCAAATATCGCGCTGCACTGAAATATAAGTACAGTAGTTTTAATGTGCCGTTCCTGTCCCCCGGCCCCCAACCCCCTCACCAAAACAATCAAACTGTAGCGCTGATAAAAAGATCAAAGTTCGTTCAGCTGTTGGTTATGTAGGTGTTTAATGTATATGGCTGACACTCTTCAGTCTGAGTAACGGAAATCCGTGCGGTTTTTGTTGTTGTTGTTTTGGGTTTTTTTTTTAAACCTGCCGTGACTGAAATTCCGTTGGTTGAGCAAACATACTTCAGGTAGTAGTGTTAGCAGCAATCCACAGATTAGAGTCACATTCGTTTCATACTCTTAGGGTGCTAGGAGAGGGCATTAAATGCTTTTAAATGCTTTTAAAATTTCTATCGGGCGGTCGGTGGTCTAGTGGTTAAGGGACTTGTCACCAATGCGAGAGGTCAAGGGTTCGAGTCCCACTCGGGGCAAAGAATTTTTCCTTCTCGTATGTGGCACCGTTCATTCGGGCCGATCGTCGGGGGTTCTCTCCGGGTACTCCGGCTTCCTCCCCCTCTGCTTTGGAAATGTTCAGCCCACCAAATTTGAAAAAATAAATGCAAATCTAAATTCCGAAATTTAAATAGCTGAGCTGACCCTTCGCACCACGTGATTGTAATGTGTTTATGTCCAGTGTGTGAGAGAATGCGTGTGATTCACGTGAGCGTGCGTGTTGGGTTCAGTTCCCGGCGCTTTGAGCCGATTCACGAAATTGGGTAAAGCGCCTATACAATACTCATTATTATTATTATTATTTGTGTCTGGCTGGGAGTTTCGTCATTGTGCAACCCGATGCCTCTGCGCCCCGGCCTGGGTTTCAGTCTTTTCAAAATGTAAGAGTGTCACCCATGAATGTTTGTATGAACACCCTAGCTGGCTAATCACCAACACTGACGTGGCGGAAAAGGACAAACTCCCAAACACCCACCCACCCCTAGCTGACTAGCTGGCTAGTGGACTGATTCATAAGGGCCCGTCCTTTGTCTGCCGAAGAAGGTGGCGGATGATATTTTGTTCCACAAGGCCCGTCTGCAATTTGCCCGCGACTCGCGCGAACCGCGCTCACAGAAGTCTGCAACGGAAACAAAAGAGAGGCGATTTTTGTCGTCATCCAACTTCAAGTTTCAGAACATCCTCGCAAATCTGTCTGTGCTAGTTAAGACCATGCAACGTTAACTGACGAGATACCTACAAAGGAACATTGACTGACGTGACCAAGCAAAATACTGCCATTTTCAGGCTCATACGTCGTTCTGAGCTGTTTTGATTTAACATCACACCACTAAGCATGCACAAACACATGCACAAACAGGCTTGCGTTCAGCTGACTAAAGCCAAAACGCACTAGCCGGCGGCATGACCGAAACACGAATGGACCTAGACTCCGCAGCGCAGTCCCCTTTCACCGAGCAGCCAACAGAACATTTCTCATGTGTGTTTGTCTCCCCTGATTGTTTCACCGAGTGGCCGACATGGGATGGGAACATGGTGGACGTTGTAGGGAGGGCGGAGTTTTCCCTCGTTTTAACGGCCAACGTTCACGTCAGGCAAACGCTTTCCTACGACTGACGTTGGACACCACACAACACGTCCCGGCAGACATCTTTACACGACACTACAGCATGTGTGCAAGTCAGCCTGGAAGACAGCAGAGTTCACTACGGGACTTTGCAGCTGTCGCAAGGCGGTATCTGGAGAGAATGTCCCTGGTAGAATTCTTCCACCCTACGAGCACTTGAATGTGGTGCATATGTGTGTGTGTGTGTGTGTGTGTGTGTGTGTGTGTGTGTGTGTGTGTGTGTGTGTGTGTGTGTGTGTGAGCGCACATTTGAATTTTCCCTTGGGGATAACAGAGACTGAATGATTGGTTCTCAAACACCATTGTGGCGGAGACGTTAAGCATCAAGATTCCAGTCCTTGTCGGCTTCATCACTACCCCATACCCCTTTAAAAAATAAAATAAATAAACAAACAAAAAGGGGGGGGGGGTTGCCAGCTGAGAGTGAGGGACAAACATTCCCCTAGTGAAGCTCCCACTCCGGCTGTTGCGAATAGAGTGATACTCAGGTTTAGACATTGCGACCGTTTTTATGACTGCGGGTCCTGATACTGAAGAATTCAGGCTTTAAGTAAAACTGACCTAATTTTCTAAGCATGCGGCCGGCGGCACCGGATTGCACGTGTGTACACGGTACTAGGTCATCTCCGACACTGGTTTCACACGTTCGAATACCGGCTGGGTCCAAATATTTGATTTCACCAGCATTTGGTGGGGGAAACTTCTTAAACCCTCAAGTTACAATCCAACCAACTCCCTTCACAAAGGCACAGACCCTTGCCGTTATAACTCGAGACATCGAACAGTTTCCAGACCACAGACTTCAAGTTTCCACACGCTTTTCTGCAACGTCCTTGTACGCTGAACGCCTATACGTTGTCATTGTATGGAAGAAAAAAGACGTGACTCTGCTGAAGTCTACAACTGGCGAGATAATCGACATAAAGCTGACTTGACTGACTGTAATCCTTTGTGGAATCCTGATATGAGGACGAGCTGGTCAGGCTCCCAGCTCCAGGTTCAAGGTTTTTCCGCTCGACCTGGATCTAAGGACTGAAAATCCGTCCTCATTCTGCCAAAGAAAGTGGCCGATGAGATTTTGCTCCATATTGTCTGCCTGCACACTGCACGAGAATGTTGAGAGTGCGACGTGCAGAAGCCTGAAATGGAAAAACAAAGAGTGATGTGTACATTACTGCTGCTTTTGGCAGTACCGCATGCGATTGCCTGTTCTACAAATGTCTTCTGTGGTGTGATGCAATGCTTGAAGATATTTATTTATATATATTTATTGCATTTCATTCATATTCATGCATATGCATCCGCTAAATGATGACGCTTCTACTCCTGGGTACTGACAACGGCAGCGTGTTAGCAAGAATGTCCGTAAATGTGTGAGTGAGTGTATGTGTGAGTGTAGGCTATGTCTGAGTGAATGATTGAGTGGGTGTATGACTGAGTGAGTGTATTTCTGTGGGACTGTGAATGACTGAGTGTATGAGTGCGTGCGTGTATGACTGAGTGTGTGACTGTGTATGTCTGAGTGAGTATGACAGAGTGCGTGTATGACTGAGAGAGTGTATGACTGAGAGAGTGTATGAGTGTATGTCTGAGTGCGTGTCTGAGTGCGTGTATGACTGATTGAGTGTGTGACTGAGTGAGTGTATGTCTGAGTGAGTATATGACAGAGTGCATGTATGAGACAGTGTATGAGTGAGTGTATGTCCGAGTGCGTGTATGACTGAGTGAGTGTGTGAGTGCGTGGATGACTGATTATGTGACTGAGTGAGTGTATGTCTGACTGAATGTATGTCTGAGTGAGTAAACGCGGTGGACTGGGTGATGGTTTTTGTGTGGTTTATGCTCTGCTGGTGGTTTTTAAAAAAAATTCCCTTTGGGGATTCAGAAAATATTTTGATTCAGCTTGATTTGATTCAATTCGATTTCCGAGCCAACGCAATAAAAGTACCAAAAATAGAGGTCCAGTAGTGCAAACAGCATTTTCGAAACCTAAGAAGTACACATTTACCTTTGTCGCGCGACGCAACTGCCGAATTTTTGTGTTCACTTGGCATTTTCGATTTGACAGTGGCTACACTGTCTGTTGTCCGGTGACACATGTCATGACGGCTGGTTGTAGAGTACAAACGTGCTACCCACACTCACATGAAATACTAGAAATGAACAATCATCGGATTCCCATCTGATATGATTAAAACAAGGCATATACAGAGGGCAACCACAGGCGCAACATTAGGCTCATAGCGCGGACCAAATCTGGGATCATACACTTAATTAATGTACGTCCCAAGCCATGCATCTGAAGAAGAACTCAACAGAGTCCTCGATCTGGGCAAAAGAAACTCAAATTGCGCGGGCGCGCACGCGCGCACACACACACACACACACACACAGAATCTGGGATCATATACTTAAATTAACAACGTCCCAAGCTATGCATCTGAGTCTGAAGAAGAACTCAACAAAGTCCTCGATCTGGGCAAAAGAAACTCAAACTGCACACACACACACACACACACACACACACACACACACACACACACACACACACACACACACACCAGAAACGTAAAAAGGCAGCGACGGTCATTTACTGTATGAAAACGGAATGCTCATGTTTGTTAACATGCAAATATCTTCTCTTGAAAACCTGGAACTGAAGTCATACAATCACACATTCCCCTCATCCTGACTCCAAGGGAGAGTTTATGTCCATAGTACCATCACTTCAAAGACACAGGCAATTTTCCAAGTAAAACATTTCGATTGTCGATATGTTCAGCCGCGTTTCATCCAAGGAAATCCCAGGCAAACGATGACAGGAAACTGGAATTCACAGAACTATTTACACCAGACCGGACGAACATTCAGGGAGGCTGAGAAAGGTTGCTGTTTCCCCAACAAAAGAGGCAATTTTCCCAAGTAAACACTTCAATTTTCCGTATGCTCAGCTGAAAGAATTCAGAGGGATGAAAGAAAACTGGAATTCAAACAACTATTTACATCACATCAGGCCAACGTTCGGGGATGATAAGCGACGGGTTTTTTTTTGTTTTTTTTTGTTTGTTGTTGTTTTTTTTTTGGGGGGGGGTTGTTGTTTTTTTTCCCCCATACATATGCTCAGCTTCATCCAAAGAATTCCCAGGTAAACTACGAAAGGAAACTGGAACTCAAACAACTATTTACACCAGGTCAGGCGAACGTTCGGGGATGATAAGCAACATTGGTGTTTTTTTTCCAACGAAAGAGGCCATTTTCCATGAAAATATTTCAATTTTCCATACATATGCTCAGCTAAGTTTTATCCAAAGAATTCCCAGGTAAACTATGAAAGGAAACTGGAACTCAAACAACTATTTACACCAGGTCAGGCGAACGTTCGGGGATGATAAGCAACATTGGTGGGTTTTTTTTCCCAACGAAAGAGGTAATTTTCCATGAAAATATTTCAGTTTTCCATACATATGCTCAACTTCATCCAAAGAATTCACAGGTAAACTATGAAAGGAAACTGGAATTCAAACCAACTATTTACACCAGGCCAGGCGAACGTTCAGGGATGCTGAGCAAGGTTGCTGTTTTCCCAACCGAGATTCGAGTCAACATTCATTTCATAACCAGAAGCTCTCATGAACCGCTGCTTGTTCTTATGAGTAGCACCAGAGATTTTGTTCCAAATGGCATTCCTGCAGCCCGGTCGGGTTTCCGTGGAAAATGTGCAACAGAAATCTGTAACGAAAAGAAGACGTGTATGGTGTCGTTATCCATATTTGACTGGTTATCCGTACACAAATCGCTAATGTATGGCCAAAATATGGAAGCAGGCCGGTTCCGTTACCTGCTGTCCAATTACCTTGATTAGGACCGCATTCAGGTTGTTGCAATTAAACAAACTGATAATGCACATGAGTACGAGATGCTCCCCGAGCATCCGACCTTGACAGGAGACGTCCGGAATCCCCCCCTGGCAAGATGGCACTTGCAACGTGGGTTTGGTGCCTAATACTGCTTCTTGTGCCGGGCCGAAGCCAAGAAAGAACACGACGAAAAAGTAAGTACCAGTTCACAGAATACACCCTCAGCATGTTTCTGTTGTGAATATTATTCTAAGCTGGGTAAAGATCGAACACGCTTGTCTCCATGTCTGGCAATCCGAAATACACAGCGTCCGACACAGGCTTCTCAGTCAAACGACATAGAGTCGTGATAGACACATGCTATGCGCAGGTGCAGCCTCACGCATCCTGGCACGAAGCAAACAGAACTCGAAACTGCCGGTGCACCAGCTTAGAACCTTTCTTTCAGCCGCGTCTGCTTTGGACGTCCAGTCCCACAGGCACGGGAGTGATTGCGACCGCGATTCACAGACATGCGCACACACCATGTATACATACGCTAGCCGGCGTAAGGAACTGACAGGCAGCCCAGACGCCTGTAGCCATGTCCACTGACTAAAACGAATCCTCCATGGCAACCGCACGCAGCGCACTTTTTGTGGTATCTTCTGCTCTCATTGTCAGACATATACCACAACAAGGCAACCCACAGGTTACACGGAGTTCCAAAGAAGCAAATCAGCATGAAGTGTGTCGTTCTATGTATTTTCTCCTCATGCGTTGTTTGTATTTGCACGTGACACTGGAGATTTTGCACCAAATGACGTATCTGCAGTCGGCTCGTGAGTCCGGGGAATTGGCGCAACAGAATCCTGGAACGAGAAAAACACGGCTCAACTGTGGTGGTAGTAGCCACTTTAAACCGTGCTATGTGTCTGTTATCCAACAATACATGCGCAGTCCTAAACGTCTTTGCTCGCCTAACAATAGCGTCACTTGGGAATAGGTATAGTACGTCTGAACTCACGTCTGAGCTAAACGTACACGCTGATTTGTTTGTTTGTTGTTGTTGTTTGGTTGGGATGAGGGGTTCCTTAACATGAACTGTCTACTTATTGAGCAGGGTGAAGCTCGGAAGGGTGGGTGGAGGGGGGTTCGAGAGTTTAGCGTCCTTTTCCACCACATAGGGTGATATCAAAGACGGGGCAACGATGAAAAAGCCAGCACAAAGTTGGCCCCAGCCGGGATAATGAAACTCGGAAACTGACTATACTTCAAGACTCTGTCGCAGTTCTTGCTTCCAATCCACACGCACAAAAAAGATTCAGCGAGACGACCAATTGCACAAACCTTCCTACAGGGTTGTTTGGGTTTTTGTTGTTGTTGTTTTTACTATGTTGTACTGTCTTGTCCATGAATGAGATGATGTGATACACATACAGAGCATATCACACACACACACACACACACACACACACACACACACACACACACACACACACACACAGAGTTCAAACAAACTTTATTTACTCAAAGGAAACGGCAAAAACAGCATGACACGGTAAACAAACAAGCCCAACAATGGTCAGGTTATTGAAACGACCACCCAGTATTGTCTACGTTTCCTTCGCAACGTCTTACTAATGTCTCGCGTGCTTCTTCGGTCGAACTCAGAATAATCAGCCCAATAACCTAGTTAGTTGTTCCGATCACCACAGCCAAAATCTAACCCACTGAGATTGTGACATACACAGCGTTATCCGCAAAAGTGTTCCAGCTGCCGTTTTACGGATACATTTTGTCAGACTGCTCCACGTGTTGCCTAAATTGGACAACAGTGATTCCGACCGCCATTCACAGACATGCGCACAAAGGAGTTTGTTCTACTGCCCTGCGTGTTGTCTGTAATAGGAATTGGCGGCGGAGATTTTGTTCCAAACGGCATGCTTGCAGTCAGGGCGTGAATCCATAGAATGAGAGCAACAGAACCCTGGAAAATAAACAGAAAAGGGTTTGAACCGTAGCGCCAGGGTGTGCCGGAGTTAGTTTCATGCCTCAGCCAAACAAAAACAAACTTTTTTTTTGGGGGGGGGGGGGTGCGGGGTGGGCCTAGTAAGTTATCTGGATGACGTGTTGTGTGCCAGTGATCCGACCTTCAGTTCTGTCGCGTTGCTGCTAAATGTTTGAAATGGGACATCCGTATCAACTATCTCCAGGGTAGGTTCAAGGACAGAAAAGCGTTATAGAATCTGCAAGTTTCAGATCCGTAACTACGGGCCTCTACTGCAACAACTCTCCCATCAAAATCTGAGCTCTCTGTAGACAAACAGCTGCCGCTGCGTATACACCATCAACGGTCGGTGGTCTAGTGCTTAAGAGACTTGTCACCAATGCGAGAGGTCAAGGGTTCGAGTCCCACTAGGGGCAAAGAATTTTTCCTTCTCGTATGTGGCACCGATCATTCGGGCCGATCGTCGGGGGTTCTCCCCGGGTACTCCGGCTTCCTCCCCCTCTGCTTTGGAAATGTTCAGCCCACAAAAATTGAAAAATAATGCAATTCTAAATTCCGAGACTTGAATAGCTGAGCTGACCCTTCGCACCACGTGATGGTAATGCCCAGTGTGTGAGAGAATGCGTGTGATTCACGTGAGCGTGCGTGCTGGGTTTCAGTTCGCGGCGCTTTTGAGCCGATTCATGAAACTGGGTAAAGCGCCTATACAATGCTCATATTATTATTATTTATTAACGGTAATCTCGTAGGCCTAAAGGTGGTCTGCTCCGTTCCTTTACTTTCCATCATCCACAGTTCAAGAGGTATATAACGTAACTATATGACTCCAGATGTGACGGCCATAACTACAGTACACTGGAACCTAGAAAAAGAAACAATAATAAAATGCCAATTAGGTTTTTAGGTTTTAGTTATACGTTACTTCCTTGACAGAGCCTAGCGCAGCCCAGCGGAGATTTTTTTTTTTTTAAAGTACACTTAGACCCCCCCGCCCCCCCCCCCCCCCCCCCCCCCCCCCCCCCCTCTCTCTCTCTCTCAACTCTAATTTACTATAATTACCGCCATTGCAATACCGTTAACATGCACTTGTTTGTTGACCCCTGAGCATTATTATAAGCCTAGCTTGTTCATGCTCAGAAATTGTTTATTTACTTTGAACAAACTGTATTGCAATAAACTTGTTTAAACCAATAAAATGCCACGCCGAGGCGGTAGGAAAAGCCTCTGCCCAGATAACACCTCATGCCTTAAGCTGAGCTTAGTTGCCTCCCTTGAGCTGCCTTAGCTACGGTGGCATACGCTGGTTTTACAAAGCCATCTGACCTTGATTTCGTGTTTCCAGTGCCACACCGCTTCAAAAGTAGCCTGCTTCTGAACAGTAGCACTGAGTGTTTCCATTTTCAAATCTGAGTAGCACCGACTTCTGTATGTCGGCGTGAAACTGAGAAAGGGGTTGTTTATCAACCAAACGGCGACTTTGACTGACGCGCGACTACAATGGAAAGACGCGTGCATGTTCATATTTCCAAACATATGGCTTCGCGTGGGTGCAATCATGGTCGAAACTGCTGAGGCGGAGTAGCACCCGAAACACTCGCGGCCATTTTGACTACACCCCGTGATAGAGTACGCACGTTCAAAATCGGCCATGACCACAAGATCTGTATGTGTACGCCGGGGGAAAAAAAAAGGAAAAAAAAATATACTGTATTAAATATTGCAAACATCCACTAATGTTAACATGGTCACTGTTGTAAATGTTTGGTGATACACGGTACGGTGCAAATCTCGGCTAACTTAATTCGTTAATAACGAACTTCTGACAGCAACGACTTCCAAAGAAAGTCGACAGTCTTCCTTTCAAAGAGGACGATTTACAAGTTGCACTGTCGGAAGTAGGGAAGGCTCCTAAAACTTCCCCCATTTTTTGTCGAGCGAACTATCGTCAGTAGTCTCGTCTCACGCAAGATTTTGAATCTGTTTACTGTGTCATTCAGGACATGGTACGCGGAGTACCACATAGCCAAATCTGGATGTCTGCGACCATTTAAGCGCGACTAGTCCCGTTCATTTCTTCCTTATAAACTGTCCAAATCTGGCTTTATTTTGTCCGGAGCACCTTGCATCCAGTTAATTAAAACCTCCTATGCAGCAGAAGCGTGCGTTGGGTAAGGGTCTCTATTTTTTTCTTGGCTTTGGAATTTGCAGCTGAGATCATCCACCATATTGCCTTCTGAACCTCTGCTTTCTTCCAGCCCGTGAGACTCAGACAGAAATCTGCAAGGGAAGAAAGAAGAGATTGTACTTCGAGCGCTGACAATGAAAACTGTCTGCCCAGTCATCCGAGCCCATAATAATATTCTTGTTTCTTCGTTAGTCATATTTTTCGGCAAGGTTGTTTTCATTTGTTTTGTCATTATTATCATCTGAATATTGTTACCAATATTGTGTGTGTGTGTGTGGGGGAGGGCTGATCGTTCTTGCACAGTGTCACGTAATTTCTGGATAATAAAAATGGCCGCAAGTTTAACATCATCCCAATTACTCAACAGTGGCAGGGACTACATAATTTGGTTCAGTGTATGTGTACAGAGCGATTGCTTCATCCCTCACATCACTGTTACCTTTCACGAAGTTTTAAACAAATAAAAGTTCACCTTTTATGTTGATGTTCCAGACATATTTATTTAGTAATCGGTAATTATAGTTACTTTCTTATGGCACTTTAGGAATCTTGTGTTGAAATGCGAAACTACATCCTTTCATCCATTCACTCAATCATTCATTCATTCCCTCTCTTCACGTCGACCCACAACATCAAGGGCATGCTCGAAAGTAAACAACAAAGATTTTATTTCGCTCTAGTGTTTGCAGTCCTGTACACATCACTTGCTGATATCAAACATTAAACACACTACACATGGCCAGTCAGCAGATTCATTCATCCCACAGAACACTTGGTCTCTACCTAAAGGCAACACTGACACTCACAGTTTCCGTCTTCATCGTACGGTATCGTATGAGAGCATCATGCAAAAATGAACAAAATGTGATACCTCACTTAAGGGTGTGAACACTGCCATGTCCACGGTAAGACAACAGTTCCATAGCAGTACCAATGAGATGACACTTTACAGCATGATATACAGAGCGTCGGCCGCCTCCTCCATCGCCCAAAATATCTTCCACAACCGACTACCATTCCACAAACCACAGTAGACTAACGCACTTAAAAAAAATACCAAAAACAAAACAAAACGGTAAAACAAAAAATTAAAGACTCACTGGAGCTAGTGGTTATAGTCTGCAAGAGCTTAAAATACAAAAGAATACAGGAATGGAATTTAAGAAATAATCAAAATTAAAAAAGACATGAAAAAAATCAGAGGTGGTTCTTTGATCTCTCGCACATTCCAGCATTTCCATAAGCTGATGAGTGGACACAGACGGCCAAAAGCACAGAGCCGACCGAGGACACACAATGACTTGAAGAATCACTCAATCGCCTATGAGTCCCAGGGCCAGTATGCGAGTGGAACAGTACACTCAATTGCCCGGCCCCAAGACCAGCATGAGAGTACAGCCTGCAAGTCCCACGACCAGACTGTGAGTAGTACACTCAATCGCCTGGACCAGAAGCATGTGAGAAGTGTGCCTGATCCAGCAGACGGCCAGTGGTGGCGGCCAGGAGCGCTGACCGTCTCCTGGTGGCCGTATTGGCGGCTGAGATTTTCCACCACATGGCGCGCTGCACATCGCGTTTGGTGCAGCCCGTTAACAGGCGGCAGAAGTCTGCAAGACACAAGGAACTGGCATCACTGAGTGAAATGGTGACAGCGGCTCTTCACAACCATACTCTTTATAAATGCTGCTCGGCTTACAAAGACCTTGCATCTGGAATTAGCAAAGCCCCAAAAAACATAAAAACTGTCCTCAACTGTCCGAGTCTTCCGCTTCAACTCTGATGTACAAGTTCCTTTTGAAACCTGTGCCATTCACTAGCATATTTTGTACACCAGGTAAGACATGGGAAAAAATAAAGTGGTTGACGTCTCCTAGTTTATTAAAGCAGATCTCAAATGTTCCAAAACACAGTAACAAGTAACAGCAACATGTTCCATGTTTCAAAGCTATGGAACACGACAATGCTGTCCTCATCAGTGCGTACCACGCAAAACAACACATCATAGTACATATATACAAATGGGAAAGAAAACAACAGCAAAGCCAAGTTCAACCGGCCTATTTCATATTTTCAGCAAATAAGACTAAACAAAACAGTCAATTTGACACTGTACAGGTACCGGTATCTTCCAACAAACCCTGTTGGTCAACAACCATACAGTTGTAATTAAACTACACAACAAAACTAGTGAAGAAAGATGTACTTTAAACCTTTCTCAAACGACCTAACCCATTTGCTGTTATAAAACGTTGCAACAGAAAACTAAAGAGTGGACCCGACAAATATACAAGATCTAAAACTGCCCCTAACACTGATGCGACTCTAACCATTGCTAGGATATACGTCCCCTAACACTGAACGTCAGCTGGGTATTACAGGTAGTTGGCTGGTCGTCTGTTCGCAGGTTATATGTCTATTTCCACCAAGTGCGGGTGATATCGTACTCATATATGCCGCAATGAGGGAAACGCCAGCACAGATTTTGGGCTTCCTGTCGGGATTCAAACTCGGAACACTGAAAATCCAGTGCTCTACCCAGCTTGACTATCCCGGTGTAGCATCCGGTCCGGTCCCCCCTCTGAAGTAGTCCCCCGGGGGACCAATTCGTGGCAAAAACTGCTCTATAATGGTCCCCCCCTTAGACATCCAGCCTCGTTTTCGACTGGTCCCCCTGGGCGATTTTGGTCCCCCCTCGCATCCAAAATAGGCCCCCTCTCGAACTGGTCCCCCTCTTTTCTAACCAATGTAGAGCTATGTCAGTATTTATTTTTAACTTTATTGTTACAAAACTTTATTGTCCCCAAAAGCACAGGGCCATAGGAACATTTTTTTTCTTTTTTTTTTCCGATTTATGTGCTTGTTGTTATTTTTGTGTGTGTGAGATATATTTGTTTGGTTGTGTTCTTGTTTCTTTCAGTTGTTTTTTTTGCATTGGTTCTTTTTTGCTGTCCACATTTCCTGTCATTTTTTTTAAACTGGAAATAGCATTTAGAGAATAACATCAAAGACCAAGTATCTAATATTTTCTATACAACGCCATAGAAAAAATATTTCTTCAAAATTAAGTAAGTGTCCATGACATGAAAACTAGTTGCCACCTTTGGCTTTCAGCGTACTTCAAGTAGACAGTCAAGACTGAGTACCAGTGTCTCAAATCATGACCCTTGAAACAACAAAAACAGCAGAAGACTAACAGTTCTCAGGCTGGTCTAAGGAGTGACACAAAAAACAGGAGCAAAGTGATGTCCAAGATTCATTATATAAATTACTCTGTCTGTTTTCAATGGGGCCGATTGCCAAACTGGCCCGTATTTTCAGCCACCTAGGTTGTCGGCCTGGAGCCTCTCTTGTGAACACATACACGGGCGTGTCCAAGAGGGTGGCTGCAGCAAATATCTCAACCTCGGTGGCCCAAGTACGGAATGAATTGTCGTGTACTTATAATTATAGGCATGTTTGACACGAGTCACGTGACGTGTCAAGAAGCGTGGCGACCGTTTTCTCATCCCACAAAAAAAAAAAAAGAAAAGAGAAAACAAATCTAAACTTTTAAAAGTGATTTAACTTCGTAGATTTGCCGTTCTATGTAGCCTATACTTTTGTTTTTTAGTGGCGACCGTTTTCTCATCCCACAAAAAAAAAGAGAAAATAAAAAAACAAAAGTATAGGCTACATAGAACTGGCAAATCTACGAAGTTAAATCACTTTTAAAAGTTTAGATTTGACACTGTAACCTTGACCCAGTTCAAGATCATCTTGAATAACATCTCTGTACAAAAATGAAAAATAATTATACATATAACGAAAGAGGTGTGTGTGTGTGTGTGTGTGTGTGTGTGTGTGTGCGCGTGTGTGTTTGCCGTGCGTGCGTGCGTGAGTGAGTGTGCACGCGTGCGTGCGTGCGTGCATAATGTGTGTGTGTGTGTGTGTGTTTGAGAGATGGGGGGAGGAGAGAAAGTGTGGGGGGCGAGAGAGAGAGAGAGAGAGTGTGAGAGAGATCCAGAGTCACGTTTTCTACTGAGTTGACACACACTATAACAATAAAGTTAAAAATAAATACTGACATAGCTCTACATTGGTTAGAAAAGAGGGGGACCAGTTCGAGAGGGGGCCTACTTTGGATGCGAGGGGGGACCAAAATCGCCCAGGGGGACCAGTCGAAAACGAGGCTGGATGTCTAAGGGGGGACCATTATAGAGCAGTTTTTGCCACGAATTGGTCCCCCGGGGGACTGCTTCAGAGGGGGGACCGGACCGGATCCTACACCGGCTCCTCTCTACAGGGAAGCCCAGCTTGACGATTCCGGCTCCTCTCTACAGGGAAGCCCAGCTTGACTATTCCGGCTCCTCTCTACTGGGAAGCCCAGCTTGACTATTCCGGCTCCTCTCTACAGGGAAGCCCAGCTTGACTATCCCAGCTCCTCTCTACAGGGAAGCCCAGCTTGACTATCCCAGCTCCTCTCTACAGGGAAGCCCAGCTTGACTATCCCGGCTCCTCTCTACTGGGAAACCCAGCTTGACTATCCCGGCTCCTCTCTACAGGGAAGCCCAGCTTGACTATCCCGGCTCCTCTCTACAGGGAAGCCCAGCTTGACTATCCCGGCTCCTCTCTACAGGAAGCCCAGCCTTGCCCTGACTCGAGGTCGTGTCAGGCGTTTTCTGGCCATGGTATTGGCACTGGATATCTGCCACCATATTGCTTTCCTCAGTTCACTGCGGCTACACACAGCACCGTGCATCAGGCAGAACCCTGAAACACACAAGACACAGACGGACAGTGAGTGAGATGGACATTGCTTCATCAACCCACTCACTCTAGCGTCAGCCTTTGTCAGTCCTCATATCTTTCCTAAAACAAGGTCAAGTTTCCTTTTGCGAGCGCCTCGTCCATCAGACTCAAGAAAGTCGAATGCTTCCCATATGCTGTTTTCTTCACTTAAAACAGACAACACTAACGTTCCTGGAAGTCAAACATCTTGTGAATGTTGCACCGGAGGTCCAGAAATTTCTGAACACAAACAGTTTCAGGCTACCAGGCGAGGCTGCCATACTTGATGCGGTCTATGAGCAAGTTAGGTGCATCCCTTCAAAACAAAAACAAAAAATGAAATGAAATGAAATCCAGCCAACACACTCAGCAACATTGGCAATGCTTTTATACATGCACTTCTCATCCTCAACAAATTTATTAAAGACAATGCCACACCGAAACATTATACTGGTACACAATATACCGCATCATAGTGATCACAAAAATCTGAACTGGAATGACATGTCTGCGATTCTATCCATCCATTCAAAACTGCACTGTAGATACAGTGTATCCCAAACTGCAGAACCAAAAACGGGTGCGCAGCTGACTTTCACAGTGTCATCATCAGCTGCTCAGTCTCCATTTCCGCAAATTCTGACTTCCCATGTACCAACCATGTCACACTCTTCAGGCTGCTTCAGCAATCAGCTAAAGTCTCAAACTACATAAGATATGGCATGTCACAGTTCTCCTCTGAGCATGTGTGCCGCACGCTGCCCTATTGTAGAAACCTGAGTAGCATGACGTCCAAACGCTAATGCCACAGCAGTCTTTTACTCAAGTCCAGCAACACAGCACGTGAGTAGCATGACGTCCTAAAGCCTGTTCTTAACTGGGCACAGCGCGAGAAACAAACATGTGCACATCACAGTCGTTGCGCTCGGTGTGTCTACTAAAGTCTACAAAACTGAACACAGCTGTGCTCGGTGACAAACCGATTGAAGATGCACTATCCACCATGTTTGCGCGCCGAGTAACGTAGTACAGCCAATCAGAATCTGTTGTGGAAACCACAGTCACAGTTATTTGAAATCCAGGTTGATGTGATGACGCAACAGCGGCGGAAACCCCCAAAATCACAACTGTGTCACAACTGTGGACAGCACTGTGGCGCCCCGCAGTGCCCTGTTATGAGCCGGCTTGACATTAATTTAAAGCACAGCAGTCTTGTACTCATGTCCAGCAACACAGCACGTGAGTAGCATGACGTCCTAACATTAAAGCCACAGCTGTCTTGTACTCAAGTCCAACAACATGGGCACAAAACACTGAGGAACAGTCAAGAAGTACCACCACACACGCATCCCCACAATGCCAGTTCTGAGAATCAAGTTGGATGTTCATCGCCAGTCGAATAGTACTGTTTCATGCTGCGGACAAGCTGCACCTTCAGTTTTCGCCGATGCTCAGAGTTGGCTGCTGCTATGCGCCACCACAAGCTCTTTCGGATATCCGTTCGAGCCTCCCCTGACATGATGTGACCAAATTCTGCAAGGGAAACAAAATGGCTGTGTTGACGTTTGGAGAATAGTCACCTACACAAATTCCGCACCAATACATTCCTTTACTACGTTCATAACAGATCCACCCAATTTATTAATGCACAGGGTCCAATTTATGCAGGTGGAATGAGTGAACATACTGCTTCCACAGAAAAACCTCACTTCCATTGGTAACTAGAAGCATGTAAATCCTGTGACTCTGAACTGTTTCTGAAACAGTAGCGTGTGAACAAAACAACGCCCAAAAAAGTCCCAAAACCTAATCAGAAAACTGTAAAGAAATTGCAGAGAATGAAGAGGACACACATACCAAATATAACATAAGAAGTGAAGCCATGTCACAACAAAAAAAAAACCCCAACAAGAAAAAAAAACCAGAATACTTTCTTCATCCAGCACCATCTCACATTGTACGCTGTATTGTATTACTATTAGAAGAAGATGCACCATTGAGTGAAGGACTGAAAGTACCAACTGAGGATAAAACTACATGTACTTGTTGCCATATACTCTACATGTACAAATTTGCAGCAGGTAAGGAGGCAAAGAGCAGACCTACCTAACCTAACCAGTGAAAGGTCTTCCTATCTTTTCCGGCGAAGAACTTTCCTGTACCAAGAAGTTGCTTTTGTAATTCGTGACCACACTGTCTGTCTTACGTCCACACGTGAAGTGTGAGAATTTTGGACGCAAAACACTGAAACAGAGGCAAAAGACACTTATAAAAAAAAAAAAACATTACTCTCAGTCTTAAATGCTCAGATGCTCAGGTCACTAGGCTTAACAGAAGCCAACATTATGTTTCGGAACATTTGCGCTTTTGGTGTTTGAAATGAGAGAGAAGCTCATATGTGCGAAGCTTGAGCGTGCATTGTGACACCAGAGACGTGCTGTAATAAACTCCACACAGTCTGTCAGACTCACAGCTATAACTTTTCTACGAGCTCACAAGTCTTTTTGTGAGTGAATGAGACTTCTTCCACAGTCAATATAAGAACTCGCTACGTGAAGAGTGTATGCCTGATTCACTGTATACCTTAATGATTAGCTGTAAACTGACGTGCGAGTCAGCAAAAATCCAAATTCTCCGATTCAGTGTCTGACCATGCCGCTAGCCACCACCTGACTACCCAAGTCCTTATGCCTTCTGTTAACTCAGACCCAGTCTTTGGATGCTGTCACTGTGCAGGTGTCTAAGTGGTACTATGTTAGACGCTACTAAAAGAACTAATTACGAACTGTGAGCACACAACCGATGGAAGATGGGTTTTAAAGCAACTAAAGCAACTTACAGTGGGGGGCAAAAGTGCCCATTTCGAAACCAGGATGGGGAATTGCTGAAGGAAAAAAAAGACTGCAGAAGGGGTGCAGCAGTAGCACACTACTGTGGGACCACGGGGGCAACGCCCCACTTCAGAAAAACAAATTTTAGCATTTTTAAAGGCATTTAGTAGCCTCTACTGGCACCCAGAAGTTAAATTTATACTGCCTTGGTACTGATATGCCAGCCTTCAAAACTGAAGTCCCACTATTAGGTGTACATGTATCATGATACCTATGCAACCTTTACCCCCTTCCTTTTTACGGCTGAAACATGGATTTTTTGCTGAAAGGAGAGGAAATTTGACTGAAAATTGCCAAATGACTGACAATTCCCCAGCCTGGAAGCTCTACCTCACTCTGTGAATTAAGTGAAGCTTCAACTGGACACCGTGACCACTGTTGTAACTTTACACTATCTGGCGATTAAAAACGCTTACCTACTTTTCTTGACATGCTGCTAAAAGCGAAAGCTTACTCCACACTTGTACGTTTCTTTGACAAGCTCTGGCCTGACCAAGCCCTATTACAGACCTGTGACGTCAAGATCTGGCATATCAAACAGTTCAACCCAGTCAATTACTCACCTACCTATGTCCACAGGACAGTCTTCAAAAATACTTAGGCGGTCTACCCCTCCTGCCACGTGGCAAGCCTGAGATCTCTCTGTACAGTGAATTGGCCTTCGTTACACGGGATGCCATTGCTCCTCGAATTAGCGGTCTCCGTGTGCATGAATTTTGGGTGGAAAAGTCTGTAACACAGCCAAAGAAAAAGGTATTTCCTTCAGTCAAGGGTTGCACAGATGTCTTTGATACAGATGCACGAGTAAGTGGGTTGACACTGCCTGAGGTGACATATCACCTCTCCAGACTGAAACACACTTGAGATTTGAGAACTTTTTGCACTGACAAACAGAAATGGGGGTAGCCGGTCACTTTCAAACCAGTTCATGAGTGCAACGCGAAGAAGAAAAGAACCCTATCTTCAGTTGCATGATATGGATACCATCTATACATCCTTTAAAATCTATATAACACGTGCCAGTATCTGTCCAGAAAAACCTCAGTCATGCGATCTACAGGTCAAACCTCTGTATCCTGGGTAAGCCCCTGTTCATTTTAGAAGCTTTGAACCCTGCTAAGGTCAGTAGATCTACCTTTAAACTCATACTGCACTGACAAGGTGGATACAGAGTTACATGTGTAACATGGCCACCATAAAAACACAACACCACACGTCAGCAAATCCATACTGAGCACCTTACACCACTACTGGAACTAGCCAGTTCACTGTCTCATGAAAATGGCACGCTTACGAAACCGCCCTCCACGCTGTCACAGTGGAATCTGTTTTGATTAAGCTTGTCAATCTGTCTGCAGAACATCTGCAACGGGTGAAATCCTTCTACCTACCGCCTAGTTCAGGAAACCACTAAGGGCCGTCTCCAAATCCCAAATATAAATTACCATCACAGTTCTAGTCAGTTCTGCTCCCCCATGCAAACCACACACAGCAGAATGCCTGCAATGTCTTTCTGAAAACTCTGTCCTGTGCCGTTCACTACATCTTATGATTATCTTACCAGGTGGTAACTACTGATGCTTGTTTTACCATTTATCTAGGAGTACGTCCACAGGGTGTCCACCTTAGTCCTCTGGGTTAGCGATTTCTCTGGTTTGTGGTCATTGTCTAACAGGTCAGTGTAGGTTAAAGAATGTGTTGTCAGACATTGTATTACACAAGAAAAGCATTTGATTTACCTATGTGTGCCAGTCCCCCTTGCCAGTTAGCGGTGGAATACCCAAAGCACGTCTACGCCGAGTTGTTGCCATGGTTACTTTAGACCACAAAACACATCTAAGGGTTGTTCTTGGCAAACCCGAGCTCATCTGACAAAACGCTGAAATAAGACAAGAACAGAGGATACAGATGGCCTAGTGGAACTCGGTGCAAACTGAATAGCATGTCCTTCACAAGATTTCAATAACTTGAGAATTTCTTCTGGGATAACAAAGTCTATCATGCAGCATCGGTTCTCCGTAATACATACTGTGCTAACTGTGCTATTTGTCAGTAGCTTTAGACAAACAAACAACAAACTTCTTGGAGCTGGACTTTGGACATTCCACTACCAACACGGAAATAACAGCGTCCACTTTGTGAGTGGGTAGGTGGGTATTTGCGAGTTTGACGTCCTTTTCCACAACGAATGGGTGACCTCAAAGACAGGGCAACAAGAAAAAGACCAGCACAAACATGGGCCCCAGTCGGGATTCAAACTCATGACCCGAGCATTGAAAGTCTAATGCTTTACCATTCCGCTGCCCCAGCTCCCCAGCCTGCGATTTTTCATACACTCTGATACCTTGTACACATAAACAAACTTATTTGTCTGCCTAACACCACAGAACAGCAACTGCTTCTGGAAAACCCAGTAGGTTAGTTATATCTGATGCTGCATCAGCAAGGATGTTGTGCCCTGTATGATAAATACCAGTGACACTTTTGACTGTAAAAGTTTAAGCCACGACCGGAACAATACTCTTGCTGTACTCAGGTGACAGGCAAAGCTTTTGCACCTGAAGCCCTTACAGGCAGTGCTGTCTGCCTTGACACTGTAAAACAGGAACAGGATGTCAGAATAGCAGTGTACTTTACCTAATGTTTCGAAGGTCGCCCTGTGTTGGAGAGGCGAGGCATACCCAATGCTCTCCTGTAACAAGTGGTAGCCTTTGTCACTTTGGACCATAGCACACGCCTAATGGCGGGCATCCCCTCACTAGAGTGAGTCTTGCAAAATACTGCAAACAGATATAAGCACAGCTGTTTAGCCCTCTCTTGTCATCATACTGATGTCAGGTCTGGCTGACCAGAAACTGGTTTGGTCTGCTTGACAGTTTCCTCTTTCCTGACAAATTACCGTTCTCTTCTTTTTGTTTCTTTGTTGGCTACGCCCAATATTGAAAACTAACAAGAAACGAACCTTTTTTTTTTTCTTATTTGTAAGATGCAGTGTGTTTGTGTGTGTGTGTTAACCTTTCCAAAACACGCAAACCAAGTTGACCACCAATACAACTACATGTATAAATATCATTTATCTGTGTACCAAATTCTAAATGACTATACCGCTGTCGAAGCATCTACACCAAGTGCTGTACCACATGTTAAAACTAAAGACCGACGCATCCTTGTGAAACAGCAGCACAATCTCTGGAGCTTTAACAGGATTCAACACCACTGCACCATCAGCAACACATCATCTGACAGAACAGTCTAAGGTCAGCAACCAATGTACAGAACAACCAAGATTCTGCGCAGTGGAGAGGTTTTCAGTCATCCTTCCCTTCATTGAGAGGTGTCTCCCTTCTTCAACCTTGTCCTTAAGCAGCCAGTGGGTTACACGTGCTCTTTATTCTCGTCCATTGTCTGTGGTATTTCTTTCAGACCTCAGCATATAACAAGGTCCCCAGAACAAACCCATATGCCATGAATACATGCCCCGCCTTTGGCATGCTACTTTACGGGAAAGAGACGGGCTACAAATCAATTAGTTTTGGGGAGGAGTAAGGCAGGGTCTTCATCTTCGCCAGTCGCTTCAATGCCACAGTAAACAAGACAGTAACGTCCCTAGTGTCTCTTTCTACTCAGTACCAGAAGGCACAAAGAAATCCAAACAAGCATGAACCAACTGTACTTTTATATTGCAGTTACAAAGAAAACAAAGGAAAGATGTAAAACTGTATGTAGCTTCATACAAACCTGGTGGTGTTCACTACGGCCAGCATACTGATTAGGGGAATGAAAACTGAAAATGTGGCCACATTATCACAGTTCCCAAGAATCGCTCAGAACAGAACAAATGAACTCCAGATTGCAAAGACAGCATGTGTCCAGTTTCACACACCACTTTACAGGTGGCAATTACAGTGTATCATCTACAGTTCTGCATATCTGCATTACACTTTACAGACGGTAAATATTGCATGTCATCTGGTTTTGCATGTCTGCACGACACCTTGCAGATGGCAAAGACAAGTGTCGTCAAGATTCACACATCTGCACTACCTTTTCAGTATGCCACCTGGTCACGGAATCTGCCTTCAGTTCATGGGAAAATGAAGTGCCACATGTTCAGCCTTCTGCAGACCATTACTCACCAAATTTTCAAGATGGAGAAGTTGGAACTCTAGGGGCAGAGATTCCAAGTTCTCTGACTAAACTAAAATGGAAAACATTTACAGGCCACAAGGTTCTTTCTGTCGTTATGCAAAACTCCCAGTAATATTCAAATAAAACTCTCTTATGATGTGTATTTTTATTTCAGATTAGAAATCTGTCACAGTAACACCCTCAATGATGGCACAGGAGCTTCTTTTCAATTCAAATTCTTTCAACTGTTATGCAGGACTGGCATAATTCAGCTGTTTTAGGAATTAAATAAATCACACAGTGGTAAAAACCGTGAAAAAAAGGGGAGCCGGCGTGGCCGACTGGTAGAGCGTTGGACTTCTAATGCTCGGGTCGTGAGTTCGTATCCCGGCTGGGGCCAACTATTTGTGCTGGCTTTCTCATCGTTGCCCCGTCTTTGATATCACCCGTATGTGGTGGAAAAGGACGTTAAACCCCCGAACACCCACTCACCCTCCCCGTAAAAAAAAACAACCCTTACGATTCCCAGTCCTCACAATGAATAAAATATGTACAGGAGATTTCCATTCTGATTTCTAACGCAACATCTGTCTCGGGTTATATTCCCCACAGCCTGTCAATGCCAGTAAGACCTCCGGATAACTTCGAAACATTAAAATAGATAATTTGTTCTCTCTGAGAATATCTGATGAATAAGGAGACAAGAATGGTGTGGCTGTAAATGTTTTCAGTTCTGACAACAGAAGCAAAGTGCAAATTATGCTGCTGCAGCTCTACTACATGTACTGCTGAATATGTGTGGGAAGCCGGGATAGCTGAATGGTAGAGCACTGGACTTTCAATGCTCGGGTCGTGAGTTCGAATCCCCGCGTGGGCCAAATATTTGTGCTGGCCTTTTTCTTGTTGCCTCGTCTTTGAAATACCTATGTGGTGGAAACAGATGCTACACTCCAAAACACCCACCCAGCCACCCCGCATGCAAGAACCACCGATCAAGTGATTGATTCTGACGCGCAGAATCAGCGCATTCGATGACAAGTTTTCCACATGATGTGGTAAGCCTGTTACACGCACTGAGACTTTAAATACTCTGGTATTTCATCACACGTTTTTGTGTTCAATACTGTTCAAACAGCACAATTTAAAACCATTCACGTTTCTGAAGGTGGAACTCGAGAGCTGGAACTACTAACGGAAAATGATGCACGTGCTAGTGTTTATACACTCTACTTCATCCCTACACTGGGGTCTCCAAAACTGTCGGAGGGCAAGCGAACAGCTTTCATTTGCATTTGCTTCTGTTTTCCTGGAAGACATAGCGATGGTTGAAGACAGGGATGTAAAGCAAATATGCAGCCAAATGAACAGCCACAGCAAAACCCATGCTCAAAACTTTAAGACACCCTCTGCTACCTCTGTGTTTCCTAAACTGCAACTACGTGTATTTTCTTCTTCAGAGGGCTCAGTAGGTTAAAAACTAAAAGGCTACCAGTTTCTGTTTGTGTGTGTGTGTGTTTTGGGGTTTGTTTTTTTTTTTTTTTTTTTTGGGGGGGGGGGGGATTTGTCTGATCAAAAGCTGTTCACTAAGAACACAACATACTCAAGTACCTCCTGACATTGTGTAATTTTCGGTTCTTCGCTTATATCTCTGTCTTCAACCATTTGGACTCTCTGTATGTAACAAATAAGAAAGCATAAGCACTCACCAAGAATTGCGTTTATTATGCCTTTGTCAAGAGAGCGATGGTGTGGTCGAGGTGGTTCAGCGATGCTTGCCCCAACAAGGTCAGACTGTGGACAGAGTTAACACAACAGGTATCAACAGCAGGTACTTGAGAAAGTTAGAGACACCTGCACCTCATGACATTAGACAAGGGCTCACGTGACACACTACACCCCTAAAAGTAAGAAACAGAAAGAATCTCAAAAGAGAAATCAGGGTTGTTCTACAACCTCATGGTGGATCCATGTACTTCTTAACACGTTCTAGGTCTTCATGATACAGAAATGTACAGTGTTATTTGTCCAATCATTATGCTCGATTTGGTAAGCGTGCAGGTTCTTCGCCTTGCTGGTTGCCAATTCACCATGGCCGACACGCCACAATTCACATACATCTCTCCTACTTGAATACTTTTGTAAACAACAAATGGTTATGATTTTCAGACTTTTTAGACCCTTAAAATTTACAAAAGGACCCTCAAAAATATGGGGAGAGTGTTCTAAGGACCCTTGTATTTTCGAATCACAGGGAACACTGATGTACAAGTAGCATTGTCACACCACACAGTGCATGTATGACTGTAGTGTACTGTAGAATGAACAAGCTCATCAGAACTAAATATCAGTTTGAAAGACCTGAACGCTGCGCTGTGTTAAAACAGCACACACACGATTAAAGTGTAAGTCAGTCACAGTAATGCTGTAATGTAGACTTACACTAATGGCGTTTTGAGACATACTCAGGCTGGGGAATTGCTGAAGGAAAAAAAGACTGAAACCTAGGCCAGGGTACAGCAGTAGCACAATACTGCGGGACCACAGGGGTGACACCCCACTTCAGAAAAACAAATTTTAGCACTTTTAAAGGCATTTAGTAGCCTCTACTGGCACCCAGAAGTTAAATTTATACTGCCTTGGTACTGATATGCAAGCCTTCCAAACTGAAGTCCCACTATTACATGTATCATGATTCGTGTGAAACCTTTACCTCCTTTTTTCAGCTGAAACTTGAATTTTTTGGCTGAAAGGAGAGGAAATTTGACTGAAAATTGCCAAATGACTGACAATTCCCCAGCATGTTTACTACATATCTCAGATCCCTCAAACAAACCTGTTTCCAAAAGCAAGACATGAGGTATCTCGCCATGGCCTTGCCATCCGGCTGGCCGTCTCTCTCTTTGGTCATCACTGTGCGATAGTTGTCTTGATGGATGTACACCCCAGAACCAGGTACCAGCTCATACATCTGTGGAGAAACAAATTGTCTCTATCAACCAAAGCAGAATGTACTGTGCTTTAGGGAGGGTATGACACATTATACAGCAGTCTGAGCTGTCCCAGAAAAAGTGGGTTCTGTTTTCACAAGCATAAACCTCAATAGATCTTACTACTTGTACCAAGAATAAAGAAGTAATCTTCACATGTTATTTAACTCATTCAAGACGGGCCGATTTTTCCTCAATCATCCCCTGTAGACGGGCCGATTTGTGAGGTTCAGAACAAAAAAAAAATCATTAAAAAAATAACAAAACAAGATACAGATGTGAAATTTTCAGGGTAGTTGCCTAACATATTTATGCAGCTATTGCTGAAATTTCACCTTTCAAACTTAAATATCTTTGCTATATGTCATGTTGTACAAATGTCACGATCCGCATATGCAGCTGTTCATCTGAAACTGATGTGCGTGCCGGGTAGGGCCACGTATGCGGTCGTTTGTCCGGAAAGAGTTAAATGTGTTCATGGGTTGTTGTTTTTTTTGTTCACGATTGCCAAAGATTTTGTAGTGTCAAACATCATTAAAAATTTAACAGCATATTTGTGTGTGTGTGTGTGTGTGTGTGTGTGTGTGTGTGTGTGTGTGTGTGTGTGTGTGTGTGTGTGTGTTGTATCCTGTGCACCAGGCTCCACCATTTTCCATGTAACCCCTCAGCACTAAAAAGAACCACACTACACAAGAGAAACAATAAGCATGATTTTTTCTTTTAATAAGAATGAACACTTAAAAAACACAATATACGCTAACATAATTTCAACAAACAGACCAAAACCTTTATTAACATATATATACATAGACCAATACTCACTAAAAGGAACTCTTTTAGAAAACAAGAGGGTAAAATACTACATGTACAGCAGTTCACATAGTAACAACTTATCCTACAGAATTTCCATGAGAATCTATACGCATTTCATTAGACCTGCATTCATATACATATATCCCACTTTGATACAAATGCAGATTGCTTTAAAAAAAAAAAAAAAAAAAAATCTTGTAAAAAATTAAAAATTGGAATCTTATCTACCACTAACAGTCATTTTACTGAACATAACAGAGACCATCTACAGCAAGTATGAACACACACAAATACTGATATTTTATGTTTTATTTTATGATGTAAACTCTGCCTGCGCTCATTTGACAGAGAATCAACTCTTTAACACTATTAAGTATACAAAATTAGTCACTGATACTTGTAGTGATACTGTTAACCGTATGTTCCGTTCCCTGGGCTAGCAATGCCCGAGTCGTGAGTTTGTACCCTGGCTGGGGCCAAATATTTGTGCTGGCCATTTCTCATTGCCCCGTCTTTGATATCACCCTTACGTGGTGGAAACGGACATAAAAATCCCAAACACCCACCCACCCACCCTGCCTGGGCCAGCATACTCTCTATTGTAGTTCAGGTGGCATCTGGCGCTCTCCCCTTCAGCTTGTTCAGTTTCTTCATGCAGCTCAGCACTCGTCGCACTCCAATGCCCACCCCTACACTGCCACCTCCTACCATTCCCACTTGGTTCAGCTGTTCCAGCATGATGTCCACATTTGTCTCCGCTTCCGGAATCTCCGCCACTATTTTTCTCATGTTCTTCATGATCTGTTCATTAGTGGTGAACTTGAAGGCAGAGTCGAGCTTGTGCTTGCGCAGCTGTTTGTACAGAGTTGGGCGAGATATGCCGAGCCTGTAGGCGATGTCCGTCAGGGAGTGCTTCTCTTCTAGAAGTCGCTGAAGCTCTTCTTTGGAGATGTTCTTGGGACTGTTCTGATGTGGGCCATGGCCAGACATTGACGGGTCTCCCTGCAAGCAAAAACCACAGCTTGAAACAGTGTGATCAATACCAGCATTGTTACTATCACCTAATGTGGCAGTAACAGATTTTTCATTTTAGCTTTGATATTAATAACAGCAATAGTTTTGTTACCATTCTCCTAAACCAATAAGAGCTTTGTTACCGTTATCCAACCTAACTAATGACTCTGTTACCATGATCTGACTAGAGATACATTGTACTGCTTTGCAGTGGTGTGACCACAATCATACCACCGTGACAGTACCAGTCCTCTGAAACAGCCTTAAGTGCAACCGCGACAGTTTTGTTATCATTATCCTGTGACAAGGAACAGCTTTGTTACAAGCAACAATCCTGCAACAGCCACAGCTTTCTTTTCCGGTAACCAACACCAGACACAGCATTGTGGCCGTTATCCTGTTCATGTTGTTACTATCGCTGAAACTGTAACAACTGTACACAGTAAAGATTAGTTACATACAGTACCATTTTCATAAATCACTAGGAGATTTACTTTGGATTTTTAAAGACATCCTTACAGGTGATTGCAATGGCAGGTTTGAAGGACAGCAAACAGAAATGTTTGTGGTATGCAAACATTGACTTATACAATGAAGTACATACTTACAAATTCAAGTTACACCAAAGAAAATCAAAACAGAAACAAGATATCGACAATTAATTGTCACGGAGTTTACCTGTGAAGCGAAATCTTGTAAATTCTCGGCGATCCTCAATGACATCCAAGGAATGACTGTTCACATGTTGAACAGGTCCATCCCTTGACGGTCTGGTGAAGTGCTACAGACCATCAGCTGATAAAGCACATCACAAGCCTGGTCCCACTGGATTCAAAGAAACTGCACTGTCCAGCTTGGATTCTTATGGAAGATCAGACCACTTCTTCAAAACTCTCTGAATGTATCAATGCACTACAGTGGTGTGCAACAGTGACCGGCAGGGAGGTATCGGTGAAACAAAAAGGTCGCTCGAACTCAGATTTGTTTACAACGGTACTAACACTACAACTGTAGCGCCATCTACAGCCAAGCACCTCACGCCCAACTGCCTCGGTATCGGCCGGGTCTTCCGCAAGCACATATAGCATACGAAACCGGCCTGTAAAATTTGCCTGTTGGGACACTACATCCTGTCTCTTGGAAAGCTGGTCTACAGTCAAACCTGCCAAAGCGGTCACCTGTCAAAGCATGAGCTTCTTCATCATCTTGAGATAAATAAGTCACAATTCTAGTCCTATCATGGTTAAATTTGGCACCCGCCCCTTCTCCCTTGCCCCTACTTTCCATGCCACACAACTAGGGATGACAGGACACCTGCTGTGGATTGGGCCCCCCACCCCCCTCCCCCATCCCTTTTGTTTGGCTCACTGGTTTATTGTTGTTGTAGGGTGTTGTGTTGTTGATTTTTGGTGTGAGTGTGTGCGTGTGAGTGTGTGCATGTGCGTGTGCGTGTTCTGGAGCTGGAACTATTTTCCAGAACACATCATGTCCCATCATCATCCATATGAACGATCTCCGCATCCACATTTATACTCTGTCTGGTCAGCATACAAGTTTTCTTGTTGTTGTTGTTGTGGTCAGCGTACGAGTCTTGTTGTTGTTGTGGTGGTGGTGGAGAGTGAGTGAGTGTGTGAGTGTGTGTGAGTGTGTGTGTGTGTGTGTGTGTGTGAGTGTGAGTGTGTGTGTGTGTGTGTGTGTGTGTGTGTGCGTGTGCGCGCGCGCGTGTGAGTGTGAGTGTTTCACCACTGGCAAAAAACTGACAGGCAGGATACTATAGACAGATCCTGATAATCTTCTCAAATCATACATCCTTGGGCACGGCGAACTCTAGACATGGAAAACCCAGGCTCTGGGTAATGTCGGACAGTGAATGTGTAGACTCACCTGCCACATCTTGGCATCAGCAGGATGGATATAGCCACAGCCTGGTCGAGCACCTGGGGGCACCTGCTGCACTACTTGATGTTGGACCACGTTACCTGAAACAGGTGAAAAAAAAAGAAATACTGTAAACCTGAGAAGAAATTTAATCTCAGCTGTGCCAAGTCCTCCAAACTGCCAAGCTTAAATGGATTACTTTTGTAAGGCAGCTGACCTTGCATAACAAATAAATGCAGTGTCATTGTGCACACACATCAAGAGTACATGTGAAAGGCACAGACAAGACAAAACAAACGTTTGAAAAAAATGGTGAAATGTTTACAACTGTGTGTATTGGTAGAAATTATTAGGTGACTTGGGTGTAGTACACAACACTTATGTATTTTCTGCTTCTTGAACAAGGAACCTGAAAATGCACACACCAAGTAAATACATGCATAACCTCTTTTACTCCTTGTCACACAATGAACATTATAAATGCGCATCCCAATGCTGAGTACTAGGCTGTTCAAGTGAGTTTTTCACAGGTACAAATACACTGTTCTACTCGACAATTCATTTGATCTTTCAGTATGTGACTGAGCATGGGAAAACCAGGCTACCACTTGGAACTGTGTTGGGCAGAGCCTGAAATTCTCCACAACACTCCCTTTTGTTAACTCTTAAAGCCCATGCACAAATTGCATTTTTACTTTAGATCTTAAGATCACCAGAAGCCACTTGAAGCCACTTTCCCACAATCTGCAGCGAACTCACGTCTAGCGGGAAGGCCCACGCCTTGCGTAATAGTGGCTTGAAATGGCTCCTACTGGTGTGCAGTGGCTTCTCCTTTTTAACAAGTCTTATCATATAGCGGGCAGGGTGTGGTCTGGCTCGGTATTCTAAGGGGTATAAACAATGTTTAGGAAGCTCACTTTCCCACACTTGGTCACATATCTTTGACTGCACTGTCAGTGGAAGCTGTCTGGCTCCACTGTACAATATGGAAGGAGGTGTGTTTAAGTGTGCTTTGCAATTCACCCCTTGTGTACTTCACACTTTCAAACATTTAACTCTTTCACTGCTGCTGTCGCAATGGAACCAGTAGCGCACCTGTTACATTAGTTTAAAATGTTAAATTTGTGCTTTCCAGTAGTTGGGTGGGTGGGGGGCTCTGATGCAGCACAGGTTTTGATTCCTGTTTACAGCAGAGTAACATGAAGAGAAATTACCCGTGAGTTAACCGAAACACGTCTGGCAGTGAAAGGGTTAAGAACTTCTGAGATGTGAAGGAATAAACAAATGACGCATTGTGAATACAATGAAAACATTAATCAGTCAGCCCTTGCTGTGTGTGTGTGTGTGTTGGGGGTGTGTGTGTGTGTGTTGGGGGGGTGTGTGTGTGTTGGGGGGGTGTGTGTGTGTGTGTTGGGGGGGTGTGTGTGTGTTGGGTGTGTGTGTGTGTGTTGGGGGGGTGTGTGTGTGCGTACTAGGTTCATGGTAGTCAGCCATCATGATCCAGTCTGATGTGGCATTTTCTAGGAACTGTGCTTTGTGTATATACTCTCAGTAAAATGATCCTGGCATTATCCTGGCAATTTCATCTGGCATTATCTGGGCGTTACCACACATCATCATCATCATCATCATCACACACACACACACACACACACACACACACACACACACACACACACACACACGCGCGCGCGCGCGCGCGCACAAACACCAAAAACACAAAACAAAGCAATAAACTATTTGAATCATCTGGCGTACTTTATTGCCTGCTATGTCCAATCACTACCTATTCTAAAAACAATTTGTGAAAGCAATGGCTAAACGCTATGGTTTTTGCGTAGGGGCAGAATCCAGTATCTTCAGCCGCATATCTGCATCCCTCTGTTCCAGCGAGCGTTCAAACTGGCGTTTTTGTGTGCGACGACCTGTGCACAACTTGACATTCAGGACACGCGTAGCCTGGGACATGGAAAAGTTGAGGTGCATCACTCCATACACTGCAATGAAGGAGAAAGCAGTCTGTACCTACTGGTGTGATACATAGCTAGATCTCACATTTGGCATGTGTCATAACTCGAGCTGAAAATGAATCCTAGACCCCCAAAAAATGGGTAAGGAAGCCAGGAGGGAAGCCTGCCAGATAAAAGTGGGTGGGTGTTTTGAGGTCACGTTTCCACCCCACGGGTGATCTCAAAGTAGGGGGCACTCAAAAAACCCTGTACAAATTTTAGTTCTGTCACTGTGTCCGATTCAGACCATGCTGACCACCTTATCTCAAGTCCAGCTTTCAGAGAGCAGAGCCAGCCGGCTCCAGTCCTGTCAGCTAAAACCTCATCTCAAATATACCGGCAGTGTAACGGCTTGCCTTAGCAACTTATTTTTGGGAGTCAAGTGCATTCTACACTTATCTTTTTCTCTCTTTTACTGTTAAATGAGCAGATGCCGTCACTCACGTTTCAGAGCAGTGATGACAGGTTCGAGGTAGGTGCCCGTGTAAGCGCTGGTCCCTCCATGCACCACTTCCCATGGTCGCACAAGCCCGTTGGCCAACATGGTCAGGATAAAGGAGGGATTACGATTACTGCACTTTGATAGTACCGACTGCAGCCATGTGACCGGCACAGCCACCTTCGAGCCTTCCACCAGCAGCTGGTAACCTTCGGGGAGTTCGTCCGTCTTCTCCACAATTTTCTGTAATGCAAAAACAGTTTTTAATATTTTAATTTTTGTAATTTTTGGCTGGTAAGCACCTTGAGTAACATTACACATTCCATGAACAATACCTGGCAGCCCCACATCAAATTCTTAAAACTTTGTCGTCATACTTTTTTTTTTTTTTAAATTGCAGCAATGACAATGGTATTGACATGCTCAATATTAATTTGAACAAAAAACTGGAAAAAAAATCGTCTATATCACTACAAACATTTGCAGTACCCTACTCAGAAATGAAAGTCCTGTACACTGCAGGCACACACACATACTTTAACTGTAGGACCCACTCACACCGTAGGTCAATTATGTCTACACACCTCAGCTTTCATGTATCAAATACTGTAATTCCTGTCCACATATCATGGATATGACCTCACCCAAACTTCTCTATGTTCATTAGCTAAGTCATTGAAAATTTCCATGAAAATTGTACATTTCAAAACACATTTCTGTGTTAAATATGACAAGTGAAGCACTCACATATTTAGCAAATTCCACTCGCATTCCACTATAGCGCCCTCTGGTAACTTCATAGCCTTCAGCAGCATCTGGAGAAAACAATAAAACAGGACAACTGAAATTAATATAAAAAACCTGGCTATTTTTTCCAATTGCATATATGTGATTGGCTAGATATTCCATTAATAAGGATAGGATTTGAGCTCAATTTCTTGATGCACTTACTATGCAAATGTATTCACACAAAAAAAAAAAGAAAAAAAAAGAAGAAATACATAGCAAAACTTTCCAAATAGCTTTGGTTCTTGAGAAAACCGCATTGTAAAGGGGTAACAAACATGTCTTCTCTTCATTTTATCAAACTGCTCTTCTCTTTCAGTTTCACACAATCGATGAGATTAACATGTGACAATTTGATGAAGAACTAACCATACTCACCCAACTTGATTTTTGCAGTACTTGTAGCCAAGGACCATGGGTAGAAGACGAATCCACTGGAGCAAATTACACTGCTTGCCAACTGTGAGGCATATTAACAGCATTCACGCAAGTCCAGGACCTCTATGCATTGCAAACAGCACAGACTGACAGCTGAAGTGCATGCACTTAATTTATTTGTGTAAAAATAAGTTACTTTCACCAGTATTTCCCACTGGCAGCACTATTCATGGTTTCACTCTTTTTATGCAAATCTGGTTTAAAAAAAAAAAATCCTAAAGACAGTTCATCTAGACTGTGAGAAACCCCTTTACAATGCAGTTTTCAAAGGATGATGAACTAGTCTACTAGTACTACACACACAGAATGTGTTTATGCTCTGTGTGTGTGTGTGTGTGTGTGTGTGTGTGTGTGTGTGTGTGTGTGTGTGTGTGTGTGTGTGTGTGTCAGAGAGAGAGAGACAACATTCATATAATGCTGTAAGCCCAAGGAACCTTCAAAATATTTACTCAGCATAAAATCAATGGCAGCTTTATGTGTCAAGTCCACATGAACAAATAAAACAAACAGGAGTACACACAGTACAAAACTTACATGCGCCAGTAAACTTCAAAACTAACCAGTAACCTATCGGTGACATACTCTTCACAGAAGTACTCCATGCAAGTTACTTGCAAACCTTAGGAAGGCCTATTATCTGTATCTAGATTTGTTTACGTATGTTTCACACAAGTTTTAACTACATTGTAGTTTCAACCAGTTTCTGAATCTCTCAGCATGCTGGTTAAATCTACAGGAAAAGTCTTGCAGGTCTGGTAAGAGTTAAAACAAACAATGAATGCGTAATGCCCTTTCTATATCCCTCAAAGAAGTCTTCTGTGTCTACCCACAGATACGGACAAGCTTTCATTTCATCTTCAGTGCTGCTTTCACAACTTCCTGTGCATAAAGAGCAGAGTTAAGTTCGAACAGCAGTAAACATAAAGAAAACAAAAATGTAGTATCAGATCCCTCACATACAGTTTCCGGTAAAGGCTGCCACGAAACGGTACAACTGAAATGTCACTTAGGGCGTTTGTGGCCAGCATGCACTGTACTGTGCAAAGTCGCCCACGCAAAGGCTCATGTTTGTGTAGACTGTTCTTAACTCTGCCTCGTATGAGATATCTCGCATAAAGTTGCGTGCTCTGCTAGTGCTAAGCTCTGAGGGCGTGTACCATGCCACCAGAGACTCAGGATGCCATCCAGGATTGGGGGTCAGGAGAAAGGGTGCTTTCTTCTTACTCACAGACGACAGCCTTTTGCTCAAGTACAGTTTCAGAGCTTGCACTGGACAATACGGCCCAGACCTGGCATACATTCTTCTCCGAAGCACCATTGAAACAATGTCGGATCTGAGCTCCGTCTGGCTCAGTTCTCTAGGGTTCATGTGGACAAACTCATTGCCAGCTGTGTCATTTGCAAAGACAAAAACCTCTGGCCACATTTCCCTCGGAGACCACCTTCTAGCCCCAAAGTGGAGCTGCAGCTCAAACCACACTTTCCGCAGCAACGACTGCGGGGTGTCCATCGCCAGCATCCTGTGCCCTCGCAGGAAAGTCAAGTCCGAGGGAGAAAGAATCTGTGTGATCCTGGATGGCGACTGGGACACTAGGGCCATCAACACATTGTTCGAGGATGCAAAGTCTGCACTGGACATGTTTATGTAGCGACCATAGATTTTGGAAAAGTACTTTACGAGACCGGATCTCAAGGTGCGCAGGGCATGCTCCTTCAAAGGAGTTCCATCTTTCTTCCGAACCTCCTTGTAAAATGAACAGAGGAGCAAGTCTAGCTCTGGCAGCGTTGTGCCGGATGTAACAGGGGCTTTGTTCTTTCGTTGGAGCCAACCTGAAATGAAGAAGTGCACAGTATGACACTGGGCAAATCTGACGTCATGACTCATTCAACTCAGCTGGTGTTACAGAGCCATTAGACTTTACCCTCACACGGGGTTGAATGTGCTATGCACCGCACAACCCATTCGAGAAAGCTACATTACAAACAGTTATCAGCTCCTATCCACTATGCCAACCTATGACATTATGCTTAGAATAAAGGCTGCAGAGGATATAAAATCCCTTGGTGAAGACAAGTCATAGCAGCCACACTGTTCTATGCACTTTCTTCCTTAATGTGCTGCCCTAACTTGGCATGCAGGGAATCAGCTCTGACAAAGATAAGGAACACCACCGGCCCACATAGTGTAGTAGTTAGCACTTTGGACCATGGACCGGGAGACTCGGGTTCGAAACCCAGCCGAGGCAAGCAGGATTTTTCCTACCTAGGTCCGCTCCTATCCAGAGCGGGTGTGCTATGGGCCCAAAGGGGAGGCTGTTGCCACACAGCCAGGCTTCACCCACTTCACGGGTGCGACTTTGAGGGTGCTGCCCTTAGTATGACACGTCTTTTGATGTGGATGATTACACGGCCGGCACCACAGGTGCCGTAGTTCCCAGGCCTGGTGAACGTCAGGATATTTATGACAGGAAGCGTGAAATGCGGCCCTGTCCCGCAGTCCCAAACCACACGGACCTCCACGGCATCATCTTACCATCATCCTCATCTCCATCCTCATGCATAATAAAAATTGCCCCAGCTTTCGAGCCCTCCGTGGATTCCACCCATGACCTGGGAGGAACACCACTGGAGCTGGCAAAAAGGGTTGGGGCAGCACAAAAAAAAAAAAGAAAGAAGAAAAGATAAGGAACACCTGAGTGCCAATCTGTTTCAACATCTGTTCACTCTGAACAACTCAGAATATGTTCGCAAATTAGGGCCACCCTGCATTCAAAGGTTTCTTTTTACCTTCAAACCTGCGAGAGGCCACTTCCAGTCGCAGTTCTGTGATTTTGGACGTGCTTTGCTGAGAATCCTGGGAAAACTCCAAAAAGGCCCCTGCAAAAGGGAAACTACTCTGAGTAACTGTTAATATAAAGCTGAACAAGCAGTGTTACAACTCATCACCCCTTCAGTTCAGGTAGGCTTCGCACAACAAGCCTGGTTAAACTCATTTCATAGCCACTGTGTGTGCTTTGTGGGTGTCTCCACAAAGTTGCCCTGGTATAATATCATTTTGCTTTTGTGGATATGCAAGGGGTCATTCTAACTAAAGCTAGGTTTCTTTTTCATAACAGTCTCCCCATGCAATGTTAAAAGATGATTTAAACAATTTCAGTGTGCTTGCTAGGAGATTGGACAGGTGTGTGTGTGTGTGTGTGTGTGTGTGTGTGTGTGAGAGAGAGAGAGAGAGAATGTGTGTGTGTGTGTGTGTGTGTGTGTGTGTGAGTGAGAGAGTGTGTGTGTGTGTGTGTGTGTGTGTGTGTGTGTGTGTGTGTGTGTGTGTGTGTGTGTGCGCGCGCACGCGCAGCCTCACAAGCTCTTTAACCGGGTCAACTTAATGCGACACCGTTTCTGCTGACTAAAAAGATATCTTCAGACACATTTCTCTGTGTTCCAGAAGCTGCAACTGCTGTTCAGTCTTGAAGCGTCTCTGCTGTTCATGTCACACAAGCAGAGAAAGTCAGGTCCCAGGACCCACCATGGAAGGTGGGTGGGTGGGGTGGGTGTTTTGGAGTTTAACGTCCTTTTCCACCACATAGGGTGATATCAAAGACGGGGCAACGATGAAAAAGCCAGCACAAATATTTGGCCCCAGCCGGAATCGAATTCACGACCCAAGCATTAGAAGTCCAACGCTCTACCATTCCACCACCCTGGCCCCCCCACCATGGAAGGTAACCTGGACTGCACCACAAAATAACCCTACATGGACATTAGAGTACTGCTGGGTAACAATAAAATACAAACGATACTGTTCTCATAAACGCTTTTTCTGATTCATTCACATACGCCATGCAGTACACCAGCAAACCAGGAATAAATCAAGTGTCATTGTTTTTATTTCTGTTCAACGTGAAATGCTTAAAACAGATCTTCACACACACTAAGACAATGTGGTATACCATACTTTTGTCGAAAAAGTTCCATTATAATAAGGAGCACATATTTTGTACGAATCGCCCAGGTTTATATCAGTCAAAGCAGTATGTGCGTGCGTGTGTGTGTGTGTGTGTGTGTGTGTGTGTGTGTGTGTGTGTGTGTGTGTGACACAGAGACAGACAAGGTAAACAAGATTCCATCAGTACTCAAAAAAAAAAAAAAAAAAAATCACTGACTGCCAAACCAGTCACAATGACCAACAATCAGAATGAGAGTCTGAAGTCAACCAACAAAGGGGTGGGTGTTTGGGGGTTTAACGTTCAACCAACAAACAACATTATGAACTACCCTCTGGTATATATAACAGTACTACATGTAGTCTAACCGTCTTCAATGACTTGCTTCTACATGCTCAACTATTCTGTACCAAGACATCTAACAGGATACAAGTCTTAGTATTGTTTTTGTTCTGGTGCAGACATTAACTGCAAATTTGTGTATGCGTGCTTAGACACAACCAATGAGCCACAATGGTGTTCATCAGATCAAATTTTTTCCATTAAACTTCACACCCATTCTAAAAGAGTCTGACCGCCATTATCATCTTGTATGGTATGGTAGGGTATGGGTATGGTATGGTATGGGTATGGTATGGTACGGTACAGTATGGTATGGTAGACTTCTCCTAGGCGCACATATCCATCTCTACCGAGATGCTCATGGCGCCGCAGGGCTGGAGGACAAAGCAGTGAAAGCCTGCTGCCGCTAAGCGCTACTTTATGTGCAAACATCCACCCTGCTATTCACTCTGGTGCGTGCGACAGTATTTCTGTTTTACCATGCCATCTTGTCATGTAGCCTTTTTCATGTGAAGTCTCAAACTGCTTTTGTACGCAAACTTCTTTGCACACTTCGGGCACTCAAAACTCTTGACGTTGTTGTGCATGTTCATGTGTCCTACAAAATGCTCCTTCATCATGAAGCCTCTACCGCAGATGGCACATCTGTAAAATGGTGCATCCTGATGTTGCTTCCTGTTATGAAGGTAGAGTCCGCCACTAGACTGGAACTTGGCACCACACTTTTTACAGGCAATTCCTGGTACTGCAGCACGTCCACCTTCACTGTCTCCTGACCGAGTGCTCTGAGCATGCTTGTATCTACTATGTGCGACAACTTCGGCAGGATTCACGTTGATATCATTACTTCTCTGACGTGGGATTACTGGAGCAGCAGATGGCACAGCCTTTGGTCTGGACCAGGCGACCGGAGCCCATTGATGATGCACCCTGCCAGCTTTTCCCAATTCCACCACATCTAGAACCAAAATAAAAGCTCTGGAGTTCCACTGAGTTAGTCCTTGCTATTTCGCGACGAACTATATACTACCTAAAAAATGTGAAGTACACTGTATTTGCCCTATGACACCAAATATCACCAAAACCATTTTTTTTTTTCCAATTAAAATTCTGCATGCCTGTGTATTTTCTACCAGCAGAATAGGTAAACGTGCAAACATAAAACAGATATATATATACATGGTGTATGTATATCAAACTGCCCGGGCAAGCGAGTGTCACAAAAACTCTGAAATTCAAAGGTTTGGGATGTTCTGTGTCAATGCTGGCTCCAACAGCACATTCCTGCACATGCTGGTACGCTCAACACAAATACCGCCCAGCACGCCCTGTGCGATTAGCATCAAGACTTCATCAATGGAAACGTCAGCAGCCACTGAAAAAGGGTTCAGCAGAACAGTCCAAGAGCTAAAAATTATGAACAGCATGAACTGTCCATCCAGCCATATACTACACTTCAAACTGACGCCACCTCCACGTTCTACCAGTAAAATTACAAGATGTATTCAGAATAATAATAATAATAATAATAATGAGTATTGGATAGGCGCTTTACCCAATTTCACGAATCGGCTCAAAGCGCCGCGAACTGAACCCAACACGCACGCTCACGTGAATCACACACATTCTCCCACACACTGGACATAAACATATTACAATCACGTGGTGCGAAGGGTCAGCTCAGCTATTTAAATTTCGGAATTTAGAATTACATTTATTTTTCAAATTTGGTGGGCTGAACATTTCCAAAGCAGAGGGGGAGGAAGCCAGACTACCGGGAGAGAACCCCCGACGATCGGCCCGAATAAACGGTGCCACATACGAGAAGGAAAAATTCTTTGCCCCGAGTGGGACTCGAACCCCCCCACCTCTCGCATTGGTGACAAATCTCTTAACCACTAGACCACCGACCGCCCCAGAATAACAAAGACACAGAAATATGTAAATGAATATGTAAGGTAGCAGAGTGTGTGTGTGTGTGTGTGTGTGTGTGTGTGTGTGTGTGTGTGTGTGTGTGTGTGTGCACGCGCACTTGCCTGCCTGCCTGTGTGAATATCTGGGTGTGTGTCTGTGTGTGAGCCAGTGCACGTGTGTGTAAACTAGTGCTTGTGTGGACGAGTGATACAATGTAGCTCAGTTGTAAAAACTGGTGTGCTGCTGACCATAAATAACTTGCTGATCAACCACAGTAAGATGTATTTAGTATTGAGAAATTCTCAAGCTAGCCACATTCACGAGAACCTGCTTGGCTTGATGTAACTCATATGTAAATTATGTTGCTCCAGGTGTGTGTATGCTGAGTTTTGTATAGGCAGCGGTAGTTGTATTTGAAGATTTTCAGTAATAGTAATGACTGTGACAGTTATTCTGCTTTTCCTTCTATGTAGTTTCCTTCTTCTACCTTTCCAGGCACTGAGCCCTGTGGTAGTGTTTATAGTGTTTTCAGTGTTTCTAGACTGTGTGTAGTTCACCAGGATTTTGGACACAGATCAGCGGTTTCTAGGTTGAGTCTGGGATTAGGTTTGTGCTGCTTTCTCTCTCCTCCTTTTTCAGATGCTTCTTCCTGTAGATATACTTCGTGAATACCATGAATAGCCTTTGTATAAATATAGCCTTTGTGTAAATACGTTGTGAGCACTTGCACTTATTGCAGCTGTGATTTGTAACTGTACCAGTTGGCTAACCTGTTCAGATACAAAAATTCGCTTGAGAACTTGGCTTGGCTTGATGTAACTCACATCTGTTGCTCTAGTCCGTTTGCTCCAGGGAACGCTTGAATAAAGAGAACTGCTGTATACACACTAACCCTGGTGTTGTCCTGGTGCTTATTTCCCCTCACCCCAGGTATTACGAACCCTGTGTTTTCATCACGCAAACCCCTCACAACCTTACAGAGTTCAGCAGTTGAACTGATGCGGACATTCAGATTTATCTCCATAATCATGGCATTTTGAATGTTACAATGGAGTAGTGGCAGCACGGAATGTGAGTGAACCTTTCCAATAGTTCAAACTGCTTTTACAAACAAACTTTCTCAAAGACGTTCAAAAGTTTTGACAAGTTCCTCAATCCTAGCCGTTGAACACACATCATTTGCAAGTTTACATATGTGCAACTTTAAAATCATTTGCAGTTTTTCATATGGAACTTTAAGCTACTCTTGTGTGCAAATTTCTTCGGACAGTTTGGACACTGGAAAGTTTTGATGTTGTTGTGCATGTTCATATGACCAACATATTGCTCTTTTCTGATAAACCCCCTCCCACACACATCACACCTGTACAGAGGTGCATTTAGGTGATGCTTACTTTCACTGCATTCCTTCATGTGAAACATCAAACTGCTTTTATACACAAACTGCTTCGGACAGCTTGGGCACTGAAAAGTTTTCACCTTATTGTGAATGTTCATGTGATATACAAATGATTCCCTTCTCAAGAACGACCTGCCACACACATTGCATTTGAAACGCACCCCAGCCTGCTGGTGTATCAGCGCAGTCTCTCTACACACTGCACTACGAGCTTCTGAACTACTCATATGCGCATGCATATCCTGGTGACCGATCAGTTCACTCTGTGTTTGAAAACTGGTGCTACAGACTCCACAGGAAAACTCTGAGAGCACATCCATTCCACCAACTGCATCACTTGAAAGTTGTGACTGGTTTTCCAGCTCCACCGAAGTGACAACCTGCATAGCAGCATCAACATTCCTCTGCCTCAGGACCATGGGAGCAGCATCTGAGAAGGCCTTTGGTCTCAATCGATTAACTGGAGCTGATGGATGTTGCAAGGAGCCTTTCCTGATCTGATGTGACCACTCACCAGGGACCCCACCATACAGTCCGTAATCTAAGACATGAACCAAAATTAAAATGTTTGAAATATAGCCGTACAGTCTGGTCACAGGTATGTTTATGGTGTCCTTGCCAAACCTTGCAATTCCAATTGATGATCATATGGCACATGCAACGTTTGGAAAGGACATCCACAAATGTTTTATTCAGAGAAACTTCACACTTGGAACAGCTGTCTCCAAACCACACACAAACATATACCTTTCACTGAAATATTATTATGCAGAATAAAAATGAATGCCATAACCAGGACTTCCAACCCTACATCATACTAAAATTTAAAAAACTTTATTAAAAAAAACACTAAAACTCAAGATTCCATCGTCAGCCTGCACTCTCAGAACCAGCAGCTCCAGCCCTCTCTTTGCATTCTTTTATGTGGAATTTCAGGCTGCTCCTGTACGCAAATTTCTTTGGGCACATGGGGCACTCAAACGATTTCACATTGTTGTGCATGTTCATGTGACCAACATAATGCCCCCTCATCATGAATCCCTTCCCGCAAATGTCACATCTGTAACGCGGCGCGTCCTGATGATTCTTCCTGTGGTGAAGGGTCAGCCCACCATGAGTCTGAAACACAGCACCACACTGTCTACACTTGAGTTCCGCTAGCACAGCCTCTCCGCTCAAGTTGCCAGGAAGCAGCGGCAAGGTCTGGTCCTGCCAGTTCCTCCCAAAGAAAACAGCATCACCGCCATCTGCACCGTTGCTCCTTTGCCCAGTGAACACAGGAGGTGCATGTGACAATGCTCGTGGTCCTACAGAGTCAATTGGGCCTGGATGATGACGTGACCAGCTTTTCTTGACTTGATTCAACCAGCCTTTGCCGACCCCATCTGGATGTGAACCAAAATTGATTTGGACTGATTAAGCACTGCAGTCTGCTGAACGGTGCACTACCAACAACAGCTAATGAGAGAAATCAGAGAAAACCTATACTTTTTTTCCGTGAGAGTATTCTAAAGAAGACAAAGAAGAAGAAAAAGGAAACCTGGATTGACATCTCCAGATCCACACTCCCAAAAACTTAATTCAGTGTACCAGATTATCAATCTACACATATACTAAACAGCAATGCAACAGACTTACTTGGATCACACAGATTTTATTGTACCCCTATCAATACCAGACAGCAATTAAGCAAAGCAAATTAAGTAAAAAACAGGTAAGTATAAATCCGAAACAACCAAAACGTTATCTCACTCACACACACACACACAGATTTTCAAACCCCTTTTCAATCTTGAAAAAGATTTTTGAGGGTTCCCTGTGAGAAGGCCGTATCGATACAGATAAAAAGAAGAGATCTCGGATGTTCTGGTAGGGAACCCTCGATATATGTATGGACATGCTGCGAGTTCAATAATGACAAATCAAATGCCCTTATCACTGTCCTGTCACCACAAATTTGGCATGCATGTCAGTGCATCTTGAAGTCCTCATTTGCACACAAGACTTGTCCTCCAGCAAATAGAGAAGAAATCTACAGCCGTTTCACTTCACACAAACACACGTCTTAGATCCTTCCAACATTTCAACAATGTGCTCACCAGACAATTTCAAACACGGCCATTAAACCTGTTTTCTTGTAGTACTGACGTTCCATTCATTAATCGGACGATTTCTGTGCCTTGCCACAGGCAGTCGTTCGAAGGTGCCCTCTAAGACTAGTTCTGTACACGAACTCTCGAGGACAGTTTGGACACTTGAAGGCTTTAACGTTGTTGTGCATATTCATGTGACCAACGTAATGACCCCTCATCATGAAGCCCCGGCCACATATCTCACACCTATACCTGGGTGAGTCACTGTGGTGTTTTCTCACATGGAGGTTTAATCCATCTCGTGTTTTGAACTTTGCGGAGCACTGTGAACATTTAATTGTCCGAGTCCCATGTTTATTATAGCGTGGAAAACCAGCCATAGACGGTATCCAACTTTGCTCTGCACCAGTTGCTTCCACGCTGGATCTTGGCAAAGACGATGGTTCTGAATCCATTTGTGAGCCCATGGGATGAACCAACCAGTCACGAGGAACACCAGCATTTGCACCATTATCTAGAGGTAAACCAAACAGTAGAAAAACACTATTTACCACCAAGTAGCGTACACAACTAATGCCATCTTAGAGAAATTTCTACAGTGAAATTACACAATGCTGTCACTAAAACTAACCAACGCACAAGACATTCACATAGCAGAAACACTCAGCACAATGGAGTTCTTTTTCCAAGATAATACTTTAGTGAGGGACACCTTCAGCACATACGATATACTCCGCAAATTTGCCGGCCCAAGACAAAGTCTCCACCCTCATCCACAACAAACATAGCCGCAGCTCGAACCACACAGACACTTTTTCCACAACAGACATTGTGAAAAAACGACTGGACACAGCCACACCTGACTGAATCGCGATCTAGCTGCTTGTGGAGTTCAGTTGTGACGCTAGAAGGTCCAACCTGGTTGATCTGCTCTACTGTCTGATTTTTTAGGGTTGTTTTTAATTTGCTCCAAGAGGGCGGTGTTTGACTCGCTGAACCTTGAGTCATAAGCTAGTTTTATGTTCCTGTAAAAGGGTGGACCATTTAAGTAGCGAGTGAGAGATGTTCTGATGGACATCAAGGCTGACGACGAGTAGGGCTTTCCATTTTTCTTGCGGACTGAGAGGAAGAACTTGGACAAGATGTTGTTAAGGTCTTCTGGTGGAAGCTGCTCAAAATCTGAGGGCAATTTCTCTCGACAAAGCCACCCTGAAATACACGCATGAGTCTGTATCAACTTTAGCTCTAGTTCAAATCAAATCTTTGTTTTTATTTAGCTGATCTCATGCAACAGCTTGCCCTTGCAAATGATTCCTAGCAACCCATAGCAGTTTCATCTCTTTTACTCTCAGCACTATTGCAGTCAAGTCTTTCTGAGTAACAAAAAATGTTTAAAAAATACAAAATTTTATGGTTAAATTTCCTAACATACATAATAAAGCAGCTGTAAAAAACAGCCTTCAATATGGCAGATATCTCAGCAAGTTTCACTTACATCTGCCCCCACTGTTCCTCATCAGCAGCCCCTTCTATTACACTCTGGTACAGTGGTACAGATCCACAACGTCGATCCTGAATAAAAACAAACTCTGATATGCCACACGTACTGCAGTTTGAAATGTTTACCTTTAAAGTGTTTAACAGCCCATTTAGTGTGGCGGTCAGTACTACATGCATCATCAGACGATTTTGCTCTGGGGGCCAGTTTGACCAGGGAGTCACTCCACAATTCACCACAGACGCCCTGACCACCTGAAACGACCAGCCAGCAAGTCCCTGTCAGACAACTTTCAACAGTTCGCACACCCTATTTGATCCTTTTTTCTTCACTGCCCTACTGGTGGCCTGACACATCAAAAACAATCACCAACAATCATAATCTGAGATGTGCTTCAGCAACATCCTATGCCAAAATGTGCGAGATCATTGCAAAACTGCCACTGTGCGCAACAGCTTTAAGTGGAAGTGACTGGCCATAGCAAGGTTACTTTAGTCTGCCTTGGTGCAGACTCAACAGGTATGTGTTAATTAATGACAGTGCACCCTAATAAATGTAAACAGACCAGGAAGTCACATGAGAGAGAGAGAGAGTGAACGAGTGTGTGTGTGTGTGTGTGTGTGTGGTGGTGTCGTCTGGAAAAAAGGGCCCAAGTGCCATGGATGTTGTATGCACTTTGGACCTTTTCCAGAGAAACAAAGCTGTGAGTGCATGGTGTCTGTGTCTGTTCTTCAATACTGGTGAGATTGCTCAGAATAAACGCAAAGTACATAATTACATGGATATCTTACCAGGCAACTTGTAGTTAACTTTCAAAATCAAGCACACACAGAGAACACGCTGATGCAGTGTTTCTTTCTCACTATTTACTTAGCACCAAATCAACAAAGACAGTCTGGCAGAGATACCCTTCATCATGTTGCAATAACTGCAACATGGTTCACTTGTATTATTTAACTGGTATCTTTTCATGAAATTGATACCTGTTGCTCTCTATAATCCTATATGATGTCACCACACCAACAGAGTCAAGATTTTCCCCATATATATCTCTACCAAACTATGAAGGAAACGCATACAATTACACACTGCATTATACTGCTGTATGTTCTTGTAATTACTTGGCTAAGTTTAACTCAAACACAACTTTTTTTTCTTAATGGATTTCACAGCAAAGGATCAAACACTAGAAGCAAATCACTTCTTCAACAGTAGTATCTCTTTACATACTAGTTATAATAAAACAAAGCATGCAATCACACTGACTCCACAAGTATGTGCAAGAAACAAACAAAACCTGAAAACACTAAGGTCTTCCTTATGTAACACCAGTTCTTATAAAACCTCCATAAAACAAGACAAACAGAAAGTGGAAAACAGTCCAACTCCACAGAGGGAAGATGAAGAACAACTGGATCCTCAACATTCATTTTCTGCTCCCTGTCCACCCTAACTGCCCCCCCTCCCCCTCCACCCCACCCTAAATTCCCCAAGTGACTAAGTTACATCTAAAATTTCAGCTAAGATGGGTGAACTGAAGAATGCAGTGTGGATGGTGGATTTCAACAGAGGAGTATGACTAGTATCTTTAACAGGTGGAAACAACAACTGTGAATTCACTCAGCAAAGGATGAAGGATTTCTGTTTTGTAAGAACCATACAGGATTTCACTGGGCACCAACACACGATTTCATAAAATGGGTATTGCTTAAAAGAACTAAAAAAAATGCACATTGTCCTGAACTATGAGAAGCAGTGGACAGTTACATGTACTAGAAACATGCTCTTCACATGCGTATTACTCTTTGCAAGGATTTCAAACGAGACTAGAAAAAGCCAAAATGCAATGATTATGTGTAACTGGTTGGCCTAAAACAGTAAGAGTGAATGAATATACAGAGATCAAAAGAAGAAAGATCTGGCTGGCATACGTGTGTACTGTATACAATATTGGAAGTGTATGGGTAAAGCATATCAGACATAACTGAAGCTCAATATATCTTCATAAGACCGAAGCACAGTTCAACTCACTTGGGTAATTGGATTTCTCAACTAAACACTGGTACACTGAACACCTGTACAGATTCGCCAGTATACAAAAACTAGAGAGGCAAAAGCCTCCATGGCTCCCTTGTGACAAGGGTCAAGGTCATTCACAAGTGTATGTTTGTAAAGCTCTTATCACTATCTATCATCATGGCAAGTAAAGTGTCTCTGGCGTTCCGAGTTCCTGGCAATATTACAATTTTCCCCCAAACAGTTTGTATGGCCTTGACCTTGGGTCAAGGTCATTAAAATGAGATCACATCAATGTCTATTATTATGCCAAGTTTGACGCCTCTAGTATTTGTAGTTCCTCTGAAAACGGTAATGTTAAAATTCACAACAGACAGCTTTAATGACCTTGACCTTCAGTCAAGGTCATTCAAAAAGGTAGGTCTCATTGCGGTCTATCATCATGCCTTGTTTGGTGCCTCAACTGTTTGTTGTTTCAGAAAAAATGCCAAGGTTAAAGTCTCCCAAAAACAGCCTGCATGGCCTTGACCTTGACTAAACGTCATTGAACACAGGTATGTCAGTGAAGGTGTTGCCAATGTCTATCATCATGCAAAGTTTGATGCTTCTGGTTCTTCTAGATTCCAAAAAAATGCAAATGTAAAAATTTCCAGACAGACTGCTTTAATGACCTTGACCTTGGGTCAAGGTCATTTAAAATGGTTTGTTTGCATAGGTCTTTTCACTGTCTATCAGCACGCCAAGTTTGGCGCCTCTGCTGTTTGTTATTTCTGAGAAAATGCCAATGTTAAGGTTTCACAAAAATAGCTTGTATGGCCTTGACCTTGACACAAGGCCATTGAATACATGCATAAATGTAAAGTTCTTATCAATGTCTATCATCATGCAAAGTTTCAAACCTCTGGTCTTTGTAGATTCCGTGAAAATGCCAATGTAAAATTTTCAAACAGACAGCGTTAGTGACCTTGACCTTGAGTCAAGGTCATTCAAAATGATATGTTTAGAAAGGTCTTATGGTTGTCTATCAGCATGCCAAGTTTGGTGTCTCTGCTGTTTGTAGTTTCTGAGAAAACGACAACGTTAAAGTTTTCTGGACACACACACACACACACACACACACACACACACACACAGACAGACAGACAGACAGACGACGGAGGGTTATTACATAGACTCCCATTGTTACACAAGGGAGCCAATAAACCAGGGCATCTATACAACAGAAGATGCCCCGAGCTGAAACAAAAATGTAATGACTAGGAGTGACTGGCCACGAAGGATTCGACAAAACACTTTTTATAAAGTGAAACTAACCCACAGACAGAAGTTTGTACTGTCTTCGAAAAAAATGGGATCAGTTTGGTATCACACTTTAAGACAGACTAAAATACAAAAATTATATTTGGCAGATATAAACTCTCGACAGCACCCCAATGACTGCTGATAACCCCTCAGCTTCACTTCAAAAACACTAAACACATGCAAATGAATCAAAATAAATCCCTCTGCCCTTTTCCTTGGATTTACCTGTTCCGCGTTGTATGTACTTGGGTAATGGACCAAGCTAATCACACTGTATTTTGCAGATGCAATCCATTACATTTTTCTGTGTGCAGCTCATCGCCAAGCAACTTAGTAAGCCGTTTGTACTAGTGTGTGGAGTGCTTGGCTGATGTTATCATCAAATTCATTATTGTAATTACACACTTTAAACCTTCAGTGTCTGCTGCAATCCATTCTTGTTCCATTGTGTTCTGCATCATTATATTAATACATGACAAAAATTACACAGGTTCCAAGTCTCCTACACTTTGGATTATTTGGTGATGTACTCACACACCTTAGGTACATGTATGACACTTCACTTTTCAGGATAGTTGATAGTTCTTAATGCCAGCTGTTGGTGAATTACACAATGCACAGTGAGGTCACACCAGTAACCAATAACTAAATGAATATTAAATTTACCTATAGAGTATAAATAATATTAAGTTTAAGGCATCTTGGAGATCATCAGTTCTTGTTCCTAGAATGTCAGATAAAGCTGGACATTTCGTGGAGGCGAATCTGAGAACACAACCCAAACAAAAAAACATAAAAAAATCATTATACCCTGTTCAGCACACATTTATCACAACAATTTAGAATCCCACCATCGCTTCAGATTAGAGACTTAGTCTCTCTTTTATTAGTTTTAAGCAGAGTCTGTCTTTGAACATCGCGAAGCGTTCATCAAGCCATATTGAAGTTTTTTCATTTTGTCCCTGAACCTCTGCCTCCGTTTCCGTTCTGCCACTCGTTGACGAAAGATCATATCATACTGGGAATCAGTCATTCGATGGAGCTTCTGTTTTTCTCGATACTGTCGAGATTTCTCTTTGGCTTTAACGCGTGCATCATCGAACATGTTATCTATCTGAAAAGCAGAGGCCGAGCTGTCACTGTCGAGTTCCTGCTCGGCATGGCCACCAGGGAACACATGGAGAGGAAAGCCGGCATCTCTTGGCTCCGTCTTGATGCTTAGATCCAATGCTGGTAGCCGCGAGGGTTCATGCTTTGTGGCGACGGCTGCCTTGTGGGCCATAGGGGGAGTGAGAGGCGGAGTTGCGTCCAGCGTGTGTACGAGCTGCCTCTGCGCCCCCAGCCTGCCCCTTGTGCCTGCAAGAGCACAGAACAAGCTCTTAACTGGGGCGCTTTTAAAGCAAGCTCGCACACACGCAGACCTGGTGCATTCCATCTAATAAAGCAATGCAGGCATTTCAAACTAGTTATCTATTCCTTTAAAAAAAAAAGTTACTGCTTTATTTTATCCAAACAGATTAGTAAATTAAACTTCTCAGCTACTGCCATACAATTCTGTCTTGGAATGGAACTGACTACAGTTTCTAAAATATTGAAAAGGTTGCAGCATCTAGCAGACGGGATGCACCAGTTTCACATGTAAGCATTCAGGATCCACCAAATTTACAGCATGCACCAGATCATTTGCCTGCCAGAGTACCATAGAACTGCGTAAAGACAGAGATACATAATAACATATGGACTTAAAATGGTTGAAAACAGGCGTAAGTGTGTAGCATGTGTAAATGACTGCACTGAGTCAGGACTGTATGCTGTGTGAGTGTCGGACATGCTCATGCAGGTTTTTTTGCCAGTTGCTGAAGGTCAAGCTGGTTTTTGTTCAAACATTTCTCTAAGAAACACACACACACACACACACACACACACACACACACACACACACACACACACACACACACACACAAGGTAGCCAGGTCAAATTTATTTAAAAGATTCTTTGATTCGGAGGAGCAACAAGAAGCCGCCTACAAAAATTTGTAGGACACGTAAGACCAATATGCAATTTCTTCACCTGCCTAAATGTACATTTGCACATCTTAAATCTAAAATGTGATATGAATTATAAAATAATAAACTTATGCAAAAATATTTTGCGTATATACACTTTTATCAATCAAGAACATTTGCATCCTCCCCCCCCCCCCCCCTCATTTTGACTGACATTATGCAATCTTTTACTGTCACAGAAAGCTACAACAGGAGAGTGAAAGGTTGCATGAGGGAATCATACACACCACAGCCACAAACAAAACATCATACATACTACAACCTGAACCACAAACGAAACATTTGAAATGAACTCGAAACTTTAAACAAACACGCTCTCCCAACTTCAAACAAATGCGCTGGACACCATGTTAATGCAGTACCTGATGAAAATGGGCAGCACAACATGGAAAGAATGAAACAAAATACTCCTATGAAAACCACATCTGCGATCTATTGTGCTTTAACAAAGTAACAAAACCTGACTTTTTTCTTCTTAGCAAGTGTGACCAACCACCAGAAGTTTCAAGACAAGACAATGACTGACTGAGCAACAACTCCACATGGCCTACCCCTACCACCAACATAGGAAACTGACAGAAATTCTCTCACCAAAACCATGCAAAAAAGGAACACCGCTCATTATCCTGAACAAGGACTTCCATTTCCAGGGCCATGTTTTCTCTCTTTGTGTATACTCAACCCACTGCGTGTAGTATACTGTTTTTCGCACTTGTCACACCGAAACATCTCTCCAGTGTGAAGGCGCATGTGGCGCCGATAACTGCCTACCTGATCAACACTGTAGTTACACACAGGGCACGTAAAAACCGAATACTTAATCCGCTTTGCCGGGAGTATGCTGTTTTCAACAGCTGGGTTTGGGGAAAGTGTAGAAAGTGTATCTTGTACTGGCAGAATGTTGCTGGGGGTGGACCAGTCTTGCTTGAAACCACAACCTGAAAGGGAGAACACAAACTGAAACGGCTACAGCCTTTAACTCAATTCCTATCAGGTAGGTTTGGGGTTGTGCACCAGTGTCCTCACTAAAAAAATCATGGATATAAATTTGGCTTGGTGGGAGTGTTGCACTGTAATTATACTCATGTTTGCTGCAGTAAGAGCTGTCAAGGAACCGTTCATCTTGCCCGATTTTCACATACAGGGCCAAAACCGAAGAAGAGTTAAAATCGTGGGATATTCGTGCGCAGTAAGACAGGTGTTACACTTTTCTGCCCGTGAAAAGTCAGCTGCTGAGCCTGTCTACGACTACAAGCAGAGTAGAAGCACACAAGTTTCCTTAATCTATGTAATGTTTCTCTGTATCAACAATGAATACACCAGCAAGAAAGTAAACACTACACAAAACATACTGAAAGCAATCAATAAACTAAAATAATTAAAAATTTGTTTCAAAAACTCACAAAAATAATAAAATGACCTAAAGTCAGAATGATTATTCCCGCGTTAACAAGAAAGGCCTGTATCCCGAAACAGGCCATGTTTCTTCTCCCTGTGTTTCCGCAAGAAATATCTTGTGTTGTATTTCAGACCACACAGGTCACACTGGAACATGTTCCCTGTGTGCAGCCGAAGATGGCGCGTGTATGCATCAGAGCGTTTAGTAGTGTAACGACAGACAGGGCATTTGCGGACTGGAGGCTGACGTCCCGGGGTGACCCACTGATTACTGCCAGTGTGTGTCTTACGAGAACTTTGACTGGGGACTTCTGCCCTGCTCTGGACAAATCCTGCCTGGACAAAACCTGGAAGCGAGAACAGATACAATTTTCAACTCCTCTACATAACCAATATCCATACGCCGGCTCTACCAGTCAGTAGCACTAACACTGTACACTACTATCTGTAGCAAATTTAAAGACCCTGCAACAACAGCATAAACACCTCTCTTTGATGAGTGCTAAACGTTTCTATGTGTTGTTATATGTAACTGTTGTTGTAGTTAGTTGCTGTTGTATGTACATGTAGTTCTCTTTAAGTGAATCCAGGTGTCTGTCATTTTTGTTTGATGCTAACTTGACTCATGTACCCTTATCGGGGTCAGGAATCATCTCTCCTGACTCCTGACTTGTAAGCGCAACTGCCTAATTTGCTGCTGTTGTTGGTATTCACTAATTGACACTCCTCTTGTTGTCTGTTATTTCTTTTCTGTGTACTAATCAAACAGCCTTGAACAAAGAGCCATGCCCCATTCAAATTCACCTGTGACAAAGAGAGGAAGCATACCATCTGTCAAACCAGTACTACATTCTGATTCTATTTGTTTTAAGTGAATCATGGTCCCTGCAAGAAGCACTTCGACTTATCTAGTCTTATCCACCAGGCAGGAAACAACAGCTCCCCAAGTAGCAAAACAGCATGCACCCCAAACACCACCTATGTACACACAATACTTAATCACAATGGTCACCGCAATACTGAGCAGCACAGAGTTATGGCGACAGTATTTAATAGTAACAATGCCACTTTATCCTTAGCAATAACTGAATAAGTAGTTCTACTCTGGACAGCCACTTGTCAAACCATGTTTCGTCTTTTTGTGTTTTTGCAAAGCGTATCTTGTGGTGTATTGCAATTCACACAAATCACACTGAAACTTGTTCCCGGTATGACGGCGCAAATGACGTCTGTATGTGTCAAGACGATTGGTGGAATACTTGCAAAAGGAACAAGTAAGCAAACTGCCACTAGGCACATCAAAACTGGTATCTTCAGTCTCTTGATAATTAGAAGCTTTGCATGGGGCAGAACTGGGGACATCACTCGATGTGAGAACCTCCACAAATCCTGAAAGTGAGAAAAATAACCGTTTTTACCCTTGGTATGAAACTATAACTAGATCAATGAAAGCTTCACACCTATCTTAATCTAGAGAAATCGGACTTTCTCGGTCGTGGTCAACCCATAGGTGCACATTTATCAGCTTCATTTTTACTCTAGGTATTCTTCAAATATATAGTTGCAGCTATGTTGAACGAAAAACAATGAAATTACTAAATTAGAGGTGAAAGGATATAAGCAATGAAAGTGGAAACATACTTTCACTACAGGCAGATTCGGCTCCTATGTTCAGCACGCCCTTCCCTGCCTGATGCTAGTAGTACTTAGTATATGATCCTAAGTTTCAGCAAGGATTTACATACATGTGTACACAAACTCTGGCTTCAGGTTGGTGTTTGGGTCACGCACGCATGATCAGCATGTGGTCGCTGGCACAGTGAGCTAGTGTATTACTATTTAGTCTATTAGGAACCCCAACCCATCACTATATATGCGCAGTGCGGGTCAATAGCGGCCCGGGAAGTGTACAGCCTGAGTTTTTACACCAAGTTAACCCTGACATGGAGAGCACAGTTGACAACTGCTACTGTGGATACACGCAAAAATGATGCAGAAAATGAACCAAGACAGCAGACTCTTCGCAATACAGCTTAAACCATTAAAACAATCTGTACTATTTTACTAGACTGTAATGTCATGCCAATCACCAAAATCAACCATATTCACAACACAACTTGGAATGAGACTAGGTGGTAACAACTTGCGAAAAAGATGAGATGGCATTTCCATTCTGAATCCAACATAACTCCTTTTGTCTGCCAAGCTGTCCGAATACAGTTTGCCAACTTTCTCTGACGGGTGCAAGTACAGTATTGAGTAACCATACAACACAGGTACTGACAACTGTGTTATGGTGCACACATCCTGCAAGTGAAACAAGATTCCCAATGTGAGTTCTCCATTATCACAAGCATTGACTAGATCAGGACTGCAGACTGATAACTGGATTCCCTGGAATGTCCGTTTGCCTTTGTGTTTCAATGCTGATGAAAATGTCCTCGTCTCTCTTTGTGTTTCTGCAGTGCATACTTGCAGTTATACTTCACATCACAAACACCGCACTCAAATTTTTGTCCTGTGTGACGTCTCATGTGTCTTTTGAAATTGAATAAACGAGAGTTGGAATATCTGCACATGCTACACTTGTACATTATTTTCACTGGTACTGATCTGGAGAAACAGTCAGCAGTTGTGTTGCCTACGTGTGGGTGATGGTATGGGGTGGGATGTTGCCCAACTGCCTGCTGTGTATCTGAAAAAGGAAAGAAATGGACGTTTTTACTGCTGCGTACGCAAACGGGCTGCATGTTATTCTGACGCCAAGTTATAGTACATGTAGCACCAGCACTTCTCATCTGTGCTTCTAGCACTAGTCACAGTAATAGTATTTGTTGTAGTGGCCATGTTTTAACAGGCCATTTGAAGCCTTTGAACATCCTATCTTTTTTGGTCTAAAACATGGATCTGATAGTGCATGGAGAATAATTTTCTTCAAATTAAAAAGTTTTTAAAACATTTATGAGAATCTTGAAAGATTATCTACTCTTCTTGAACAAACTTGCCATCTTTTAGTTTAGATTTCTTAGTTTAGTTGCATAGTATTAGACTTGGACATCACACATTACTTTAGGATCTGTGTTTAATATGTATGAATTTATATGTCTAGATAAATTAGTGTGTGTGTGTGTGTGTGTGTGTGTGTGTGTGTGTGTGTGTGTGTGTGTGTGAGCCAGAAGAAAATTTTCTGCCATCGACAGACAATAAAGTTATATTGAATATTGAAAGTTAGTATCAAGTGCATCTTTCGGTAGAAGTGGGAGGTCATTCCGGTTATCAGCAACTTTGCCACTGAAAGAATGTTTCCTAATGTCAGTCTACTAGTTGTAGTGCTGCATAAAAATTTAGCTTTTGAGTTGCATGTTGAATCATACCATGGTGATGAAAAGTAGTTCCAGTCCACATCCACAACCCCTTACTAGAGATTTTTGAAGTTTCAGTAAGATCACCTCTCCGCCTTCTTGCCTTTAATGAATTACGATTTGAATAGTGCAGCCTTTTATCACATGAAAAGTTCTTGCATCGCATGAAAAGTTCTTGCAGTCATACAAGAGTTTAGTCACATGTTGAACACTCTAAACAGCGGTGAATTGTCTTTTCATGTAACCGGACCCAATTTCCAAACTCTGAATTGGTTCGTACTAGAGCCTTGTACAATCTGAGAAAGAGTCCTTATCCAATTAAAGGAAAGTAATTTTTATACAACTCATCTGGTTTGCCAGCCTTACTAATCATTTCTGTATGTGGGGGTCAAAAGACAAGAGTTTATTTGTCAAACGTCACACCAAGATCTTTTCCTTTGTCACCACTAGAGATGGTTATGCATCTCCTTGTGTTTCTTCAGCGTGTACTTGCAGTTATACTTGACACCACATGTGGCACATTCAAATTTAAGTCCTGTGTGACATCTCAAATGTCTTTTGAAGTTGAACAAGCGGGAGTTGGAATAATCACACACACTACACTTGTAGATTTTAATGCGAGCTTGTTGCTTGGGAGAAGCTCTAGTGAACCCTAACTGCGGGTGAATACTAGAAATGTGTGGTCTGTTGGCACGACCATCTTGAGTGACTGCCCAGTGTGTATCTGAAAGGAAAGAAAAGGGGTCTATTACTAATTTAGTATTACTCTGGTGGACTAAGGTAATTTTTATTTAAAGTTCTGCATAACTTGGCATGAACTAGATGTGAAAGTGCACGGCTAAGCAGCAGCAGACAACTTACTGCATATCCAGCAGCAGACCTGAGACACACTGACGGAAAGCCACAACAGGGCTTCAAAAAACAAAATCTATATATAATATGCAACCATAGAGAAAGCTGTGATGCTGGATCGTGAAAAAACACTCGAAAGAGAGATGTATGACAGACACCAACACACAACACTGCTATCATTATCCAGTGCACCAAAGGGATTTTAATTCCACAGACAATACACTAGTAGTAGTAAAAATACACAATACAACAAAACTGTCACTGTTGCCATCTAGTGACTTGATTCACACATTTTTTATTTTGTAAGAACAGATTCCCTAGCTAACTGAGTAATTCACTTTATTCAGTCTTTTCCCCTGTTTCCAAGAACCTGTCCATGTCCCTTGAAGGAGGTAATTTCAGACACACAGTTTCCTTGGTCACCAAAATTGTCACTAATATGGTCTGCAGAGCCGGATGATTTCTGATGCTCAGTTCTCACGATGCCATGTTTCAACTCTTTATGTTTCTGGAGCCTGTATTTGCAGGTGTACTGTAATCCACACAGATCACACTGGAACATGTCGCCAGTATGACAGCGCATGTGGCGCTTGTAGTTGAAAAATCTTGAATTGGAGTAACCGCACAGAGCGCACTTGAAAATCTTTTTCGGCCAGTTTGCTGTTTGTGTCAAGGCAGGGTGGGCGCTGACAGTGGACACTAGGTGTTCCAGACCCTGCTGCTGAATGCTATGGTGGTCAGTCCACTGCACATCTGAAAGGGAAACAAGAGCCTTCCTTTACTTCCCTTTGAGCTTTGGTCTTGAGGCACGCTTCTCTTTTCAAAGTTTTACCTTGAGTTACATTTGCCAAAGCCTTTTCCGGCTCTTCAAACTACAGTATTCTCACTTCTGGAGTCAGATGAGATCTTCACTGCCCACAATACCAAGTATCGGGTTCATGGGACCGGGTCAAACGATAGCTCACACACAGGCTAGTGGATGTACTCTTAGACAGCAGCATCTCTTATGACACTAATGGCACTGTAAGTATCAAGTGCCATTGACACCATGCTTGCACTCCTGGTGTTTCTGAAGGCCATACTTGCTGATGTACTGTGACCCACACAGATCACATGAGAACATTTGTCCAGTGTGGCGGCGCATGTGGCGTTTGAAATTGTCCGCTCGTGCTACAGTGTAACTACAAATTTTGCAAGAGTAAATCTTTTTTTGGCTGTTGAGTTGGCTGCTGTTGATGTAACTACCTCCCCAGGTATGGTCACTGGGCAACCGTGGAGTGTGTACTTGTTGGCCATTATGTGGATCTGCCCCCATCAAATCTGCAAGGCAAACAAATTTCCTCATCTCAGCTGGTGTGTATCCCACTATCCCGGTCCTGGAACTACGGACCTCAGCAATTTCAAATTCTTAATTAAGTCAAATCAAACTAGTAAACTGCAACAGCAGCGGTTGTATGTACAATACTACATTCATGTCATGCCCAAGGCGTCCCCCCCCCCCCCCCCTGCATTTTTGCTAGAATCAGTACAGATAGATAGTGCATGTAGTCTGCTCCCCCCCCCCCCCCCCTTGCCTGATGAACCAAATCACTACGTCAAACCACCAAATGCGTCACTTGACTAGTAGTATGCTGCTCACGTGATGAAAATGCAGGTCACAACCCAGCAAAGTAGGTACAACTGAAGACAGCTGTACGCAGGATATAAATTTATACCTTACACTATTAATTAACTTATACATGCACTTAAAACCTTATTCAGCAGGCGTATGTGAAGAAAGCAGAGAAACACTGAGAATAATGACAAAAAAAGAGCCAATGACGCAGAGGATTTGTGTTCTTTGCTCTTCTATGCTTTGCTGCTACCCCCCCCCCCCCCCCCCCATCACAAAAAGCCCACAGATTAATATCCTGACAGATGACTTTACACAGAGCGCCTCAGCAAACCAAATAAGGCTAACCTTGTAAGTAAAACTGCTGTTTCTGACTGAAGCTGAAGGGAATGTTCCATTTACCTGATTACATCAACTGCCACATCCACAACTTTGAATATGACACTAATCACGTATGACCCGTGTCTTGCTCAGGCAAGTTGTGCTTTCTTTTTCTGTGTTTCTGTAGGTAGTATCGACAGTTAGAAGTGACCTCACAAAGATCACACTTGAACAATTGACCAGTGTGTGTTCGCATGTGCCGCCTCAGGTTGTGTGAAAATTTGCTGGAATAGTTGCACATTTGACAAGTAAAGTTCTTCACTGCCTCATATGGATAAGAAGAAAATGAATGAGAGTTGGGATCACTTGAACTGCTGGTTTCCGCTACCCGAACTTGTCCTCTTGCATGCACATGGTCTGCCAAGACCAAACCTGCAAGGGAAATAAAGTTTCATCTTTCCAGGTACTTCCGTTGCATCACAGTATGCAAATACTTGGTAAAAGAGTGCACTGTACTTTCATACCTGCCCCTGGTTCCACTAAGGAAATGTTCCACTACTAATCCCAATGTTCTACTAAGGAAATTCTACTACTGGTGAGAAATGTTGGTGCCATTTGTACTTGCAGTCTGGCACACTTCAGTCATCAAGCTGTCATGAACTGACGAGTTTTGTTTGTTTGTTCAATAAAAAGTGTGTGCTGTTTTGAGCACCAAACTGCTAATTACTACTATACTTAAATATAAAGTTCACACAAATTTCATACTCCAAGAAATCAGGATCATAATCACATCCTTGCGATTCCACACACACACACAATCACCACAGAGAAAGGAAAAAGAGAGAGACAGAGAGAGGTGAGGCTACCCCTGAAATTTGCTCTGTCAGAAGAAAGGAAGAAAACAGGAGATAATGACTAGTGATGTCAATGCCGACACCTTCCAAATGTTTATTGTACTTACACTGAACATTACAGCACATTCGAAACACGACTGCTGGGTTTATCACATTTTGCTGACACACACACACACAAAACATTCGACTGTCTAATTCATGTATTTTAAAATTAAAAACCATTCATCATCAGCTGGAAACGTTAATTTAAAAAACACAGTCACCTGAAGACATCAAAAATGCAATAAGCCCCATATACGATGTACCATCCTATTATCCAATCATGTATCGAGAGACCCATGTTTTCGCTCCCTGTGTTTCTGCAAATAGTATCTGCAGTTAAACCTCAAACCACAAATATCGCACGCAAACAACTGTCCAGTATGACGCCGCGCGTGACGTTTGTAATTATCCAATCGGTCGGTGGAATAGCTGCAGATGTTGCAAGTGTGAGTTTTTAAACTACACACCGAATCACTTTTCACGGCTTCACTGGAATAGCAGGGTTCAGCGTTAGAAAGCTGTCCTATGTGATGGTCTGTCCTGACCACACCTGAAAGGGAAATCAAATAGCTTTTCTAAACAATTCCTTCAGGACAAAGACCATTTACAGCTTCACTAAAGTTGTACTACAAGTGAAGATTCGTGTGTTTTTGCTCCTTGTGTTTTTGCAAATAATGTCGACAGCTTGACTGCATTCCACACACATCACACTGAAACATCTCTCCTGTGTGTCTGCGCATGTGACGTTTGTAGTTGTCCAAACGACTGGTGGAATAGATGCAAACATCGCAGGTATAGGTCTTTTTAGTCCCTCCTGGTGCATCAGGATTTGACTGATGGTATTGGTAGTTTGATCTAGAGTAACTGGGCTCAGCTACAGGAACTTGTCCTGCAAGGGAAACAACAGCTCTTCTAAATATAGATCTAGATCAATTAGCTGTCTTGGACACACAGTTTTTAGCATCAGTCATCCAATACCTTTGTGGGTAATTTGCACAAACACCTGAGTTTCCAGACAAGCGACACGGATGAGAATCTTTAAACAATGAAAGGAGTCCATGATCTACGACTATTCTGAGAGACTGTGTTTATATTTCTTGTGCTGTTGTAAAGTGTATTTGCAGTTGTACTTTAATCCACAAATATCACAAGTGAACAAGTGCCCTGTGTGCCGACGCAGGTGACGTTTGTAGTTGTCCAAACGAGTTAACACTGCCTTGCAAATGCTGCACCTAAACTTCTTTTTCTGATACTGGAAGTGAGCGTCTGTGGGTCTAAACGTGCTGCTCAACTCCGCTGAGCCACCAGGAACACGCTCTTCACTGTCTAGTGCTAGGCATCTCTGAGTCTGACCATCACTGTACATCACACCTGAAAGGAAAGGGTAACATGTATCCTGTAACTTTTTCAGCCATTCTGACAGCAACAGTAACAGACTAGTCACATCAAGCCACAACATTTATCGCGGACTGTACGTCTCTCACAACTGTACACACAAGACGGCCAGCTGGAAGGCAGACTACCTCTTACTCATTTTACCCACTTTAGTATGGGGTTTACCCACCAACACACGATACAGCACTATCTGCAGCACTAAGTCAGTCACACCAATAACAGATTAGCGTATGTATAGCCACAGGTGGGTATTACACATGTCGATGCTGTCACTAGAGAAAAATCTAGGCTTATAGTATACTAAGTTATGGGAGTTGAAACAAGATCCGAAAAAGTGTCTGTATATCACTATGTGTTTAAATATGTACACGTATACATACATTGATTAATGACTCCAATCAATAAAGAACAGTAATAAAATCTGAACTATACACAGCAATAGCAGTCCACCACCATCAATGACACAAGCCTTAAATCCATTAAAGTAAAAGACGCACATGATCGAGTTTTAACATAATCAAAGATCAGCCACATCCAGCACATTATGCACATTCTGCATATGCCGGCGGAAATTATCCAGACGCACAATAGTTACATGACATATCTTGCACTGATATCGCCGAGTCCTACACTGAAACGTTTTCTTTGTCCATACAGACTTGCCAGTTCCTTCCTCAACACCTGACTGGTGCGCCATGAACAAACTGGGTATGCTATGAGTGGTGTCCCCTGGCTCCACTCCTGCACAGAATAAACGGGGTAGCTTTCTGTAGTCCACAGCCTGCCAGTTAATGTATCAGCTATCAAGTGAAGCTAGAACCGTCAGCAGAGTAAGAATCTGCGCAGCTTACGAAACAAATGCATCTCTAGTTCAGATCCGCTACGCTACATCTAATGATGCAACCAACTTAGTATCTCTCTATAGGTCTATCACAGCTGGCTTGACTCCGATCCCAAAGAACTGCCAGTGCCACTAGAAAGTTCAGGAACACTATTCACAGCACACCCAAACAGTGCATTCAGTTGGAAACCTGTCGGAGGCTTAATGCCTGTGGCCCGCTTCATACGTTTTCTCTCCGCATCTCTTAATCTTATTTCGCTCTTCTTAGACTCGGGCAATGTTGCTCGATACATCCTTTTCATCACCCGCCTCTTTTCACGTTCTATTGCCTCTTTGCTGGCATCAGAACTCCCTTCAGATACTTCAGAGCGCCATTTGCTCATCAACTGTCCTTTTTCAACAGTTCTACACATCTCCTGAACTCGTCGCAGATCCACATCACTGTGCGACACGAAAGCCCGACCCTTGTTACTGGTCCCTGCACCATGTCTAAGGCTGCTCCCAAAGGACTGGCCAACAGGCAAGCCTGAAGAACCATGGGGCCCAGGGAGGGACGGGGACAGCAAGTCCACACTAGTACGGTCATCAGGGACACCTGGAGAGGAAAATAACTTTTGAAAACTTCAGCGCTGAAGCCACTTTCGTTTCACAATCCAAACTACCTCCACTGAAGTACAATACAATTCCCTTCATTCACCCAATCTCTGCTGAAACCATTCGCAAAGAGGTTACAACTGTGCAAACATCAACACATTTCTTTTTCATGGAAAAAAAAATTAAAGACTTTAGTACCTACTCATACAATGTATAGAAGTTTATCAGTGTCTGAAATCAGTCAGACCTTCATCATGTACTGCACAATCAGTCGGAGAAAACACACTGAAGTAGAACAGGTTATTCGAAACATCAGCATGAAATGTGCGAATAACAGGAAAGCAACTGATATCACTAGCGGTAGTACAAAATATATCTGTGTTTTCAACTGGCAAAAGCAAGACTACCGTGATTTACTTGCTAAAAAGTTGTTCGGGCAGCGAATGATAGACCCACACAGTACAATACAGTTTGCACATCAACAAATGCAGTCGCAGTTTTTTTGCGCAGGGGCAGAGTGATGCAAGAACATAGATGATAGCCACTTTTTCATCAAACCGAACCACCGAATTTTTGTTGTTTTTATGTTATGTCCACACTTAGTGCATCTTGTTCTTGGCCACTAGCACAGGAACATGACTCTGACCCCCCCCCCCCCCCCCCCCCACAAATGCTTTGTGCAGAATTTGCAAAGGCACACAACAAATTTACAATCAGCAAATTCAACACCAGCAAACTATCACTGCCAACATGACAAGGTGGTAACAGCCACTGTCACTCAGTAAATATCATGACTGATACCCATTCACAAGTATACATGTAACTAGCACTCTAGCAAACTGTCTGCTGATAGTGATGATGGGGTACACATCTTGTAATGTTCAACTGGTGGACCTAGCACCTGCTGGTGGCTATCTCCATTTCTGAATGACATATGACGAAAGGAACATGGTATTTTGCGAACACTTTATTTCCAGCTAGATCCAGACAGCATGAACATTTTGACGACTGTTGTTACAGCAGTCAAGAGTGAAACTATAAGTATAAACTGATCACTATTGGTATCAGTTGCATCAGCACATACTCACCCCAACAGTAACACTTGACAAAGTGAACTTTAACTCTACGGACCATTCAGGCGCACACCTTCGTTAGCTGGGTATGACTTGACTTACGACAGCTGATGACAACCACTATTAATTTAAATGTTACATAATCCTTCATAGTAAAGTTCATCAGTTGTGAGTGCGCGTGCGTGCATGCAATCACGTGAACATTTTTCTCTGTAATACTCATCAGCTCCTTACCTTGTCAGCAAAACACTCAAATGCAACCTTTCAGTTTCACTAGTTTCAGCATTTAAAAACTGAATTCCAGTACGTATTTGAACAACATGACAACAGACAAGCACACAGAACCTCCAAATATGTTCATGTGAACTGACAGTAGTTCTAACTACAAAACAAAACCTAAGAGTAAAAGGTGTGCGAGGGCTGACCTGTTTAGATATCAAGATACTGTTATTGTTTGGGTCTGTTGATGCTATGGCATGGGAGCAGGGAAAGGGTGTGTTTTGTCTGCTTGTCAGGTTGGTGGGGCGTTTGTCACTAATAGACTAAAGTCAGTTTGTAATAGTAAACAAGCCAATGAGAACTGGAGAAATCCTTTCACTGCGTTTGTTATACATGTACTGCATCTAATACTTGATTTTAATCATCGTATGATGCCAGACCACTCCAACATTATTCATGTCACTGCTTCATTATCTAAAAATGTGCAGTTTGTGAGGTATTAACTTTCCTATTGTCTCAATACCATAAACAACAGATCAAAATTCATCCCAGATGTACAGGATTTTCTTGACCTAGGGGTAAATTTGAATTCAACCACATAAACTGCTAAAGCTGCATTCCACTTTCCAGCTGGAATTAAGAGGTCAAATGTGCTATTCTGCTCAAACATTTGATCCTGAGCTTTAAGAGAGTTACTGCCTAAGGCAAGGGGAATGGAAGTGGAGAAAGGTCCAAGGGAGAGTTTTGCAATGGAAGTGTTTGTGATGAAGTTTGGAGGAGAAACACAGAATACAAAACACAGTTCTGAGAAACAGTGAAGCATCTTCTTTGTTTGAACCTGCTCACTTTCCAATTATTGCTTAGCACAGTAACTACACTTTGTCTTCTCCTCTTTTTTTTTTTTAACGGAAACCAACTCATGCCAATGTAGTGGCCTTTGGATGAGGACACTTATGGCAGTTATGCCAATGTTTAACCAAGTTTTTGAAACACCAAAACATCTTTGTATAGAGCCATTAGAGGTCTTTCAAAAACATGTACCTAAGGTTAGGGTTTGCGAGACCGCTGTATACTAATCTGCGCCCCTACTACTAGTAGTACTATGCAGGTTTGAAAAACACACCTGTCATTTTGTTTGATAATACACCTTCCATCAGTAGTTCAACTGCTGAAGACGCATCACTGCTGTGATCAGAACACAACAACCAAGACGACATGAAATTGAAAAGAATTGGAAGCCTACCTCTCATTCCTGAAGGCCCAGGTTGTGGCTGTGAGGTTGAAGGTCCCATTGCACCAGGCTGAACACCATAATGTTGAGCCATTCCCATCATGTCTTGGCCTCCAGGAACATATGTTGCAGCAGCATTGGAGTGAAGTGCGACAGGGAACAATGGCTGCTCTCCCATGCCATCTGATGAAGCGGAACCTTTAATCAACGGAGAGAAGGTTCAGTTACGATTTAAATTGCGTGCCAGTGTCCTCTTGTGCATATCAACAATGTTCTAACACATTTTTTTTTTTTCAGAAAGACATTGAATGTGACTGACACCCCCCCCCCCCCCATAAGGTGAGGTGTTTTCTTCTTCATTTCAGGTTTGTTTTTTTTGGGTTGTTTTTTTAAATGCACCCCTCCCACCAAGACAAGTGAATCCAATTCCCATATTCCATCCACATTAGATAATGGCGGGGTTACAAAAAATTACCTCGATGATGTGACACTCGGCTGTACTGCTGACCACCACCTGATCCTTGGAATTCACATGCTGACCTTTCACCTTCTACAAACTCCTCTTTGATAAAGGTCACCTCAAGGTCCAAGTCACTGTCATCTTTCTCGGCCATTTCAGAGTTGCTCTGGTCATCATGGTCAACACGTTCGAGAACACTGCCAGCTAAATTCACATCAAGATCACTCGGATTGTCACTGGTCACACTTGCGGTCTGTGGCAACATTGTTGCTGAACCATGTACATCTTCATTTCCGGAAGTCCTTGGAGACCCTTCATAACCAGCAGTAACACCACTAAGGGAAGCCTTAGAATCAAGGGGACTAGATGTTCTTGTGTCATTTGGTGATGGCTGTGAATGAGATGAGAGGAAGTGAGAATCACGGGAAGCAGCTTTGGCAGAACGATGATCACTGTTTAAGTCATCATGAGCTTTCCGTTTGGCTGTGCTCTGTTGTGGACGGGAGCTGGAAGCATTGCCAGAAGAGTCTTTGGCACTGGACAGAGCAGAGCTAATGCTGGAAATAGCAGATGTGAGTTTTCCTGATTCACTGCTGTCTGAGGATTGTCGACGCTGCACCACTTGGCTCTCTGGTTGAGAGTTCTTTGGTTTGACGGGTTGTTCTGATTTAGGGTGTGCATGGAAACTGTTGCTGATGAAAAGTGTGGAATTCTCATCATTTCTGCACACCTTTTCTTTCAGAATATAGTCTAAAGAACCAATCTTATCAACACTGAGGTTGATGTGTCCAATGATTTCAATGCCTGTGTCAAAGTCCAAGTAACCATGACACAAAGTCTGCACTGATTTTATCAATGCGTTGATAAACTTGGAGGCTGCTTCTTCGTCAATGGTTCCCATGGTCTCATCTGGTTGCACTATACCAGCTGGTCAATAGCAAACTGCAACACAAAGTAAACCATTCAACTCTTCTTTTTTGTTTCATCCAAAACGAAAAGTCATACTTGCAACTTCAGAATGGACACTTTCTGTTACAGTTTACACATGTATGCACCCCCAAGATGTTTTCAGGAAATGTGCACAAGAACAGACAACTGCCTGAAGTAAAGCCCTATTACTACATAATACTACTGGTGTATGTTCTGGCTTCTGTCTGCTCAGTCAGTGCAAGCCTGTGTGAAGATGTATCTGGCCTTGTGCAGAAGTGGTACTGGTGCAATAGCTTATCACTATAACATCATAAAACAGCTTGGATTTGGGACTGGGAGGGTCTAAATATCACATGTATACTCAGACTGGGTCAGTTGTTTCACTTGAAGTGCTATTTTTACTGCTTTGATTCTCACTTTTTGTTTCCGTCGCTTTGTATTCTCATGGCTAGTTTCAATTTCGATGGAATTATCAGTGTGACGGTGTACATCAGCCGTGATCTAATGAGAAAGTCAAAGTTGCGCCAACGACGGATACCGTCGGCTTTGGTTAGCCCAAGTCCTTTGTTGACAAAAAGACTACTGCGTGCCCGCGCCAGGCTGCCGTTTAGCGATTGGCCCGTATGTGTCACGTGTCTATTTAACAATCCACGGTCACTGATAATGAGGGCACGATAAATCCTATCCAAAATTCAGTGCATAACCTTCCACCAACCTATAAAACACTATTATGCAAAGCACTCATAGCAGTTTGAATATTCTGACACTAAACTGCCATTACGGATGTCTACAAGCGGGTGATACCTGCTAATACTGCAAATGAGATGTACCCGGCAGAGGGAGATTCTTCAAATGTTCCAAGCCGCCATGTTTGTGCCTTTGTGCTATAACAGCGTGAACTGTGATCAACCTCAGCCACTAAAATTTTAAAATGTAATTGCCTCGGCGTGCGCTTAAAATGATCACGTCACAATCAACATTACCCAGCAGCAATCAAAAGCATACCTTAAACTCTGCATCGAAAATGTGTTGAACTACTGGTAGCCCTCCCAGCCTTTCCGTCTTCTTCGTGACGTATAATCACGTGACAGCTGACCGGGAAAGGGAGGTGATCATGTATCGCTGTCCCATGTGACTCAGTGGGCTGAGAGACACGGACCCTGTACACCTATACACCCAATGAAGTATACTTTTATCTCAGTGCTGAATTTGAGGCTCCCATTTCCTTCTGATTTTATGAATCTGATAAACTGTTGCCCTGTAATGGTTCAGTACTGAGAACTTAACAGCACTGAGAACCATTGAATCAGAGCCGGCAGCTGGCTCAGTACTACTCAATAACTAGTCAGTCATCACTGCCGCTGAACAACTCAGTTGAAACCGGTACTAAAAAAAAGAAAAAAAAGCACGGCAGCGGCGGGATTGCACACATCTTAATCTTATTTTTCGAAAATTTCCCAGCAGCGATTACATCTTGAAAAGAAAGAAAAAAAAACAAACAACAACAACAGCAAAATGCTCTAACGATGCTATTCTGTGCTCAATGATGTCCGTCAGTGGCCGAGTATCAGTACTCCCTGTGAAAATACTGTGGACGGTAAACTTTGCCGGTTAGTATATCAGTAGTAAAAGTTTGTGCTGAATTTAACCGTTATTGCATTTATTTATTTGTTGATTCATTTTAAACGTCGACAGACTTATTTTCCACTGTACCATCACCGAGTTCAGACGGTCCTCAAACCTTAGCCAGGACACGTTCGAACAGAGATCAGGGTAGTCCAACTACGAAGTCAAGTCTTAAGTCAAGTTTATTTATTTCCAACCCTCTGGGGGCATAGGAAAACAAAAGGAAATATATGAAAATCAACGAAAGTACCAACAACAAAAGACAAAAACAAAAACAAAACAAAAAACCAACAACAAACAACCGGGAAAAAAATCGAGCAACCCCCCCCCCCCCCCCCAAAAAAAAAAAAAAAAAACCTGAACAAAACAAAACAAAATCAGGAACAAAGCATATGCATACACACACTTGCACATACTACTGGCTGCATATACGTTCACATACGTACTCATAACTGTTTTGTGCATACATACATACCGTACCACCTAGAGTTCTCACATGTGGCCCACTCGCTCGTCCGCGCTGACGCATAGGGTTGTGCAAGACGCAACAAAGGAAATACGGGTTGCGCCCCTTCTCTTGATTCTTTGCTGTCCTGAGGAATGTTTGAAGAAGAGTGGATGCTGCAAAGATGCAAACATAAAGATATCGAGAAAACGGCAAATACCCCTGTCTGCTGCACTTTCCTATCATCAGGTACTGTTCAACGTTTACCTATGACATTGCATAAATGCCTGGTGTGGCTTGTTTCTGTAGAAACGACCAGACGTAGACGACTACTCGTGTTAATGGTATTCCGGCCAGTCATTATGCAGACTGCGGACGCCATTTTGCCTTGTTATTTTTGAAAGGAATGCGCATTGCTTGCCGAGCTGCCTTTTTTTCACCGAATGGCTTATTGCAGGTCAGATTGCTGCACCTAGGCAGTTTACTGGGTTTTTTTAATGACGACGAATGAAATGGTGTTTAGTAAGTACAGCTGAGAAGGACCATATGACGAAAAATTGTGTCCAATTGTAAATCGGGAGGTGAAAAAAAAAGTAAAATAAAAAATAAAAAAAAGGTCCACTGAGACCGAGAGCGAAAGACAGAGATCGTTTTGGAGCCGGCTTAGACAGTGATATTTTTCCCAAATGCATGATCCTTATGTATAATGTCATTTGCTTTGGGAATAAATATTAACTTGTTAGCAGTTCAGTTTGTGTGTCATACCATTACCAGAGACCCTCGTGTGAAACTGGAAGTATAGTCCAGGTTTAGTACTAGTAACAGTAGTAAAAGCAGTTAAAACCAAGACTAATTAAATCTAGAACAAGATGAGCTTTGTAGCAGTAGCTCCCAAGAGAGCTTTTTCTTTTGAATCAATTGAGTGATAATAATAAATATACTGTGATTATAGGAAATCCATAATGTATAATACTATATTAATAGATATTAAATACGTTCAACAGAATCTGGTTAAGTTTGAAGTTTTTGTTTGATACAATGTATACAGTGCCTCCTGCCCATCCACCCTGCTAGCTAGTTCCTGAGCCCAGAGGGTATTCATGAGTAGATTGCACATAAACCTACAATAAAAAAAAAGTTGATGTTTGCAACAAATTTACGTGGTCATGGATTGGCATAGATCTTTGTGTGAAGCTCATTTTTTTTATTTTTTTTTTGGGGGGGGGGGGGAAGGATCTGCTGCATGTATTTTATTATGCTCATCTTGTTTCTTTTGCAGGACATTTGGGTTGATTTGCCTTATCCACACCCAGCATTGAATCAGCAGCCATGGTTGACCCAAAAGCTGGCAAGTTTATCAACTCTCTAGTCAAGTCTCTTCAGATGTTATGCCATGGCTACATGGACTTCAAAGACAACATTGAAATCATTGGCCATATTTACCTGCGTATTGACAACAGCCAAAAATTTGACTACATTGTTAATGAACAGGTGTCCAAACAGGGAGACGACTCAACTTTCTTTCAGAGCAACAGTTACCACTCATTACCCCCTTCAAAAACAGGGCGCGAAAGGGAAAGGTCAGCGTCTGGCAGATCTGATGACGATCCAGTCACAGCTAATCACCACAGGTTAGAGGACACAGCATTAAGTGGGTCCCGTGTACAGATAGACCTCTCTGGACCCGTCCCAGTGACTCGCAATTCAGAGGCATCCCCAGACTGTTTTTTCAATGCAGCAACCATCGCGTCAGAGATTCGACGACGTTCACACAGCAGAGACTCCCAGTCCTTGGCCCACCCTCTTGATGATGACCATCACAGAGCACTGGGGTCTGTGGGCCAACAGGACCATGCGCACAATCATTCCAATGTTACTGGTGCTAGAGACCACGAACAGTTGGAACGGCCTGCCAGCAACAGTGCGGACAGGACTGATGCCAACAGTTTGTATGTTGTGAAAGAAACAGACAAGTCGAGGCAGCAGGATCCAGAGGAGATGCGGGGACAGGACGGCACTGTCATTGTTAAGGCTGAACCAGGTGACTTACACTTTTTGCTTCGAGTGGTGATTTAACGTATGACTAGCGTTAAAAATTAAAGAAATGTGTTTTTAAATAGTTTTATTATTGGGTGCTCAACACACACTAAAAAATTGTAGTGCACATGTGTATGTTCTGACTTGTAATCATTCATGTAAAATATAATTTTTACTTGCGCTTTGCTTTTAGTTGTACTTACAGTAATTTAAACACCACCACCACTGACAAAAATATGAAAGAGCTTTTACTCATAGCATAGTCTGTTGTTTGTATTTTTCAGTGGGGGACTTTTCCTGCTTCTAATTATGCCTGTAGTGAAATAGCAGAAAAATCACCAAACAGCAAAGTCACAGCAGGGGAGCAGTGGTTCGTTATAAAAGTTAACATTCAACGGGAAGTGTTTATCATTAAAATCTTTTCACAAGGTTTAATTTATAATAAAGTGTTTGTATTTTATTTTTCAATATATTCATGATTGGTGAACTGTTTCAGGGGACCAAGGTCAGAATTCGCAGATGATGGGCATCCCGTCAGTTTCCAGCATGTTGCCCATGGCCCACCAGTCGGCCATGCTGTCTAACGCAGCCCACTCCAGTCATGCCATGTTCGCTGCCACTATGGGTCACCATGGCATGTTTGACACCAGTCTTGCTACACCTGACAGTAAGTGTCATTTGTCTTTGCCTTGAAGCAGTGGCACGTTGATGTAACATTGGGGCTTACCAGAAGAATCTAGGTCAGTGTGAGAAGGCAAGAAACATTTGTGTCTGGCTGCACTTCCATGCTTCCCCGTGAAGAAATTAAGTTCAGCAGGTTGAATTAAAACCCATCCCAACAAACCCAGCTTCTGCAGGCATGAGCTCTTTTCCGCTGTGCGCCACCTCTAGGCCAGTTTCCACAATTTTTTGTTTTTTTCCGGCGTACCACCGTCGAGGGGGAAAAGGGATTTAAGTGGAACAAGCAGGACAGTTCATATCACTGAGGCATGAATTTGTTTTCAACCCTAGGCCAATTTCTGCTGTTTTTTTTTTTTTTTTCTTAAAGTGTTTGCTGTTGTTTTTCTGCTGTTTCGCAAGGAAAAACAAAAAAATGTTGGACATGCAGGACAATCGCCCCCCCACCCCCTCCCCCTTTGTTGGTTTTGATGAATACGTGACATTGGCGCCATTTACTCTTTTTCTTTATAACACTTACTGTTTTCCTCTTTTTGGGGCAGTGGGAAAACACATGCCTGCTTCTATTCACATGCCTGCTTCTATTCTCAGACAAGCTTAACGTTCCTTTTAAGTTGAAGTTGAACATGTTTGGAAGAGCACTTTTCATGTTACGTCAGGGTGCCTCTGTAGCATTACATTACTTATGTTTGCATTGTTTTTGCATGTGTGTTTGTTTATTTCCAGTGGTTCATTTCATCATTGTAGTCTGTGTTGTGACAAACAGGCCTTTAGTTTAATCAGGTTGTAGATCTGATTTGCATTGTAAAGTTTTCATTGATTTGCCAAACTCCCATGTGATCTAAATCTGCTTTACAATGAACTGCCCAAAGCATGTTAAAGAAATCTACACAACATGAGCTGCCCAAAGCAACTGAAACTAACATGTATGTATAACTTTGTATAAAAATTTGTTTTCCCTTTTTGAAAAAAAGGGAAGTATTTCTCCATGGCTTAAGTATAATTTCAGCAAATATTGCCAATATTAGTAACAGTAGGTGGTGTTTTTCATGGGGCTGAGAGATACTTGAAAGTGTATGAAAAGCAGACCTGACCATTTACTTGAATCGATTTACTTAGGGTGTAAAACTGACAATTATGAAACCAGTAGATCACTTGGCAAGACAAGTAAAACCCAACAACAGTGTCAGACTGTTAAGTTACCACTATCTTGACGGCCGATTTTCACTGTTTGTAGATCTATGTAGATAGTGGTTTGGGTTTCTTTGTCCTGAGTGACACTTGACAGGTGAGTGTAGACTGTAGTCAGTGGGTCCTTGTTTCTGTGCTGTTTGCATGAATCCATCACAAATCGTCACATCACTGGAAGGAAAGTTTGTGCACATTTGTTCAACTGTTCCATGAGCTCATGGTCACCAGTTTGGCATTTTGTTTCAAATCCACTGTGTACCTATAATCACGAAACCCATTCATCTGGGATGTGTGGCAATTGTCACAGCATCTCAGCTGTAATCATCCGTGAATTTGTGGCATAACAAATACAGCAAAACCCTCAACTAAGGTGAAATGTGCTATAAAAAAAAAATCTAGTAAACGTTCAAAGACAGGCAAATGTGTGGCAAAAATCTTTCCTATCCTGTGATGTTTCGGCTCGGAGTTGGCTACAGATGGGCCATGTTTGTCTTGTATGGCTGGTCTCTGATGAGCGATTTTATCAATGTGAAACAGGATATTTGTGTGGGAAAAAAACCCGAAAGTCATGCTTTTTAACTTTTGACTGATTCAGATTTAACTCTAAGACTAAGCGTAATGAGGGTTTTGCTGTATTTTCAGTGGCGGAATCACACCACAGTCACAGAGATACATCATACCGTCCCATGAGGGGTTTGAGTGCGAGTGAAGGCAACTTCCAGCATCCTGAAGCTGGCGAGGATCTGTCCAAGCAGAACTCGCAAAATAGGAATGGTGTTGCTATGAGTCTAGTCACCAGGAATAGAGCCTCTCCTGATTTGTCCTACCCTCAAGGGCCGATGCAGCTCCCGCAGACGGCCGACACCGGAAAGGACTGCGCCCCTGCCGCCGGACAGAACCGCTGTGATTATTGTGCCAAACACTTCCGAACTGCAGAACTGCTACAGATGCACATCGCTCTCATTCACAGTCACAGGGGCATCAGCAACTACCTTTCTCCCAAGTCATTACGCACTGGCCAGCAGATCAGCTCCTTTCTAACGTCGCCGACGTTGTCACCATCATCGCGGACACAGAGGCGAGCCTCACAGTCGCCTGGACACCAGAGCATGTCACAGTCACCAGGTCATCAGAGCACGTCCAGTTCAAGTTCGCGGTCCAAATCTCAGTCACCGATATCAATGTTGCCTCAGACCCAACCCCTAGCCCTGACCCAGCAGCATTCCATGGCCGCGTCTCTGCCTGGCAGCTCTGCTAGTCCCACCTCGCTGTCCGCATCCCTGTCTAATTCAGCAGCATCCACTGCACAGTCCGCCGCTGCAGCAGCCGCAGCCGCCGCTGCTGCAGCCCTGGCTCAGACTTACTCCGTAGAGAAGTCCAGCATGGGGCAGCTGATGGACTCCAAAGGGTCCCTTCAAGCTAGTCCTTACCAGTGTCACCTGTGTCGCATGCCGTTCGTCAACTGGGCCGTGTTGGCTCAGCACCAAGCATCCTGCCCCCGCCGTGGGCCCCACAAGTGCGACCAGTGTGGCAAAGCATTCCGCAGCAAGACGTCCCTGACGGACCACATCAACACCATTCACCGCCGCATCCTGTTCGTCTGCAAGGGGTGCAGGGAGACCTTCAAATGGCGCACGCACATCTATCAGCACAAGCGCAAGTGCCCAGCACTGCAAAATGCCAACTTTGAGTCAGGCAGCTTCATTGAAGAGAGGCAAGCACCACCCCTCCCAGGCTCAGCCGACCCCCAGCCCATTCCGCAGCATGAAGAGATGGAAGAAGGGCCACCACCTTTGGCCAGCAAGCCCGACTACGGTCAAGGGAACTAACGCGTGCAAAGATACTGCACACTCTACAATGCAGCTTTAATCAATGTCTGTCAGTCCTGTAAGATTGCAGTGAACTTTCCTGTGGCGTTCACTTTCACTTCAGCAGAAGAACGTGAAAATTTGCGGTTTTACCAACCAGTCCCACCCTGTTTTCTGTGCTCAGCGCTTTTCTTCCCATCTAAGGTGTGAGGAAAATATCTGCTAGAACAGGTTCTGCTGCTTGTCTATATTTCATTGAAATGTTGATGATGATGTGTTACATACTGCATAGCAGTTCACTGTTCAGTATTGTCTGTTGACAGCAGTAATCTTTTCATAACTCCAAATGAAACTTTAAATCCCATTGTTGTAAAATTTTATCCCAAGGATTCAAGGAAGCAGCGCGTAACAATTACTTCCGTTCATGTGAGATTATGAACACTTGTTCATTTTGCCTCGGGACAAACATGTTTTGTTCAAATCCACACTGTCTGAAGTGAAAGAGGTGCATGTACCTGTGTTGTCTATTTCATGTTTTTGAAAAAGAAAATTTGGTGAAAAGTATGTTTTGTCAGTGGAATTTTAACAAAACAAAAGTAATAATGACATATTAGCCATGTTTTTAGCATCAGAAGGAAATTTTTGCTGGCAAATTTATGCATACTTCCTTAAATTATTCCTGGTGACTTCGAATTTTCAGTTTCATGCTGCTTGTTGTGATTCAGAATTTTCCTTTTAGCAGTGACGCAGCATTCTTTTTTTTTCTATCTTTTCGTCTTGGTGACTTTTTAAAAAATGTCTGTACTGTTGTAGGAGTAGCTGTACAACTTGTTGTCTGAATGGTAGTTAACAATAACAGTGGGACCACGGATTACTCATTTACTGTATGAGGGTATATTGGTCGGCCATACTTTGTAGGATGACCTGTATGATCCATTTGATGCCTTGATGTTTCCGGTGGATATAAAGTAAACAACCTATACATGTTTTCGCAGCAGTGGTAATGCCACACATTTCTCTTTGTTGGAAGCTAACGTTAGAAACAAGTAACATTCAAGTCAGAATGTTTGCTGTTTGATCATGTACATCCTACTGTATCAGTTTGGTGTCAAACTTCAAACTGTTACTGTGCTAGTGTTACATGTCCTGATGTTAGCTGCAGCAGCAGTACCGTTTTTAGGTTGTTGGGGTTTTTTTTTTGTTTTTGTTTTTTTGGCAAGGGTGATCAGTCACATCATGATTTAAATTGGCCTATCCCAGCCTGTCTCTGTCATGTAAATCCTCTCCCTTTCAAAGGGTTTCGCTGCTCGTGGCGATACGTCCCTGAGAAGTAGCTGTCCACGTTTACCTTTCTGTAAGACAGACCTGACATGTAGGCAGTCTCCTTCAGAATCATGACGTGTAGCAAACTGCTGATTGGCTTTTGGGAAACATGACAGTTTGAGTGGGGAAAAAAAAAGGGTATCAGTATCGACCTACAGTTGGGCCTCAGTAGGACTAGGATGGGCAGATTTCTGTCCAGGTGTATGACCACCCTAAGCCCTTTCTGCTGTTCACCGTTTTCTTCTGCTTCCCCATTCCCTTGTTTTTGAATTGCTCTGTTGTGAAGTGTGTGACATTGAAAAAGCTGGCTGCTTATCACGGCGAGGAAGTTTTGACATTTACAGAGAAATCAGTTGAAACTTGCAAATTTACATATCCGGTGAAGAGACGTCTTTTTGTCTCTGTGAATTTTGTTTTGCTGATTGCAGAATATGTTTTTTACACAGTTTTGGCAGCACTACAGTCCTAGATATGCCACTTTTGTACAGTATGAATTATTTCCCCCTTGAAAATTTGCATTTGTCCGAAAATGTTTCTTTTTCTCTGTATATTTGTGCAGGTGTACTGAATACAATATAGCCAAACCAAGTACGCTGTTCCATAACTGTCTGACTTTTTTCCCCTTCTTGTCATTTTTTTTTGTTTCTTCTCACAATCCACACGCTGTTTGTAACCTGTATTTTAATGTTGTTTCCATAACTTTGGTAACGGTTTCCAGTCCACTGTTTTGGTCTGGCGGCCTGAATGAAACAGAGCTGACAGTGTACAGTGTATTTTTAACCGAATATTGTGTTGAATCTGTCAGTTGATTAGGGTTCTGTGAAAAACTTTTTAGTGACTTTCGTTGTGCCGGCACAATGTTTAGCACAGTCAGGTTGCATGTTTTAATCATCTTCTTTTTTGTCTTTTTTTTTAATTGTACATACAGTGCTACCGGTAGTAATGGTTGCTGGCTTGCCACACGAAAAGTTTGTCTCTCACTGGCTGTCTCGGTTGAACCTGAATGTAAATAAGAGTAATTAAGAGTCTTCATGAAAAGAGAAAAATAGCGTGTGGACATCACATTGTGAATCCCAGTTGACTGTCTTGACTGAAGATGTACTTTGTCTCAGTGTAGGGGTCTTTTGCAATATTTTTGCTGAGCTTTAAAAAAAAAATAAAAAATAAAATTACGCAGCAGTTACAAGGGTCCACTAACTACAAAACCTCAGTGTTCTGAAATATAGATTTTTATCTAGTCTGTAATGTTAGAATGTGATGTACCATGATACAGAAGTGATTTCAACCTTTGCAGGATTTCTGTATCTCTGTTGTCAATGTACCTGATTTTTTTCCCAGTTGTATTTCCTTAAACGTGAATTTAGAAGTGTTCATGTGAACCACAGTTACAGAGAAGAAGTTCAGTGGCACATTTACTGAATAGCTCTTTAATGCTTAAAAATATGTAATGTGTCACAGATAGTGCACAGGATTAGGAGCGTGCCAGAATAGGTGTAACCGTTGAATTTGCAAAAGGGGGGGGGGGGGGGGGGGGGGTGGTCAAGTTCATAGTGATGACTGCATTTTAAAGGTACATGTACCGATACAGTACGTTTTGGAAACGCAATCTGGATAACATGTAACACAGGGAAACACTTTTGGTCCAATAATCTGGTGCTGAATTGCGTCCAATAAACTACGCGGCAATAATGTCTCCTGGACCGTGCTTCATCCCTGTGTATTTAGTCACTGTGTGAATTATTATGTGCCATTGTTTCACCCCGTGTTGTCAGGTGCCACGTGTGTATCACACTGGTTTAGCTTTTTCACAGCACACGGTTACACAGACGTATGTTGTGTAATGCCTCTGCATGCCGTGTCACACAGACAACACACGCAAACGTATCCTACTCCTAGTCACTGCAGAGATAGTTTCTGTTGTGGTCTGTTACAAATACAGAGCTGTGCAGCAATTTCTGCAGGCTGAGTCAGCCAGTTTTGTTTTGCATTCTACTTACCTGTTTAGCATTTGGCATTGATGCACAGCCTGTTCTGTGCACATGTAAGTATGTAAAAAAAATATGAAAGTTATGTGTACAGTGGTTATCGAGATGTGAGGTCATGTGACAGAATATCTGCTTCAAAGTTGAAATTGGCTTTTGACAGTTTTAGTCTGTTAGCTCGCACAAGTTCAGTTTTTGAATTTTACACAAGTTAATCTTTCCAGTATGTATGTGTTTACATTTTGTGAGAGGGTTTTTACAGCAGAGTTATGAGTCACCAGAGAATCAATTTTGTTTTGAAGCAATTCCTGTTATTTTTCGATGCCTTTGATTTTGTTTAAATTCATTGCTATTGATTTCATTTGTAGTCATCTGACTGTCATGAATTTTATGTCCTAGATTAGATTTTACTTTCCTGTTTTAATGTGTATACTGTTGCTGTTCGGAAATGTTCTGATGATGTGTATTTTGCCAAGGTTTTTGGCTTGATGTATGCATTAGTATTACCAAAAAAAAAAAAAAATTGCTTTTCGTGTCAACTTCAGCTGCTGAATTTCCACTGACCTGCCAAAGCTGTCACTATTTTTGCATTGAATGTTATCAAGATATTTTCTTCGAATTTTTAAGCTGCATTCGGACGTTAATGATATATTATTTACAAGATGTTTACTGTATGACTGTATTTCTTCTAAACAAACATCACACGATGTTCCAGCAATGTGAAGACCAGACACAGCACCAGGTAGAGATGAAGTGTGCAGATAAATTTAAACGCACATACATCAGTGTTTCTTACATTTAAACTGCTGAAAAGAGTTTTCAGTCTCCCTCGGCAAAGAAGGAGAGCAGAACCACAGCATAGTGTTGTAATGTGCAATTGTAAAGCAGCTCTGACCAACTTCATCATCTGAGAACTCATGCAATAGCAAGAATCTAAGAAATACGTGCAGCCATATATGGCCAAGAGTCAGATTTAGTGACTAACCACTGTGACATCAACTTCTAAAATTAATCTCAAAATTTGAAAAAAAATTTCCATGTCTTATTAAAGTGCATCTAGAGACACATTCAACACATAAACAATTTTGATTGTACTCCTATCGGTAAAAAAGTTATTTGAAGTTTCATCCTCAACCGTTCTGATTTGATGTATGTAAATTTACACTAAAATGAGCTAAAAGAGGATGTCTACAACTGACTGGAACACCTCCACTGGAATTCTGGTAAGTTATACAGGGCCACAAAGAGTCTTGCTTGCATGCACTGCTCTTTTCAAAGAAGTTGGTTCATTATAAATAGTTGTTCTGAGGTCAGTGATCTGTACATAAATTTTACACCAATGTTTTAACAATACAGTAGAAACTTGATTGAGCGACATCTTGAACGAGCGACCGTTTTTCGTTCACGACCGTTTTCGCCCGGCACGGACGGTTTTTCTTCTTTATTGCATCTCCAACGACCGACCACCTGCAGTACGCGACTTAAGACCGCTGTTCTGCTTGCAAAACGACCCCGCGTCTCTGTTGTGGGCGGCCACAACTGGCTTAGTTGGCGCTTCACACTTCGCCGGCAGCCGATTTACCTTCCACCGCCCAGGGCACTTGGGCTGACACTACCCGCGACCCGCCGCTTGGACCCACCCCCTACTGTGCACGCGTGACCTCGGACAAAGACAGGGCAATTAGCGCGTCGCCCCCTAAACACAACTGCTGTTATGCGGGTTGTGATCACCTCATCCGCCAGTTCCGACACCCTTAACACCTGTCAACTCACTGACCATTATTTCCACAAGACGCCCTATCACGGGCATGTCAGTGTGTGTGTGTGAAGGTGTTTCTTTGTGTGCCAGTGCGTGTGAGCGAATTAAGGCGGATAGTTGATAGGTATGGTGTGGTTCCTAATCCTCCTTGTTTTTGTGTTGTTTTGACAAGAAAGAAAACGGAAACTGCCGCTAGGAATTCAGTCGGACTAAACGATTTGACACTTAGCAAACCTGCAACGCCGGGATGTCAGTCAGTGTACGTCGTTTGTACACTGACGTGTGCCGGTGAGAGCGCGCGTGCGTGCGTGCGTGCGTGCGTGCGTGTGTGTGTGTGTGTGTGTGTGTCACTGCCACCGTGACGGTGAGAGAGAGAGATGGAGAGAGAGAGGCTGTGATGCCGCTGGGAATTCAACCGGACTAAACTCGGTGATTTGACACTTAGCAAACTGGCAGCGCCGGGATATCAGTGCACATCGTTAGGACACGTGTGGGTGCGAGCGCGAGCGCGCGCGCGTGAGTGTGTCACTGCCACCGTGACGGTGAAAGAGAAAGAGATGAGAGACAGAGGCTGTGATGCCGCTGGGAATTCAACCGGACTAAACTCAGCGATTTGACACTTAGCAAACACAAGTTCACGACACCGCATGAAACGTAAGTGGTTAAAAACATGGTGGCACATGCGACTCTGTTTACGTTTTCCGTCGCTGAAATTTAGGTAAAGCCGCACAATCTTGATTATTGGAAGACTCCACAGAAACACCAAACTCTGCTTCTGAGTCAAATCCACGCATGCACACTGTACTTATTATGCAATGATCCCTACGGTTGATATGCGCGGCTCCCGGCCGGGCAGGGCCGGGTCCGGACGCCATTGTGACTGACTGCAGTTTGGGCGACCAGTTGTTGTTCACGACCGTTTTTGCTCGGTCCCGTGAAAGGTCGCTCAAAAAAGTTTCTACTGTACATCCATAAACATTAACATTTCATCTTCAACATCTAAAGCAAATGAATGTATGCATGAAACTAAGCATTAGGAAGTTTTTGATAACAAATTTAGTCTACCAACACAGTCCTGAAGGGAATAAGTTTGCCATCATATTTTCGGCTTCATATTGTTTTATGCAGCTGCGCAAACTAATCGCATTTTATGGCATAAAACACATACAGGTGGTATTATTTATGTCTTTTGTCATAGCAAAATCTATCCTGGACTCATATCTAGAATTACTGGTCTACTGGACAACTGGATACTTTTTGATGTAGTTTAATTTGAACAGTCCAGTAGAGTGTACATAAATTTACACCAAATTCTGGACAAATAAGTTTGCAATTTAACACATACTAAAGACAGGCACATTTGACACAAAGAAGATTAACTATTTTGTGCTGAACTATCATTTCATAGCTTTGAAAAGTGAATGTTCTTGATCTATGAACATTTATAAGGAGAAACGCACAGCAGAGGCTTGCCAGTACATAAATTTACACTATTTTCAGAAATTTGTGAAAATAAATCTAGATCCGATTGCAGTTTGCCCCAATACTTCTTTCAGGCACGTAGGTTGTGCACTGCACAAAGGGCATGTAAAAGAACTTAAATGAAAAACCTTTGTTTAAGACCTGAAGGGCAAAAATTGTCATGGAAAGCTGTAATCTGTATGTAAATTGACACCGTGGCAGGCAACAAAGTTAATGTAAGTCTAAAATTACATGAGGCCCAATCCATAAAATCCAATATAACACTTAATGAAGGAAGCAGCTGTGATCTGGGCATGATTGTCAGCTGTCAAGACGTAAACCAACAACAAATTTATGATAATTGTATTGTGAAACAGATGTATACATGTACGTAAATGTACACCAAAACGTTTGTAAAGAGGTACTCTTGTGACAATTTACCCCTCAAACTCTTCATCCATTTCAAATCCAGACCTGATATAGAAGGTTGCACACTTCACTGAACTGTTCAGCGCAGCTCTGCCCACTTATCATTGGTTTAGAATGTCGCAGGTGTGGAATCAAAGATCTTGTGTAGGTGCTTGCAATCAAAAGTGAACCCTGTTCTGTTAGCATGCTACCTAGCAAAATCAGTCAGCCAATTCAAATGTACTTTACCACAAATGAATGAACACTACTGAAAGTGAAAGCAGTGTAGTTCAACATTTACACTCAATCACTGTGCCAATTCTGCAATTTCTGTCTCACATGCGCAGATTTATACAAAACTCAAACACTTGTGTCATCTATGAAGAGAAGCCGCATTTTAATGGATATTGTGTATTGTATTGTTCATATCCTTCAAAGCAAAAATATACAATGGTTCAGCCAGTTGCTCCTCAACCAAGGAGCCATGCCCCCCATTCTGTCAAACCCAGGGGCCCTGAGACTGACTCCAGATCAACAAAGGCAATGTCCTCCATCTCTGGCCAGTAGGAAGATCCACCCTCTCATTGGCGCAAGAACTGCATCTGTCCTTTTCATCACCTGCAATAGTATAATGAATTTTGCCTTTAGTTTACTCTGTCTAAACCTAGCATTATTCAAATTTGTCCAAACTGCTCTGAATGTACATAAATTTACACTATGAAACCGGGTAAACTGATGTACTGCATCATACTACTATTACTAGTGTAAGGGAAGGTCACTTGAACAAACCTGAGAGATACCTTCAAAAGTAGTTCCTTTTAGAAAATAATCTGAACCAGAAAAACTCAGAATCTCTAATACCAGATGCAAAATCAAAGGCACACAGTACATAATTTTACACCTTAAGACAAGAGCTTTCAAGGCGTCAACTGATGTACAGACTCAAGAACAAATACAAGGACTTGCTTTCAAATGTAAGGGAAATGTACTCATTAGGGGAACTCAAATGTTTTTAAGCAAGAAAATTTACAATTATCCTCTATACTAAAATCTATTCCTTCACCGCAAATCAAACTGTACATCAATTTACACAGAGTGGCTGCAGTTGAACAGTGTAAAATGATGCACAACATGATCACAATCAATAGACATGAAAATGCTCTATGAGAAGAGTTTTTTTTTTAAATTTCAAGATTGTATCAGAACTGAAAACAGAAAACTAAGCAATTCAGTCACACCATAAAATGGGCATACTTTGAAACTTAGCTGTTTACACTGCTCGGGACATACACATTGTGTATACTTATGTACTGAACCACGACGATTGAATCATAAGAACGGATCTTTACTACTGAAGTTTTTTTGTTTATTTCTAAGATAACATCATTATCATTATTGTGCTAATCCAACCATTTTTAGTGCTTAGCAAATTTTGAAAATATTCCTACAGTACATCAGTTTACACAAAGAGAGCCACATTTGCTAGGTGTAAATTTATGTGCAGCCACCTATTTGGAAACTTTATAGACTAAATGCAAATTTCACCAAAAAAAAATTCTCAGAACCCAGTGAAACATGACAGATGACTGAATTTTACAAAATATACCTTTCAAAACAAAATCATTTAAAAAACACACAGCAGTACATCAATGTACGCCAGCTTCAGGGACTCGCGGCAGTGTAAACTGACAAACTTTTAGGCTACTATTAAAAAAAAAAAAATGGAAGTATCATTCATTGAGATCAACAATGAAAGAGGGCAATCTGTGTAGAACTGCAAAAATAATGCACACCGCCCTACTGAGAAGTATGTTTTTCAGAGTTTGATCAGGTTCGTAATGGAATAATGCATACACCAGTGTATACTGATGTACACAACAGCTGACGGAAAACAGAAAGAAAAAATGGTGTCGGGTGTGGTTGTCTTTATTGTTTGGCCATAATTTTACATTTTAGAACTCTAGATCCACGACTTTGCTTTGAATTACTTTGTTTGTGAAAGAATTTTTACAGCACGCTAGTTTTACACGATGGTCACACAGGTAATTTCAAAACCATCCATCCAGGAAACAAAGCGCTCCTCAAAAACCCTCAGCTCTACCACAAAAAAACGGAAATAAGCCCATCTTTTAAAATTCATGCTTGCTTTGGAGGAAACCCTAACGTTTGATGATCAATTCAATCATTAAAGATAAGTTCCTGGACGTAAAAAAAATCCAAACACTGATACGAAAACTTACCTGGTGGTTTACCGGCCTCAGGCTCCCATTATCTGCTCGCGCCCTGGTGTGCTGATAAGAGCTGCCTGGCCTAGTTATGACCCCTGACCGAAGCGCCCCTAGGGGGTCAATGGCCGCTCTAATCTCGCAAACCATCGATCAGCACCTAATTTCTTTCTACACCAAAAGTCGATTTTTTAAATTCTGATTCCGATTTATCCAAAGAAAACACCATGTCAGCATCGAAATGCACCGCGGCATTTGAAGAGCATATGAAATTCTTTTCTCTGCACTGTTTCCGGTCATGCTTCTCCCTACTGTTCAGGAGATAAAGATCGATTTCTCACGGCGATGTTCTTGACACTAATCCACTTACGTTCAAAACCACTTTGCGATTTTCTTCATAAATACAAAATAAAGTTTTCAGGAGTAGAACGGTTCACATCAAGAATTTCTTATGCTGATATTCTTCAAAACCATTAAAGCTATTCCGTGTTTTCTTTATGATTTCATCACTTTGTTGACGATTCAAATGATCAACCGTGGCTCTGTCACCTTTTCGTGACAAGAAATTGCCCCTTCGAGTCGATGTAAACGGTCACAAAACCACACAAAACAAAAGATACAAAACAAAACATGCAATTTCCTGGAGAGTTTATTCAATTTTTTAAACGTCTGTGTGAGTTGGTGGTTGTAATGTGAATAAGTTTGTGAATTATTGCTGACCAAAGCGAGGCAGGGTGCATGTCACACAAAATTCCCGAAAATCTGACTCTTGGCCATATATGTCAAAAATTGCTGACAGTTTGACATGTTGTTCTTTGTGCTATATATGTACTGGTGCTACGCTGTGGTCCTAGGCTGCATCCATGAAACTGAAAGCACCACCAAATTAACTTTGCATTGTTGTATGATGGGTGCGTCGTTGTAAATGTCTGACACTGTATCATTGGTGTGGGGATTGCACATTGCTGCTGAAATTGTTGTAAACTGAAAACTTGTGTACTTGCCTGCATTGAGAGATCATCATCAAAAAGATGCACGAACACCTGTTTTGCTCGCACTATTGAGATGCTGTTCTTCACACGCAGTAAGAGAGTTTGAAGATCAGAAACGGCTAGAATTTCAAAATTTTGGCATATTGGTTGTTCACTTTGTTCTGGAACTGAATCTGTAATCAGTTGATCAGGAAATCTGAAACTGCAGTACCCAGAATAATTGAACCGGTTTGGCCTAGATTAGGCTGGCTGGATCTTTTTATTTAAAAAAAAAAACAACAAAAACGGAGAGTGTGAGTAGTCACTCAAAGTGATGAGTTAAACCGAAAGACAAGTATTCCCAGTCAGTCACCTTTTTCTTCCAAACACATTCAAGAAGAGCCTGTCTTAATGCCACTTTTTGTGCTTCGGTGATTCTCTCATCGCTGTGCACAGTTTTACAGTCATCATACTTACCTTGGCACTTGAGCTGCATTCTTATATTGTGTACATACTGTTGGAATTGGTACATGTATTGAATGTATGCTTGTACCAGTAGAGCTTGCCTTTGTTAATTCGAGGGTAGGGGAAGTTGGAAGATGGTACATGATCCTGAAGTATACTTTAACAGATGTTTTGAAAACTTTTCTGAAGAATTACATTGTGCCATTTTTGGGGGTTGGGAACTGGAAGGTGTTTTTTTTTATTTTTTATTATTATTTTTTAAAAATACATTCTTGGATAATGTATTTTTTTCTATGAATAATCAAAATTAGTGCATTTGGTCATTTGTGACGCTGGTTGAAAATATTTTTAAAACTTGTCTGCATGTACATATGATGGTGCTTTACCAGTCCTTTTTGCAATGTATTAAGCTTTTGTGTACATCATGTGTGTACCAGTGTATGCAGTTAGAGACGTGTATGCCTGCGTAGACGTGACCACATTACAGTGATGTATGTACTTGTCCGACGTAGTGGTCCTAATTCCAGTCATATGGAACCAAAAGTGGAAACCTATGCCATGATTTTATGAAGAAAAACACTGCAGCGTTACCCAATTGCAAAACTCTCGTACTATACCAGTGAATGTTGAATCAAATGTTCAGTTTACGCAAGCATTTGTTTGCCCTCAGTAAGGCTTCATATTTTTTACGTGAACAAACTTGTATTCTTTAGTAGTATTGGCTTTTTGAAATTAAAGGCGTAGAGCAAATCAGTCTTGTTTTCTTATGTGTTGTACTGTGTGCGCTGAGTGAGTCAGTAGTTACAAGAGGAAAAGCCTCCACAGGTGTTCAGTGTTAATGAAGACAGGAAAATTTAAAGACACCATTACATCGATGGTGGGTGATCTGTGAATGACAGATGGGGACATTTCATCACCTGAGTGACTCCTGTCACCAGTAATTACCACCGCAGTTAGGTCATGTTTGCCGTATTTCCATTTCACATCATTGATCACATTCTGGTTAGGCATTTCTCCAGTGCCTCGGAACATCACTACCCATTGTCTATGCTTCCAGCATAGGAATGATTTTCACTTTCGCAAGTCACAGGTGAGGGATAAGTAACCCCTAAGCCTGCCTCTATCCTTTGTGTGTATGTGCTGTTACACACAATACTGGTATCCCGGTGCTGGCAATTAATGAGTTACCTTGTTGCTGTTTGCACTGCCCGCCTTGCTTGACATGCTAAGCTGAAGGACAGACACAAATATCTGTACTTCATTCTAAGCTTACCCACAGTTGTAGGATCTGCCATGCCTGCTGCTTGGATGAAGATGCACTACTGGTACATATATACAGCCAACATACTACAGTTTTATGCAGGTATGGTGAAGTTCTAAATAACCAATTTTACTTTGAAAACAAATCTAGTCGAATAAAATATAATGATATAATGATATAAAATTTAGCAGAATAGTTGCTAAGGTTTGCTGTAATGTGATTTCAGTGAGGAGGTCAGAGGGTCACGGTCAAGCAAGGCCGGCAGGCAGGGTTCAAGGTCAGAGAATGAGAGTCAACACTTTCAGATCCACCTCACTCAGCAAAGAACCGAGTCTAGGGGACGCTGGTCATGATGCAGATCTGGAGGCCATCAGCAAGTCATTGGGAGGTCAGATGCCAGGTTTCTCATTGCAAACACCAAGTGAGCAGGCTTGCTCCCAAGGCCATGGCAAAAGCGGTGTGGCATCAGTGACCAGCCAGTTTCAGTGTAACATTTGCCTCATTTCATTTCAAAGTAGTGAACTGTTAAATCTGCACATTCAGTTCATGCATAGCAAGAGCTCGACCTCCGGCAATGCATTGGGAGCTTCCGCCCTAACTGCCACTCATGCAAGTACCAGTACATCCCTGCCATCGCTAATCTCTTCACAAAACTTCCTTACTAACGCAGCGCTACACGGCTGGAACGCTCACACAGCAGACTATGAAAACAGCTATGCAGCATCCGCAGAGTCACACGGTCCGGTCACACTGCTGCCATCCACAGCTTCCATGTCTCCACAGCAAACTCCACAGCAGCAGCAAACTATGTCACAAGGCAGGATGTGGTGCAAGTATTGTAGGAGGAGGTTCCTGGGAGCTGATGGTGCAAGCTTTGCGCAGCATGTGGTAGCGTGCAAACAGAAGGCAACTTGTAAATGCGGACAGTGCGGCAGAGTGTTTGGCAGCAAGGTCGCATACAACGATCACGTGGACTCGATGCACTCCAAGAAGGGTTTTCGCTGCAATGCGTGCGGGATGGTGTTCAAGTGGAGGACGTATGTCTATCAGCACAGGCTCAAGTGTGCTGTGCTCCGTACCAAACAAGAACCATTTTGATCCTTGTGGTAGTACAAAAATGCCTTACACTTGTTGATCTAGTGATCTGGGGTGCTCTGCAAGTTGGTTACAGTGCCTGACTTTCTCCAGTTCTCTTCCTTGTTGTTTCTTACAGTTCTGTGGCAGTAGCGTTCTGTGTTTTGCATGGCGTATGTGTATTTCTCTTTAGCATTGTTCCAGATTTTATTTGCCACCCGGTGTTGTTTCCGTCCATGCATGGTGACTGATGTGCTGACTTGATATTGTGCTGTGGAGTCTTCCAGTGCTGTTGTGAGATGAGTGCTGTCTATAACCCAGGCTCTGCTGTGCTGTGCTTTCAGTTGCGGGGACAGAAGGGCAGAGAGGGAGGGAGGCAGACTCAGAGCATGAACTAGGACCCCGCTCATCGCACCAGTGTATGTCAGACGTGGAAGCCATGCAGACTGTCACAGTCTTGCAAGATCCTTTTGTACTAACTTCGGCACTTTCGCAGGCTGACAAGACTCAGCTGGATCCCAAACCGGCAAAAATTGCGCGTACCACGTCATCTGGTAACACTTTGTGTGACAACACTTCATGTGACGCCAAAACACTTACAGAGCAGAAACAGGCCAGTAAGCAGGGCAAAGCAGATGACATAAAATGTGATTTGTGTGGTACTCAATTTAGGAATAGTAAGCTGCTGCACATGCACATGCGTCTGATGCACAGAATGCACATCACAAAGAAAGAGAGAACGGAACAGAGGTTCCACAGCAGTTCAGGGAACATGCAGTCAGCCAGCATAAATGCCCCTGACTTGCCTCAGTCTGTGTTGCCTCCAGAACCGTCAGATACCCCTCACAGCACCACTTCTCAAAGTTCTGGTACAACCAGTTCAGGCACAAGCAAAGCTAGAAGCGGACCTGTCGCATGCCAGTTCTGTCAGATACTTTTCTGGGACGAGAACCAGCTTCTAGCTCATCAGGCTGTGTGTGGAGATAAGTACACCGGCACCATGGAGGCCGGCCCACACATCTGCAGGCATTGTCAGGCGATCTTCGCAGAGATCAGTCAACTCGAGCAGCACCAAACAGACTGCAGGGGAGATCTAAAAGCACTGCCCGCACCGGCCCCCACCTCTTGCCCGTTCTGTCAGTTATTGTTCTGGGACCCCAGCCAACTGTCGACGCACATGTGGATGTGCGGTAAGCAGAGCCCCAACAGCACCACCAACAGCAACCAGTGTGAAGACTGCGGGAAGAGTTTTCAGAGCCGAACGTCACTTGTGGACCACATCAACTCCATGCACAAAGGCATTCAGTTCAGGTGCCCGGACTGCGGCGAAACGTTCAAATGGCGCACGTGCGTCTATCGACACAAAACACGCTGTCGAGCATCCAAAAGAACTTGAATATGTACACGTACATCTTATTTGTATACACATACTGATCTCAGACAGATATCTGTTTCGGTAGTATTTCTAATCAGTTCAAACATTGGTACTGTAATACTAGAGGGTGGAACCGGTACGATTTCTCAAACCGGTTTTTAACCGGTTTTTCCAATAGAAAACCAAGGTTTAAAACCGGTTAACCGGCTATGTCTACGTCATCTATTGTTTCTAACGTTTCCCCAAGAGATGGAAGGGGGGGGGTGGGGGGGGGGGGGAAGGGAGGGGGGTCTCCTAGTACTCCGGCTTCCTGTACCCCTGCGTTGGAAATGTTAAGGCAACAAGGGTGGGTGGGTGGGTGTTTGGGAGTTTTACGTCCTTTTCCACCACATACGGATGATATCAAAGACGAGGCAACGATGAAAAAGCCAGCACAAATATTTGGCCCTAGCTGGGATTTGAACTCGCGACCCGAAAGTTGGCAGTCCAACGCTCTACCATTCGGCCACCCCGGTTTCCCTGTTCAGCCAACAACAACAACAACATGATGATAAGGAGGAGGGTGTCTTGTAACGGGCTGAAAAACGACGAGTGATGTCCCTTAGAAAAACCGCGGTTTTCCGGTTTTTTAAGGCCAAACCGGTTTACCGAACCGTGAGAAAGTCGGACCGATTTTAACCGGAAAACCGGTAAAACCGAACACCCCTATGTAATACATTGTACTAGTAATACCCAACAAGAAGACATTTCTGCAGTCATCACAAGTGGCTCAAACACTGGTTGTGGTTTACCAACCAACAGACATTCATTCTTACCGAATAGCACAAACACACTTGTGGCCTCTTCAGTATAGGTTTATATTTTATTTAAAATGTGAGACTAGTGCAAAGATGGCCTGCCTAGAGTACTTTGAGAAGAGTCACACAAAACCCCCAAGCATCAGCATATTTAGAGGGTAACCCTCAGCGATGTTAGTCCACAGGACCAGTCATTTAAAGCATCAATATGTATGACAGGCATACATCAGCTGATGGGCTTATTGTGTGCATCAGAATCGGTCATTTGGGTCACAACATAACATGTGAAACCATTATGGTGACACTGGTTGGTGTGTATGTTGTCCTAGAAGTGCACCGCGCACTGAGCAGACGACATTACTTGGTTGCGGACTGAGAACCAGATAGACGGCGCTGATTGGTTGCTATTTCTAGAAGATATTTTGAGTCATAGTCTGTTCAAGAATGGATAGTAGTCTGAAAGAAAGTTGTATTTCTCTAAAAGAAGAAGCCTGAAGTCTCGAAAATGGCCGCAATGGCCTAATGAAACATCCTTCTAACTGGCATATAGCCATAGAGCTTCAAATGTGGCAGTTTTTCAACTCAGTAGTGTTAGGAACATAGAGGCTTTAGACCCGGCCCCATTGGTTTGCATGTATACATTTACAGTGGACTGGTTTTGAAGACGTAGCATGCATGTAGTGCTTGTTTTGTGTAGTTTTGGGACATGCTCATGTTACTGTGGGAGTTCTCTGTTCTGATTGAAACATACATGTGCATGTAGATATGATTTATTAATATTGGCGGGAGAGATGGGTGTTCTGTATATCATAATAAGCAGTGGGTTTTTTGGTGTTTTTTTTTCATTTTTATTACATTGCATCTGTACATTCATGAGTTGAATTTTATTTCAGACTTACATTTCAGTGTGATTGTGTACATGTACTATTTCCTGGACATCCATTGTGTATTGTTGCTATTTGTGGTCATCATTGCCTCTGTCAGCAGTAAGTAGTTTGCATATATATGTATGTATATATGTACATGTATCATCATCTGTGCTGATGATAAAGTTATGATGTGTGAGCCCTGTGTTTGTATGATGGTGTTGATGGTTTGTGAATTTTGTGAGGGATCCTTACTAGAGTTACCGGTACAACTGACATGCCAGTTTTTGTGAGCTGTGTATTTGGTTTTGCAATAAACAGCTGTTTGTCCCCAGAAACTTGTGAATTGTCATTTGAGTTGTGGAGTGTTACAACTGCGAGTTTGAAAACTTGAGTTTTGCTTGGTGCACAATATCGGCCATCAACGACGACTATAATGGACACCTCTTTTTCTGTCTTGACTTTTCTTTCACTCTTCCCGTCCAACTTCCTGCTTCATGTCATTTCATCACATTGTGGTCGTGCTACTTTGTCAGACGGAAATCCCTTCTTGGCTTTATTCAAGTACAACAGAAACTGTTCATCACAGGAAGTATTCATTGCTGGAAATGCGTGATCACCTTCCCATCAGCTGTCATATCCACACTGACTGAAACCTTTCTGAATACATGTATATTTATAGTTGAGCACCTGTTGTGTAATTGCACAGGTAGTCTTTTGGGAGACCATGTAGCAATTACATGTACCACCGTACATGTGGCTGTTTCATGTTGTTCTTGTATGCCCAGTTAGTTGTACATGTGCATTCATCTGGTGCTGGGAGAAGGAGGAGGCATCTCTTTCTTTTTCAGATTTTTCAGACAAATCAATCAAAACTACATTAATCCTCAGGGAATTTGTAAGCTTGCCTTTAACATCAAGACTTTTTTAATTGCAAAGTTAGCGGTAATGTGAAAACTTAATGGACGGTAAAAATCTTGATGGAAAGACTTTAAAAAAATTAAAATAGAAAAAATGAGAACCAAAGAAAAAATAAATTTTAAAAAGAAAAAAACAAAAAAACATTTATCCTCAAGGGGCATTCATAAATTTCATAAAATGCGCTGATGCCGAAATGGTTGACAAAACAACAGCACTGAATTTTTAACATTGTACAGCATCCTCGTTGCCACTTTATGCCTACACTACAGTAATTATGGTGTGAATCTGCTTGCAGGTGCAGAGTTGGCCCGACAGAGCTACGTTCAGGAGGCTCTCATGCAGCAGATCCTCAACGCTCAAAAACAGGCACACCAACACCTTCCTCACACAGGTGAGAAATGTTTGACACTCACTCACAGCAACAGCAAAACACTGCTACAGGTCTGTCCTTCCAGGTGATCTGTGGCAGTGGCTTCGTTGCTGGATGAATATCTGGGTTTTGCTATGGGTTTTGCTGGTTTTGACTGCTATTATCTTGGATACAAGTCAGCTTCATTTTGACGCATTAATATGTTTCTAATGCAGTAACTTAAAATTATAATAAAATCATGACTGCCACCCCGTTAGGCAGCTGGAAATCACTGGCACTGAGTTGCGTGACAAAATTTGAAAGTACATGTAAATGTAATTCTAAATTCTGAAACTTTAAATAGGTGATCTGACCCTTCGCACCACCTTGATTGTAATGTGTTCATGTTCAGTGTGTGAGAGAATGTGTGGGATTCACATGAGCATGCATTTTAGGTTCAGCTCGTGGCAGTTTGAGCCAGTTTAAGAAACTGGGTAAAAGTGCCCACACAATGCAGTCATTGTTATTGCTAAAATATAAAACAAAATAATAATAATAATAATAATGAGTATTGTATAGGTGCTTTACCCAGTTTCATGAATCAGCTCAAAGCGCCACGAACTGAACCCAACACGCACGCTCACGTGAATCACATGGATTCTCTGACACACTGGACATAAACACATTACAATCACGTGGTGCGAAGGGTCAGCTCAGCTATTTAAATTTTGGAATTTAGCATTACATTTAGTTTTAAAATTTGGTGGGCTGAACATTTCCAAAGCAGAGGGGGAGGAAGCCGGAGTACCCGGAGAGAACCCGCGACGATCAACAGTTCCACATACGAGAAGAAAAATTTTTTGGCCCCGAGTGGGACTCGAACCCCCGATCTCTCGCATTGGTGAGAAGTCTCTTAACCACTAGACTACCACACATAGTCAAGTCCAGATGCCCTATCAGCATACACAAATATTGTCTTGAAGCTGACTTGTATGATGCTGTACTCCACTAACAACTTGGTCCTCCACTTTGTGAGCTTACTCCATTGCCAACCTCTCCCTGCGTGGACAAACTTGTGAACGCGCATTTTGTTGACATGAACAGTGAGGCTGTTGAGATACTTACAGTGTTCAAAAGTTTTATGTAATTATAATGTATTTACAACATTTTGTCTGTTTTTGCAATGCAGAAAGATTGTATGCCATGCCAGACACTTTATTGTTTGACATAATTGGATGAAGTAATTACTGATACATGTAATGGCATCGCAAAGATTTAAGGTAAATGTTTACAAGGGTTCCACACACAGAAAGGAAAATAAAACAGTCTGTTTAAATCATTAACCCCGGTAGTACCAAGCCTGCAATATTCGAGACTAACTATATGGTTCTTTCAGCATAAGACCAATTAACTCAGCAAGACTAGGGTTAATTACTCTTTAGTTTGAACTCTTCTGGTCTCGTCTGGCGGTTTGAGAGTTTCATCATTTATCTTCAGTGTTTAAGTTCATGTTGAAGATGTGTGAATCTGGGTGCTCATTCCTTGCAAAGCTTGAAACTTCACTTGTTAACTGTCTGTCCTGCTTTCATTTTTCTGAACTGGTCAGTTTGTGTTTGTGTATCCGTTTCCTTTCTATCGCCCACTTTCCATCACATCACATCAGGTCACTGAATCTGGCACCAAAGTTCTCAAATTTCCAAAATATTCCTTGAAAGAACCCACTTACTCCCCTCCCCCCTCCCCAAGAAACAGAAAGAAAGAAAAAATATCCAAATTGGTCTCATTGATTAAAGTTCTGATTTTCTAAACAGTTCAGTGAATGTTTGAAATTTAATGACCACGGCACTGAAACATTACTGTTGGCAGACGTACGTTTTTAGTAGATTTTGTTTTTTTGGTTGGATGACATTGTCATGATGTGTAGAGTGTGTCTGTGATAGTGACACCATGCCATTGGTGTGTGTCGTGCAGGTGCCGGATTCAGTGTTCCTGGCGGGGTGGCCATGGCGGGGGCTGCAGCCGCCACGTTTGGCACTATGGGGATGGGCGTGGGACTGGGGGTGGGGCCTTTCCCTCCCCAGTACCCCCTGGCCTTCCATCGCCTGGCCCAGACCTACATGCATGCCGTCTGGCGTCAGGGTCTCTACCACCCCTCTTCCTCTTCCTCTCCTACCTCCTCCTCCTCCTCAGCGTCTGCCACAGTGTCTCTTCAGGCGTGGAACGCGACTTCTGCACCTCGGCCCTCCAGCACGCAGGTTTCCAAGTCCGGTGAAGCAGGGGAGGAGAGGGGTGCCAAGCGCACGTTGACACCGGCCGAGAGGATGCGAGAGTATCGGGAGAAGTTGAAGCGCAACCCGGAGGTCTACCAGCGCTACAAGCAGATGAACGCCATGCGCAGTCGCCTTGCCCGCCTGCGTCGCTCGCAGGAACAGGTGTTGAAGGATAGAGAGAAGGCGAGGATGCGCAACATGCGTTACCGTGGTCGCCTTCCGGATGAGATGGATCTGATGGCTCTGGCAGCGGAGAGCTCCGCGCTGGATTTTAGTGCCGCAGGGCCCGCAACTCCACCCCCACTGCCAACCGCAGTAGAGTCGCAACAGTCGTTCACCCCGACCAGTCCTGGCATGGACTGGGAGCCGCCTGTCTCCTTTGGAGAGCCTTCTTCCTCGTCTCATGATGACACTTCATGCGAACTACACTGATACCCATTGTGAAAAAAACAAACAAAAACAAAAAAACCCAGCCATCTTTGAACTAAGTTCACCAGTGAGAATCAGTGGTTTATTGGTCAAATCAATCGTGAAAACTTTTAATGTACAGTTGCGAACACAGTACAGGTTCTGAAGGGATGCTTAAAACTATATTTTCCTTTGGAAAAAAAGTTTTGTTAGGGCCACACACTTGTGGTTCATGTTTTAAAATAAAAGTGTACATCAATTTCTGGGGTTGTGGGGGTCAGGGTGTGAAAGAAGCTAAATAGATCTAAATATGTTATGAAGAACCTTTGACCAAGGGGATGCATTGTATATAGATGTATATACAATGTAAAGAAAACAACTGTACTTAATTCTGTTTGTTGTTGTTTTGGGTTTTTAACAAAGGGATGGGGGGGGGGGGGGTAATGGAATGGGATTTGGATCCATTTATTTTGTTTCCCTCCAGGGCAGTATATATGCACAGTACATGTATTTCAATTGATGTTCCCTACCTCTGCCAGTAGTTTCTGAGGCCAGAAATTGTTGAAAAAGTTAATGCCTTTGTAGAGGCAAACACCTTGAACCCCTCTTATCAATGACAAAAATGCCTCTTCCAAATGCAATATGTCCCACAATAGTGTTTTTTTGTGTGTGTGAATTGACATCACTTTGAGCACAAACTTTGAAGTCTTTCAACCTAGTCATTTTAAATGTGTTTATGTAACCGTTGGGAGGTGATACTTCTGTGGTTTGTTTGTATAAGTGGTCATCACGCCCAGAATTACATGTAATCTTAACTGGGGCTGAGAGAGGAGCCGACTGGGTGGGAATTCAGGACTGGGGGAGAGGAAGCAACCCTTAATTCAGGGATGAAAGTGTTAAAGTGAGCAGAGATGGAATCATGAAGGCCATAGACACCATCATTGAGAAATCACTGCATGCTCTCGGTGAATGTGTAAATTTATGCATGAGCACAACCATAAAGAATAGCACAAAAAGAAAAAAAAAAGAGGCCATTTTAGCTAAGGAGACCATACGTTTCATGAGCGGCCAGTGTTTACGGCAGTAAGACTTAAAAAAAATGTTTGGCAATGCTTGTGGAAGGACGGTTAAAAATAAGCAACAGTTAAATTAGCAACAGTGATATTCACTGTTAAAACTATGACCGTGTCATTGTCTCACCTACACATATTCAGCACGCCCCCTAAACGTGTAGATTAGGTGCCATTAAGTTTTCATGTTATTGTTAACCGTGTGTTCATTTTGTAAAATGCATCACGTTAGTTTTATTTAGACCACTAAGTGTTTTTGCTTAGTGAGTTTCAACCATTAGACCAGAGCCTTTTTGCTCAGATTTGTTATATTGTGTTAAATTTGAAGTTGTTATCACATATATATTTATCTGTGGATGTACTGAAGCAATTGTTAGAATGTACAGATTTCTCTTTCAGTGTCATTTATTGTGAACCATTTTATGCTTTTACGCCTTTCATTGCAAGTCGGGGAGCTGGGGTGGCCGAATGGTAGAGCGTTGGACTTCTAATGCTTGGGTCGTGAGTTCATATCCCGGCTGGGGCCAAATGTTTGTGCTGGCTTTTGCATCGTTGCCCCGTCTTTGATATCACCCTATGTGGTAGAAAAGGACGTTAAACACCCGAACACCCACCCACCCTCATTGCAAGTCATTAGCTGTGCTGAACATTTTGCTTTTGTAAATGTTTACTGTGATGTGTTTTGCTTTGCGCGCGTACAGTGTATTCCTGTGTACAGTTTAGTTCCATTTCTTCCATTGAACAAATGCTTGTGATACAATGTAGTATATTGACATTTTCCCTGTACTTAAAGTACTTTAAATTGTAATACGCAACAGACATTTAAGGCGAACGTCAGCCTTGGTGAAAGAATTATGCTGCCTTTGTGTTAGGGCTTTAAATACTGTAGTATTCAGTTCTAAGCTTTAACAAAAAACAAAACAAAAATAACAACCCAACCCAAAGAACGAACAAACAAAATGCCGCTGATTCTTTCTTGGAAGATCTTCTTGCATGTTGATGAAATGCACCATTCAACAGTTCATTCAAGTCATCTGTCTCTCACACGCACATATGCACACGCACACACACCACACACACACACACACACACACACACACACACACACACACACACGCACACACACCATGTACAAATTAAATTATTGTACATTGTATGCACACAAAAAAGTGATGTTATTGTGAATAATGCAGACTTTAAAAAAAAATCCAGTTTGAGTATACATGTATTGTACAGTACACATGTATTGTACAGTATACATGTCTTGTACAGTATACATGTATCGTATATTATACAGATATTGTACAGTGTACATGTACATGTATTGTTCAGATAGGTTGTCACAACCATGCTTTATATAATTTAGTTGTTGACCAAGTGACCATATTCTTTTGTGGTTGTTGCTGTTGTTGTTGAAAGTGAACTAAAAACACTGCACCAGAAATATTTATACTATCTGTGTAGTAATGCTTTACATATTGTTGAAGGTTCTTATATGATCATGTTTTGCCATTGAGCAACTTAAAAATAAACGACACACCAATAAATTAGACATTTTACAAGATGCCTTCATGATTTATTTGTTAATATGTATTCACATGTATTACTCTTGTGGCTGGTAAAGACAGGGCTTAAAACCTTCTTCCACTTTTTGGCGGATTTCCACCTTTGGCTACAAATTTTCCTCCCCCCCCCCCCCAAAAAAGAGTGTTTCCCCTTGTGAAGCATTTAAAATGCCTAAACGTACCAAACTGCACAGATTTTAGTCGTCATTCTAAAAAAATTTCCTCCAAAAGTTTGTTCTGTCCTCTGAAGCACTTCAAATCATGGCAAAATGCACCAAACTGCACAGATGTTTTGTCCAGAATTGCAAAGCAGACGCACACTCATGGCTTTTGCCACTTTGATGTTAGACGCTACACACCTCTCCTTTTGCATCATGGACCGTTTGAAGTAAGTTAGTTATTTAGGGTTTTACAAGCAACAAAGACTATTTTGTGGCTCATCTAAGTCATTCTCTTCCAGGTCATTAAAAATAAAAGGCAGGCCATAAAACAAGATGTAAATATATATTAAAAATCTATGTGGTTTAAATGAGTCAAGTTCCAAGATTTAATAAAAGGTCAGCATAGAGAAATCTGTGCCAGTCCATATTATTTGGAGAATCTAAACCTTATAAAACAAATTGGAATCTTTTAAGAAATTGAAGATGCTGTCAGGGGGAATGTCCCTGAACAGTACCTTCAGAAGCCCTGCACAGATGATATAATGATGGGAGGGAAGGTTACTATCTCATCCTCCCATGTTTCAGTGCCACAAGACTGCTACTGTCCACATGTACATGATAAATTACACTTCATCACTGGAATGCATTGGAAACATCATTCGAGAATACATCCATTTGTGCAGGATCATTCTGTGGAAAATATTGTGGCTACTTTGATTTGCTCCATGAGGCTTTGCTGAGCTTTTGCAGATGAAACTTCTGGACTTGGAAGATGTATGCATAAGAAAATGTTTGCAGATGGTGTCTCTCTCTCTCTCTCTCTCACACACACACACACACACACATACACACACACACACACACACACACACACACACACACACACACACACACACACACACACCTGCAACTGAACAGGTATAAAGAGGTAATGTGTGTTAGCAATGACCTCACAAAATGTTTCTTTTCCATGATATGTTTGTGGTTAATGTCCTATTTAGTCTTAGCCATAGTGATCGTGTGTTGACCTTAGATCAGTCAAACGTAAAGGTTAGCAATTCCAACCCGTGCTCGACTGACGTTGGCAGTTGGTTTGTGTGTGATTTGCAGGCGAGGATGTGAAACCATTTCCAGTATCCATGGAGCCAAGTGCACACAACACCAGCACCTTTCTTCAGCCGCGACCTGCACACGTGAAGGTAATTCAGAGATAGTAATCTATATTTAAATATACAGGGGTACGTTGCATAATCGTCCTTCATCTGCCGGTCGGTGGTCAAGTGGTTAAGACTGCCACCAGTGCGAGAGGTGTGGTTCGAGTCTCATTTGGGGCGAAGAATTTCTCGTATGTGGCACTGTTCATTCGGGCCGACCGTCAGGGGTTCTCTCCGGGTACTCCAGCTTCCTCCCCCTCAGCTTTGGAAATGTTCCACCCACAAAAAATAAATGCAATTCAAATATTCTGAAACTTAAATTGGTGAGCTGGCCCTTTACGACATGTGATTGTGTCCAGTGTCTGAGAGAATGTGTGTGATTCACGTGAGTGTGCGTGTTGGGTTTAGCTTGCGGGCGCTTTGAGCCAAGTATTTGGGATAAAGCACATGTATATTAATGCGATTATTATTACTGTATTGGTACTATCTATTTGACTACTGGTAACTGGTCTGCTACATCTTGCAATATTCCACTGCTGTTTTGTCATCCTTGTACATTGCGTCATTGCCCGCCCCCCCCCCCCCCCCCTCCCCCACCCATCCAGCTCCTCCAACACACACACAAACAGACACTGTAAAAAAATTGTGGGGTATGGGGGGTTTAGTCATCGTGTGTTCCGCTTTTGATCATGCTTTGTGCACAAACTGTAAAACAAATAGCAATAGATTTCATGTCCCTTGCTGTGAAACATGCTTACCAACATCAGCATCAAAGCATCCCAGACGTCAGCGGTTCAGTCATTACTGTCATCATTACTTTGTTGTGCAGTTCAAGTACATGTGTAAATGCATTGTAAGTGTGTAAAATTCAGCAATAGCCCCTACTGTGACTAAAATGTCATAGTTTCTTAATACACTGTTTGACATACCTTGCTGTGAGCAAAACGGTATGCAGTTTTCAGAATCTCAGCTAATAAGTCATTGTGTTCATGTACTTACAAAAAAAAATTTACGGAAAAAAGTTTTTTTTAATTTTTTTTAAAGTTCTTTATTAAAAAGTGAATAAAGTGAAAAAAAAAATCAGAAAATGTCGCTCATGGTCCTTTCAAAGAGGATGATGAAAGTTTGCAAGTTGCGCTGTCTTGGGGCTCCTGCTACTTCAGCCATTTTTTTTACCCTGGTCAGAAGTCTCAGTACATGTACATGTATACAAGATTTTAAAATCTACATACAGTTGTACTATGTCGCTTGCTCGCAGTGTACTGTTTCACCAAAACTTTACAATGGCAATTTCCAACATCCTATCATTTTGCAAGTCTGGTGTCAGTGGTTATCTGCATTGTATTGTATACATTCTGCTTTCTTCATGGTGATGGAAACAACAAATTACACACAAAACTCAAACGAAAATCCAAGGACAGTAACAATTTCATACAAAGATTTTTTTGCGAGTTTGTCAGGGTGCACGGTCATCGTCATTGACATTTTTTTTGTTTCACTGACTGAAGGACAACTTTTGGGATTTTTACAACACATTCTTAACTGGTAGGTATCATTCTTATCTGTTTTATAGTGATCTTTCATGCTGATGTTGTGTAAAGACATGTTACAGGGGACATTTAACTTGAAGTACTGTTGAAGTACTATATTCCATCCTTCTGTTCATAAATGCCACTTCCACAACAGTACAGTGTATTGTAGAATAGACAAAAAGAAACACACTTCCTGTTTATATTTTTTTATGACTGCATAATCAGTTCATTGATAGATGAAGTTTTTCAGTCTAAGTATGATAAGCCGTGATACCTTGACCTTGAGGGCTGTGTTTGTGGAGATTGTCGTCAAGGAACAACACGTTCTCTTTTGCAGAGATCAGGCATATCCAGTGCCTCTGGATCATCATCATCAGCTAGTGATGCTTGCATGCCCAGGTGGCCAACGTCAGAAGTAGTTCCCTCTCCAGAAACCAGGCCCACACGCCACTCCAGGTGTGACCAGATGACATCCCAAGCGACAGCCACTTTTGCATCACAGCATGATGCGACTCTGCCCATGACCACAGCCAGGTCGCAGTATGAAGGCACATACCAGCCAGTCAATCCAAGCACTCCAGTTTTCTATACAGAAAATAAAAGACAGGTCATCAGAGACCCAAGGTCGTCACCAGGTCAAATCATACATCAGGACTACAAAGCATGGCGGCGTGAATACAACCGCATCAAACAGCGAGAACATCGTGCGCGGCTCACGCCGGAGATAAAGCAGCAGATTTACCGCAGACAAAGAGAGCAGCGCAAGAAAAGACTTCAGGCCTTTTCCAGCAGTTGACCCGACCAAAGACAGCTAATTTATATATGTAGTGCATTTGGTGATTCAGTGGCCAATGATATTAGGTGATAAACTTGTCTGTTTTCAAGAGCAATCTTAAAATGTTCCTTTTTTGCAAAGCCTTCCAGTAATTTCCTCAGCCGCGTGTTTGTCTCTGTTGCATGAGCGGCGTGAGGCCACAAATAACTAACTCCAGTAATTTCCTGTTTAACTAGTCAGTTTCACCAGTGTATGTCTGTTCATTGTATAATGTGCATGAGTGTGAGTGAGTGATACTTTGATAGGTGCATTGAGTTTTATTTAAAGAAATGCGCCCTACAAATACCATTATTATTATTATTAACTTTTTATGGAGCAGCTTTTTTGTACCTACAAAAAAAAAATTGGTTGATCCTGGCATAGTGACCTAATTTAATTTATTTAATTTATTTCATGACGGTCAGGGTTGTCAGGTTTTCTGTTTCTTCGTGGCAAAAGTGAAATTTATAGTCAAAATAAGAGCTTTAAAAAGTAAAGTACCGAAATTAGCCTAAAATATACCTCTGCAAAGTGACTATGACGTGAAAGGCAATCGCATTCAGTAACTGATGTGTGCTCCTAAAACCTTCAAGAGACAGCAAGAAACAGTGATGTCAGTGAAATTGTTACATTCTTCGAAAAGGACCTGCATGGTTTACAAAAAAAAAAGCAATGAAAATGTTGAGTTAGGCTTGTTTCACCTACTCCTGGAGGAAACAGAGGAACCGTGAGTCCTGACTGTCATGAAATACATTAGGTCACTTGGCCAGGATCGGCCTTTTCTCTTTGATAGGTATACATAAGTGGCTCCTTGAAATGTTATCGCCAGCAGCACACGGACCACAACCAGACTGACAGTTAGGCCCGATGCACACGAGCGTCGGCGTCAGCACCATGAAGCAAGCAGCGAAGGCTGTCTCGCATCATACGCCTCGCGTCAGCGCGCGGTGTGCGCCGTTTGCATGCACACTTGGCTTCGGCGTCATTCGCCTGCACGGCCTGTTCGCTGAGCCCACACTGCACGCGCTGACCCACACTGCTTTCTGATTGGCTGAAACCAAGTCTGCAGCGTGGCATCAGCAGCAGAAATAGGACATGTTCTATACGCGGCGTCAAAGGATTCCGCCGCCTGGCATCATTGATGCCGTTGCCTGTCGCCAGGCGCCGATGTCATGCACACGTGGCGGCGCCTTGAAACTGTCGCCGGGAGTCAGATCCGCCGCTCGGCATCATGACGCCGACGCTCGTGTGCATCGGGCCTTACCACCATCTCAACAGGTCTGACCAGGTCATTCTGTTCACACTGAGAACAGGGCATGACAGGTTAAATGCCCACATGTACAACAAACTGAAAATTGGCCAGTCAGAGATGTGCCCTTGTGACACAGCCCCGATGACCACAGAACACCTACTTCAAAACTGCCCACTGCAGGATGGTCCCAGACGAGCCACATGGCCAGAGCCAACACCCTTGAGGGACAAAGTCTACGATGACCTGGAGACCTGCCGGAGGACCGCTGCATACGTGAGGACAACTGGTGTCCCCATCTGAAGAAGTGATCGACGAAGAAGAAGAAGAAGAAAAGTTATCGCCGAAAATTGTTGGCCACTGAATTACCAAATGCAATTTATCACCTGTGGCCATTCAAAACAGATGCAATATGACTTCATAGTGTGACGCATTTTAATGTATGTGATCCTCAGCAAATGTGCCTTGATTTGTGTTCTGCATAATAATTTTAGTTTACCGGCCCCCGTAGTGTAGTGGTTAGCACTTCGGATTATGGACCGGGAGACCCGGGTTCGAATCCCAGCCGAGGCAAGCGGGATTTTTCCTACCTAGGTCGGCTCCTACCCAGAGCGGGTGTGCTATGGGCCCGATGGGGAGGCTGTTGCCACACAGCCAAGTTTCACCCACTTCACGGGTGCGACTTTGGGGGTGCTTCCCTTAGTATGACACGTCTTAAGATGTGGATGATTACACGGCCGGCACCGCAGGTGCCGTAGTTCCCGGGCCTGGTTAATGCCGGGATATTTATGACAGGAAGCGTGGAATGCGGCCCTGTCTCGCAGTCCCAAACCACATGGACCTCAATAGCATCATCTTACTATCATCCTCATCTCCATCATCATGCATAATAAAAATTGTCCCAGCTTCCGAGTCCTCTGTGGGTTCCACCCATGACCTGGGAGGAACACAACTGGAGCTGGCAGAGTTGAGGCAGTAAAAAAAAAAAAAAAAAAAAAATTTAGTTTATTTTATGAAATTGTTCATAATTCTCATGGCAAGACTTGTCCAGATTATACAGCTGACTAAGCACTAGTGTAGACTGGAACATGAATCTGTCCACACTACTGTCAAACTGCTGTTGTCCGCTATGTGTACTTGATAGGCATAATGACAAATGGTGCTGAACGTTGTGTTGCCACTTTGATTTGAGCTGCATTCAACGTTGAAACACAAACTTCTGATATATACTGCAAGTGTGCATCATCCCAGAATCTGACGTTCTGGCCAGAAGCAGCGCAAACTGTTCATGAAGAGAAATTTTATTTGTATTTGTACAGAAAGGCATATATTGTGTTGAAAATACACTTTCCTCCAGAAAATACGCTTGGTTTATTTGTGCCTTGTTCTCTGTGTTGAGACCGTAATGTTCAAGTAGTTCTCTTGACTAAGTCAGAATGAGTGCTTTGATCAGTGTTTCCATTTCGTTGTCCGGAAATACTACCGCCATAACTCCATTTTCTACATTTCAGACAGTACCATTTCCAAGAGATTTTGTTTTCAGCAGACATGCACACAATGTTCACAGTTTCTTGCCCGACTTCTGTAGCCTTCCCCCGCTGTCTCCCAGTCTTTGTGTGTAGAAGGTGTTACAATGCAATGTAACAGGGCACAGGAAAACATGGCCAGAGTATCAAAATATCATTTTTGGGTCAATAATTTTATGGAAATATTCAAACTGTATATGTCTTTCCAGTTGAAAAAAAAAAAATCAAACAAACAAAAAAAAAAAACCCTCACCAAACACAGAATAGTTCTTAGTGTGATAGCTGTTGAGCTGTAATTCACTGAAGTTAGGAGAAACAGTGGTCAGTCCATGTACCCCGATCACCTTTTCACTGAGTCTAGCTCAAAGCGGCATCCAGCCACTTTAGTTGTGTTCTTTGTGTGCCCTGACCAAAAACATGCTCTCCCCCCCCCCCCTTCCCCACACAAGCCAACACTCCCTCCAAAAAAACCCCAAGCCCACCACCCAAAATCATGAATATGATCCTGTCTAGGGAGCTCTGAGTCTGAAGTCACCCCGCACCTCGTCGTCACCACGGGCGTCCAGAGTAACAAGTGCCACCGTCACCTCGGTGAAAGCAGAAGGTGACCATCCGCACAAACACAGACCAGGCAAGCGGAGTCATGGTAAAGTCCACGGACGTTCTGGGCGGCCACATCTCACTGGGGAAATTCTCAAAGGTGTCAGGAAGCGCCTCTTCACCTGCAGCCATTGCCAGTATGCCTCTGCACGCCGCTACAATCTTGAACGACACATCCGCCTTCGACATCCTTCATATCGCTTTCAGGTCTGATTTCTATTTCTTTTTTTGACTTGTTCCCCCCCCCCCCCTTTTTTTTTGAGGATGAGGTGGGAGGGGGGTGCTTTGAGAAAGTGGTGACTTAACCCTTTTGGCGCCAGTCTCGCATTTCGGCGTGCACGGAAATGAGTGCCGATAGCATGTTTTGGTGAGCGTGGCACAGAGTGATATACCCTTTTTCAAAATCCACACGAGTAGTTGGAGCAAAACAAATATACACTTCTAAAACTACATCCAATTTGCTACTATTTAAAAAAGAAAAAAAAAGTAAATTGATGCTTTTGTTCAGAAGTTGCAAGAAATTAAATACCAGAGGTGTACAGAGGCTGCAGTCAGCCAGAGAACACCTGGGCCCGTATGTAAAACTCGCGGTTAATTTAACCCACGGCTACGGGCCTAACCCAGACTAGGACAAAAGAAACCCCAAAACAAACTTAAATAAAAAAGGAAGCCAAGAAAGAAAGACAAAAATCCTTCTAAAACGGCATAGACACCTTGCTGGAATGGACCCGCTTCCTGATTTAAAACAAAAAACAACAGAAAATTTAACCTTACAGCTAGTTTAGTCCAAGGTTAGACTCTAACCCGAGGCTAAACTCCCTAACCCCAACTTTTACTTGCGGGCCCTGGTGCTGAGCAGTGCTGCATTCCACAGTGCCTGGCAGTGAAGGGGTGAAATCAACTATGGCTCTCTTGCTCTGTGTGAAAGTCACTGTAAGACAACAGCAAGACAGAAGTAGAAGATTCACGTCAAAATACTGGTATTACTAGATAGGTAACAAACATACCATAGCATTTACTGACCATACTTGCTGTGTTTCAGTGTCCGCTCGACAACTGCCAGATGATTTTGCTGGATGAATCAGAGCTGCGGACACATCTACAAGTACACAGCGATGTCAGTGTCCTGAGATGCAGTGACTGTGGCGTGCCTTGCAACAGCTACGACGATCTTGCTCAACACAAACATTTTTGTGACGCGTCTTCGGGAGCTGCGACACAAACCAACATGCCTAGCAGTTCCTGCTGGGATAGGGGAACAAGCCAGACAGGTGGTCACGAGGATGATGGTGAAGAGAATAGGGAAGAGACAGAGGAAGATGAGGTGGAGATTATCGATGAGAGTGAAAATCTGCCAGTTCATTTCCTGAAGCAGGAAAGTCCAGATTCTGAACTACAGTCTACCTCAGAAATGTCTGAAGACAGAACTCCCAATCCACCAGCTCCAGAGGCAACAGCAGACATTCTGACTACTGAGTCACCTCAACCGACTCAAGATTCTCCGCACTGACAAATGTCCACGTGGCACTAAATCCCAGACCCCAGAACACATCCTTCAGTACTGCCCTGCCCATGATGCTTTATGTCAATCCTGGCCAGAGAGTGCGGAGTTACAGGTGCAGCTTTGGGGTAGCCATGATGACCTGGAGAACACCGTGTGATTTGTCACGGCGACCAGGCAAATGACGCAACCTGTCAAATCGACTGCATAAGAAGAAGACAGAACTGACAGCTAGTGCCAGTGATGAACATTTCATGCGATGAGGGAAAAAAAAAAAAAGTTGGTTACGATACTGTGATCTGTTGCATATAACTGTGATCTGTTGGCTTAAAGGTGTCACTTAATTGTTCTTGGTGATCATTTTCTTTTTCTACCATAATATCAGAATGTACCTGTGTTATATGAAAGTGGAGAATTTATGGGCAGGAGGTATGGTGAGCCTTCCTGTTGGAAGAATATCATGCCCATGGTGGACATGGCAGTACACTATCACAGGGGGTAATCAAATTGGACAACCTTTTTCCGTTGCTATGCCACTTGAACAGTTTCTAAGACAACTGCTCTCATCTAAAGCTGTTATTTTTAAACATGAGCACAGACAAATCTTAAGATTGTAGTAAGGTGTTACATGTAGTACAAGTCGGTTTCTGGTTGATTGGGGAGTCGGGGTGGCCGAATGGTAGAGCGTTGGACTTCTAATGCTTGGGTCGCGAGTTCGTATCCCGGCTGGGGCCAGATATTTGTGCTGGCTTTTTCATCGTTGCCCCGTTTTTGATATCACCCGCATGTGGTGGAAAAGGACGTTAAACTCCCAAACACCCACGCATCCACCCCCTGCCCGCTATATGACAAGACTACAGTTGAAAAGAACAAGCCACTGCACACCGGTAAGAACCACTTCGAGCCACTATTACACAAGGCGTGGGCCTTCTGGTTGATAAACAGCTCCTTTCCGTCTTTCAACAGATAACTGAAAATCCAAAGCATTTTTCCAGTGCTGTGGAGTTTTCAATTTGGAAAAATGCAGTACTATGGTGAGGGTGCAATGATTTGGAGCGGCATAGGACCAGAAAAACGCCTGTCCATCATGATTCACCCCTGTGATTATCCTGAAATGCAACAGATGCTGCTGGACTCTAATGACTGTACTTTAACAGATTGTCACTGTAGAAAAACTGACATTCTCAGAAAACACTTCTCTCATCGTGAATTAGCACAATTCAGTCACAATCTGTGAATAAATCTGTGAATAAGCAACAACATAAAACACCACTGTGCATCTGGAATTTTGTAAACATATTTTATGCAGCAATGTCAATTAAGATTTGTACTCAAGAGTTGACTCACATACATAATTATGGCTATTTACACACACACACACACTCACACTCACACACTCACACTCACACACACACACACTCACACTCACACACACACACTCACACTCACACACACACACTCACACACACACACACACACTCACACACACTCACACACACTCACACTCACACACACACACTCACACACACACACACTCACACACACACACTCACACACACACACTCACACTCACACACACACACTCACACACACACACACTCACACACACACACACTCACACACACACACACACACACACACACACCAGAGACAGACGACATCTCTGCATATTCAAGCTCATTCTGTATGTGTACAAACTGACAGTGTACCAAAATTCTTTGGACTGATGAAAGAGACAGCAATCAAACATGCAAAATCAATGTAAATCAGGTTACATCTTGACAGAAAGGTAACTGTACCTCAATGTGTTTGTAAAGTAAGGCACTGGAATGAGGCGTCATACTTGTGAAACTGACAACTTTGTGTGAAAGTAAACTGTTAAGTGAAACATCAACATCTCATCTCATTTTTTCTGCATGATTCAATGGGACACTGTAAAATAGTTGATTACATGAATAAGCAAACTGCTTGAACAAAACATACCACCAAACACCTTCACACAACAACCAGTAGGCTTGCAACTTTGCTGTGAACAATGAAAAGGTGTAAACAGTCAAATGCAAAAGTGCAAAACGTAAAATGGCAGTGTATTTAGCAACAATTGCACATTAAGCTTCCGTCCTACACAAATCGGAAACATATGCACACGACTTGACATGACTTGCCACGACTCTTTTGCAGCCAAAAACCTCATAAAAATGGCAGTGGGAAGTTTTGGTTGCGCAAATGTAATAAATAGTTACACTAACAACTAAAACAGCACAGAAGAAAAATACAAAATCACACAAACAATTCAAAATACATGAAGACAACAGTGAACAGATTTTATGAGCAAGTTAAAAAGCCTGTGTGAACCTGTGTTTGATGAGAAGGGAAAGATTGCGGTAAGTGTTCAATCTGAGAGATCATGAATTGCTTAATTTATTGCACATACAGGTGGGTACAAGAGTAGATTCTATCCACACAAAAGAAAGTATTCAAATGAATAATTTTACTACTTTGGCACTTTGGAAATGTTTTTTTTTTTTTTTTAATACTCTTGACAGGAGTTTGAAGGCAGGAATACAAACATTGATTTATCCAACATGTTTACAATGGGCTTAAATATGTTACAAGTTCACAAAGAGGCAACTGTTGGATAAATGGTAAGAGACTGGCTGTGATTCATAGCTTTTCATTATTTACTGAACGCATGCTGCTACACTTTCTCACAAAGTGCAGTACTTGCTATTACTATGTGATCCCACTTTAGGTTAGAAGCTAAGTATGTGACCAAAACTGTCTGTTCTGTCAACTCATTTGAAACACACCACAGGCAGGGGTTTTGGGCAACCTGTGGTCATGCTGGTCAAAGTATAATTCGACCGTTCCTATTTTACCGTCAAATTACATGCAACAATTCAAACAGGGCTGTCTTACACACTGCAGAAGATATAGAACTCCTAAAACCTTGTCTTGCTGTTGTCTTGCAATTTTAGCCTAACTCCGTTCTGAGAACAGCACTGAAGCCATCCTACGCTATTCTCAAAATCCACGTAAGACAAAATTCCACAACAACCTCCTCCTCCTCATCAGGCGAGCTCTAAGCTTATGCGCTTGTAATGGGCTTCTTCATTTGGCACAGTTTTCATCAATATTAGGGGATTACTGTGGCTGCCTCAATAATTTATTGTTAGTACAGATAAGTCTCATCTTTGCAATTTTTGTCAACTTCCAATTTGAAATCTTGTAGGGTTTTGGCGGCAGAGTTTGGCAGTGAGTTCCACTTATTCATAATCCTTTGGCTAAACACATTCATTCTTTCAGATCTAAGATTTTCTGCTGCCTAAATACTGCAGTGGACCAAGACGGTTATTCTACCATCACACCGCCAGGGCCTGGCAACTCCCAAAGCCCTACTGCTCTCACACAGTGTGTTCCAGAGGTGCTAGATACAGCTGGTTGTTGAAGGCAGGGAGCGGGGGAGGTGGGGGTGGTGTCCAGTGGTGATGATGATGGCGATGTCTGCCCAAACTGCCACCACCAACACCAGCAGCAGCTCCACCACCACCACCACCACTATGGCGACGGTTGCCGCTGTTGCTGAGCCCCCCACTCCCACTCCGTCGGTGATGATTGCAAGGGTGGTGGCTCAAAGTGTTGGCGGTGATGCTGTTGTTGTTGCTGCGGAGAAGCAGCACTTGCTGTGAGGTGTCGGGAAAGAAGGTGTTAGAAGGGGGGAGCACCATGATATCGCCGCTGTCGTCGTTACTGGTGAGGAACGGAGGAGGGCGAGGACTGGGTGTGCTGGGGCTCGGTGGGTAAAGGGCTTCAAACTCCTGGTTGGAGGTCGTCTCGATCAGCTTCTGTAGTTCTTCACGGTGCTTGCGCCTGAAGAACCCACACTGCACACAAACACACACACACACACACACAATCAAAATGTAGCACATACATATGACTGATGCAGTGTTCCTTATTACCTACATATGTGTGTCACTTACATAAAGATTTCAGAATCTGACGCAGAGATTTGGGGCTGTACGTCATTGTGACGCACTGTTTTCAAGACTTGAAAACCGAAAGTAAAAGTACCTAAAACAACACACCTCAGATGGTTGCTGGAATTGGAGACAACAGAGAATTTTGTGCCCTAGTGCTGGGGTTTCTGATTCGTAAAGCATGTGTCGTCTCCGACAATCTTGTAAACAATGGGTCCGGACAAACCAAGATTTTCGTACTTGGGTCGGATCCTTTTAATTTTACAAAACGACCCTCTGAATTTGACAGAGAGGGTCAAAGTGACCCTAAGTTTTTGAAAGCTGTAAGGAACACTGCTGACAGCTACCTAGTCACATGCCACGCACACGCTCTCCACCATAGGAAACCTCTCAATAACATCTCCACGCCAGTAGTGTGAGCCATCAAAAGTTTATAATGTGTACAGATAACTTTTGAAAGATGACGCTATCTACACATGCACAGACAGGGCCCTAAGGGGTGGTCGGTGGTCTAGTGGTTAAGAAACGTGTCACCAATGCGAGAGGTCAGGGGTCCGAGTCCCACTCGGGGCAAAGAATTTGTCCTTCTCGTATGTGGCACCGTTCATTCGGGCCGATCGTCGGGGGTTCTCTCCGGGTACTCTGACTTCCTCCCCCTCAGCTTTGGAAATATTCAGCCCACCAAATTTGAAATATAAATGCAATTCTAAATTGCGAAATTTAAATAGCTTAGCTGACCCTTCACACGTGACTGTTATGTGTTTGTCCAGTGTGTGAGAGAATGCGTGTGATTCACGTGAGCGTGCGTGTTGGGTTCAGTTCACGGCGCTTTGAGCCGATTCACAAAACTGGGTAAAGTGCTTATACAATACTCATTATTATTATTATTATTATTAAGGAACCAGACAAACACTAGAAAACTTTCAAAGATTTTGCCTACAAGACTTGCGAGAAATGGGGTGCAGCATGTGTGGGTTCTTTACCAAGGGCAGAGATGAAATGAAGTGCACTGAACAGAACTGTTGAAACTAACTTCTGGATTATACAGACACATTACCTTCCACAGAATGACAATTATAATGTAGAGCAGCAGGAATCCAGCTGACAACACTGATTCCCAGCACCCACCAGGCGAACGCAGGACGTGAACCTGTCTTGTACACCAGGAATGTTGTTGTCTGACAGGAAAAAGGATGGTGGATTAAACGGCACATTATTCATCGCACATCCACTGGAGTGCTATAACTCTTGAGCACCTGTGCCTGGCCGCCCCCTGCCCGCTATACGATAAGACTTGTTGAAAAGAACAAGCCACTGCACACTAGTAGGAGCCACTTCAAGCCACTATTACGCAAGGCTTGGACCTTTCCCGCTAAGCCCGAGACTGCTGCAGCTTGCATAATAGTGGCTTGAAGTGGCTTCTAGTGATCAGGGCCCGTATGTAGAAGTCAGGGTTAGGGAGTTTAGCCCCAGGTTAGAGTCTAACCTCAAACTAAACTAGCTCTAGGGTTAAATTTTCTATTGTTTTTTTTTTTTAAACAGGAAGCGGGTCCATTCCACCATGGTGCCTAAGCCATTAGAGAAGGAATTTTTTCTACCTTTCTTCGCTTCCTTGTTTTAATTTGATTTTGTTTTTTGGTTTCTTTTGTACTAGTATGGGTTAGGCCCGTAGCCGTGGGCTAAATTAACCTCGAGTTGTACATGTAGGCCCTGAAAAGATTTATGGTAAAAATGTGATTTTCTATGGGCTTTTAAGGGTAATGCGTGCTAGCACACTGCTTGACTCTGTTTAAGTATGCACGTACCTCAAAATCTTTGTTTCCAAAGACGAGCACAGGGCACATGCTACATGTGTTATCTCACACAAATAAAACAAAACGCATCGACTCAGAGCATTTTATCTGAAATCTCTTAAAATATCCAAGTAAATGTTTTATGTTTGGAGAAACAAGATATCATCATAACATCTCTTAAAAGACTCAAAAGAGTTTCAGCATAAATATATTCCAGTAGCAATGCAGTATCAGAGAGACAAACGCTTTGTTCTTGTACTTGTCCGTAGTCCAAATGAACTTACATTTGCGCTTTTCTCTGCACTGATGGAGACAAACGATGGCAAGTCTGGCTCCTCTAAAACTGCAGTTGACATGATACGCAGCTGTCGATCAATCTGAAAATGTGAACGTTAGCAGCTTGTAATTGTGTCAGAAAACATACGGGAAAAAAAAAAGCACTATCATTGCAGAAGATATAAAGGACCGTTTCTTACAACAGTATTTAAATTATGTTCAGTTGTGTTTGCTGGATGACTGGTCTCTGTTATTTTTCTTTTTTATATACCCATAGGAGGTATCATTAGAAAAGACCATTTAAGCATAGGGAAATCGTGTGTCAGAAATTGTGCTCCGTCGTCAAAGAGTTAAAATGGTCCATGATCCCAAAGCCAAAGCAGGAAAATTATGTAGAGTTTATTGAGTAAGTGGCAAAGCAGGAAAATTATGTAGAGTTTATTGAGTAAGTGGCAAAGCAGGAAAATTATGTAGAGTTTATTGAGTAAGTGGCAAAGCAGGAAAATTATGTAGAGTTTATTGAGTAAGTGGCAAAGCCATGACTGCACGTCAGCAAAGTGCACATGTTATGCTAGGGGTGTCCGGGACCATTTTCCCCTGGACATTTTTCTTTAAACGTTATCCTAAAATCTGTGCAATTTGATGCTTTTTGGAATGATTTTTAGTAGCTCAAAGGAGGAAACACTCTTTTGGACAAAAAGTTCTAGAATAATAATAATAATAATAACTGAGTATTGTATAGGCGCTTTACCCAATTTCATCAATCGGCGCTGCAAACTGAACCCAACACGCACGCTCATGTGAATCACGCACATTCTCTCACACACTGGACACGAACACATTACAATCACGTGGTGCGAAGGGTCAGCTCAGCTATTTAAATTTCAGAATTTAGACTTGCATTTATTTTTCGAATTTGGTGGGCTGAACATTTCCAAAGCAGAGGGGGAGGAAGCCGGAGTACCCGGACAGAACCTCCGACGATCAGCCTGAATGAACGGTGCCACATACAAGAAGGAAAAATTTTTTGCTCCGAGTGGGACGCGAAGCCCTGACCTCTCGCATTGGTGACAAGTCTCTTAACCACTAATCCACCGACCAACCTAATAAGACTAAATTCTGTGCAATTTGATGCGTGCTGGCATGATTATAAGTGCTTCAGAGGAGGAAACACACCTTTTAGAGGGAGGAAAATGTTTAGCCAAAGGTGGAAATCAGCCAAAAGGTGGAAGGGCCCAGAGGGCAGACACAAGCATACAGACACGGGTGGGTGGGGTGGGTGTTTGGGGGTTTAACATCCTTTTCCACCACATACGGGTGATATCAAACACAGGGCAATGATGAAAAAGCCAGCACAAACATCTGGCCCCAGCCGGGATACAAACTCACGACCCGAGCATTAAAAGTCCAGCGCTCTACCATTAAGCCACCCCGGCTCCCCGCATACAGACACACTGAATAAAAGAGGGCAGATAAAAGTAGATACACGTATGCCAAAACAACAACAAAAACTCTTACCTTCATGGCCTGCATTATCTGGCGTTTGACTGTAACATTGAGCGAGAGGAGAAGGGACTGGTCCCTGTGGATAAACCCCACGTAGCAATGAACTCGTGTGCAGTGGCCTGGTTCACAAACCTGTGACAAGAGGTGAAGTGTACGTGTTACACTCACAGCTCCGAGCCCTCTCTATCAAACGTGTGGCATAAGAAACTGTGATGACCATAGGTCTGTGACTGAAAATGTGAAATGTACCGGCCCCCATAGTGTAGTGGTTAGCACTTCGGACGTTGGGATATTTATGACAGGAAGCATGGAATGCGGCCCTGTCACGCAGTCCCAAACCACACGGACCTCCATGGCATCATCTTACCATCATCCTCATCTCCATCCTCAAGCATAATTAAAAAAATTGCCCCAGCTTTCGAGCCCTCCGTGGATTCCACCCATAGCCTGGGAGGAACACCACTGGAGCTGGCAAAAAGAGTAAGGGCAGCAAAAAAAAAAAAAAAGTGAAATGTCTGGATGAGCAGAAGTGCCTGGACTCTCTGTGCCGTGTCAGGCAAGCAGTGGCTGGTACTTATACAACTCCAGCGACCATTGAAACGACGACTTACACCCAAGCCCCCTAAAACATCCCATCTTAAGTTTGTTAAAATAGAGACATCATTTGTCGCTTATCCTCAAAATAAACCCTGTCCTCACAACTACGATCTTGATGATGTAAAGTCACATGTCAAAAATGACAATGTAGGAACGTGTTGACCGATTAACATAGCATGTCCAATGTCATTTAAAACAGCGAATATGCCTACAGTTTACATTTCGCAGATGATGGAACACCATGGATGCAAGCTAGAATGCTCACCAGGTCTGCTGACGTCGAATGTTCATGGTTTGGTTTTTTGTCGCCCATCGCTTCTTTCTGATCACTTTTTAAAGCACCAGCGTTGAACACCTCACAGTCCAGTGGAATGTTGTCAGCAGAGTTTCCGGACACTGCCTGAAAACAAACACATCCACAGTTCTGAGTACAAGTTCTGTTGTTCATCCCTCAATGTCAACGAGGACCGTGACTTCTCAGCGTTCTCTGTGGTTTGAAAATAAAAGGGTCCTTGGGGCCCTCTCTCCATATTTTTGACGGTCCTTTTGTAAATTTGAAAGTCTGAAAATCAAAACTATTTGTTGTTGTTTGTTTACAGAAGTATTCAAGAAGGAGAGATGAATGTGAATTGTAGTGTGTCAGCCATGCACATCGGCAAGGCGAGGAACCCGCACGCTTACCAAATAGAGCATTATGATTGGACAAAAAGTGTCCCAGAGTGCTTAAGCCAGTCTGCTATGCACAATGGCTCAGTGGAAATGTCATGCTGAAAGTGTCCACTGCTAGTTACAGATCACTTTTTGTTGATCGAGTTTCTGGTAGAGTGTTGGAAAATACTGTTTGTCACGGCAAGACCAAAAACGTACGTCCCCTGTGACGCGCTGTTCTCAAATTTTCCGTCCATTTAAGGGTTTTGTATATACAAACACGCACACCTGTATGTAACTGGGAACACTGCTTCTACTTGAACACTGCTGGTTTTGATGTGTACAGTCACTAATGAATCAGCCATCAACCCCTACTTCACAATATCCTTCATGATTTCAACTTCAAAATAAACAAACAAACATGACAACTAGATATGATAACTAGACATGCTGTGAAGAAAACAATCAGAGAAAAAAGAAAAACAAAAAACATTTGCCCATCAACCCCCTACTTCACAATATCCTTCATGTTATGATTTCAACTTCAAAACTTACAAACAAACATGACAACTAGATACAATAACTAGATATGTTGTGAAGAAAACAATCAGAGAAAAAAGAAAAAAAAAATTGCAAAAAAAACAACCACACAAAAAGAGAACAAAGACAAAATAAAAAGAACACCACAAAACAGAGAGGCGCACCTGGACATTGTTCAGCCAAACCCACTTTGTATGTGGGAGGGTGACGGTCAGGTACCCATGAGGAAACGGACTTGGTCCCAGGTTGTGCACGGTGTACTGGTGAGTTACGGAGATGTGACTGTCGTCATTATATGTTTGTCGCATATATGGAAACTGCACCTGACCTGGCAAGGAGATGCTGCAACAGAAATCGATGTCACTGTGGAATCTGGGTACATGTATAACTTGATTTTGAGAATAGGATGGACTGCACACGTGAAAAAAGGAAAAAGAAAGTATATAGAAAAAAAAAACACAATCAGTCACACAAGCTCACAAATTAAAATGTAAAGCAGTACTCTCAACTTACAGCACCTCCCCATCCACCAAACTCTGAATGCCTTACAAGCTGATGTACCCGGCTTTGCCCGGGCTCATGATGTGATATGAGTAGTGTGCTTTCTGGTCTCCGTTTGGCAATTTTGATCGTGATGCAAGAACTCTAAATTGTATTTTCTGGTCTCCCTGCTTAGCGATACACGCTAGAAAGGATGTTAAACTCCAATTTTCCTATTTTTTTCCCCACCAGAATGAGCCCAGGGTTTCCCTGAGCATACCCACCAATTTTGATCATGATGTGAGAACTCTAAGTTAGGTTTTATTGTGCACACAGACAGACAGACACTGTTCATTTATATCTAGAGAGAGAGAGAGAGAGAGATTTCACATTTTAAGAGACTCTTCTGAAATGATTTAACCCATACCTGTACAACTTGACATGAGATCGGATCTCCAGAGGCACAGTGATGTTGACGTAGTTGTCTGACCTCAACCCCTCTGCCTCCTGGCTGGCTGTCCTGGCCTCCACATTTATTTGTAACTCATCCATGTGGAAGGGCACGCTGAAGGCGTGGAATCGAACCTTAAATACCACTTCCTCCTGACCTCTGCCCGCAAGCGGCGACATGAGATCGCACTCAAGAGAGGCCGTTTTGTTGGAGCTGGCTTCCGGAACTTTAGGCGGCAGGCATTTGATAGCCGACTGTCCGTGCACGCGTTCCACCCGACTGAAACCGATTTCCTCAGGATAATCAAGAATAACGTATGTTAGGAAAGCTGTCTCTCCAAGGTTGAGGAGGCGAATTTCCACTTCGAAGATGGGTGAGTCATTGATGAGCAGTCTCTCGTCACCATCCTGGTTGTCGAAAATGGCGTGTGCTTGGAGTTGTAGGTCTGACGTGCACACACCATCGTGACCACAGTCAGTGTCAAAGCCCACCTGCAGGAATAGAGAATAATTTGGCCGGTTAGAAATAGCTACATCACCCATAAACATTTCAAAACTATATGCAAACTGTAAGAGATAAATCACAGACAACCAGGACATCCACTGGCATTTTTCTAAAACCTGCGCCACGCAGGAGAAATTCTGAGATATGTGTATTATGTAACAGTAGATAAAAAAGTTAACAGGATACAGCCAACAAAAAAGGGACATCCACTTACATTTTACCAAAATCTGTGGCAAGCAGGAAAAATTCTGAGATATGGGTATTATGTAACACTAGATAAAATAAATTAACACCAGACAGCAAAAAAAAAAAAAACAACCCAAAAAACACACGCACACACACACACACAAAAAACGCAGCTCACTTGTGCTATCTCTTTTGTCGCACCATACATGTTGCGTATGGGACATATGTCACACATTCCCGGAACATTTGGAGCAATGTCATAGTCCAGCTCCAGCTGCAGTGGGGTGATCACATCTCGTGTTTCTCGCACAAAGATGGTGTAGGTCTGGACACAGCTCCAGCGATCTTGATGCAACTCCACACGCGTCGTCAGTTTCTCCAATTCCTTGCCTGGGAAAGATGGGTCCTCAAGAAACAGCCGCGGTCTCTCCTTGCGATGTCGCTCCAGTGTATCCAGACTAAGAGTCATTACCACCTCTAGGTGATAAACATGGACAGTAAATAAACGGAAATAAATAAATTTTTAACAATAATTCTGTTTACAGTATCATACAGTATTATACAAGAGAAACTCTATGGGCAGGGAAGGCCAAAGCATATGGTGTATTTAAAAAAACAACAAAAAAACAAAAAACAAAAATAGGTCTGAGCCAAGTTTGTCATATTTTATCGGGAAAGAAGACGATGTTTAAAAGGAAAATAATTGTAAAAGTGCATTTAAAGGGAATATAATTGTAAAAGTGCATGTATTACATACACCCCACCCCCAACACACACTGCTTGCTTCTAAATGCATTACAGCTTTAGTATGAATAGTATAAATGCATCTATTCTCACCACAGCTTGTCAGACTTCAATGTTACCTGTAGCGGTGGGAAGGTTGATGCCTGTGTACTTGAGACAAGGAGTGGCCTTGATGCACGGCAATGCCTTGCCCTTGTGCGTGCAGTCAAGTTTGTCATAGGACACAACCGACGACATGATGTCGAGACGAGCGTGCAAATCGAGCACAGGCCGTGTCCGCAGCAGCACTGCCCTGTCAGAGCCAAACGCTCCCACAACCATGTCTGGGACAAATGTTACCACATTATGTTAATTCATTGCCGACCTTGACTGTGTGCCGTGGAATTCCCCTGTGACCCAGGCACTGTGTGCGTGCACAACACTTGCCAACAGGGCAATTTTAGGAATTTTTCAATTTTTTTTAAAGAGGTCTTCCTCAGATGTTTCCTAATTGTGTTTAGTATGGTTTGAAGGAAATTATAAGCACTTTCAAGAAATATTTTTGACTGGAAAAATCGGGCATACAGCCACAGTGAGAGTGGAGATAACATGGGTTGTGGGTGCTTGGTAACAGCACCCTCACGTATCAGTGCCTGGGGTCTAGGTGTGTGGTTGGCAACGGTATGCAAGGGCTCAGCACAAACACTGAGTGCATGGTCATGAAAAAGTTAAATAATTCAGTGAGCAAGAGAACAGCTGCATAACATTTTCACAAATACACACCCAAGACAGTGTACTACACATATCTGCAGCCTCATGGCCCTTAGTTTAGAAAGTGGTATCAGAAAACCCACTAAATGTATGCAAAGTTTGTGACCCTGGAGCTGGCGAAGAGTTGGGGCAGCCAAAAAAAAAAAAAAAACCAGTTTGTGGCCATCCATACTGTATGCTACTGTGGAAAGGTAAAGTAGTAGTTAACCTGAATCAGACAGCAAGCGAGAATCGATGAAACTTTCTTTTCAAACAGCATACACACTGACAAAGCTATTTTAGGCACAAGTATAGATCTACAGTTACTCACCAGAGTAAAAATTGCCATCAATATCCCAAGGCGGTGAAATAGAATAGCCAAATGCCCGGAGGCCTTTGTCTATGTCGCTGCCAACAATACGCTGAGAAAACTTCTGGTGTAGCCCAGTTTTGGCACCGTTGTATATGTACACCACCCCTGTTACTGCTTCATACGGAGCGCCCACAGCAATGTCTGGAAACAAAACACAAACCCTACACACTGCATACCTTTCTGAAGCCTCTGATACTAAGTCATACGTTACATGTATCATAACCAATTACAACTGTGTAGTCTCCTCTCCTAGAACACCTGAACCTTTCCTGTCCATGATAAGCCCTAATTCTTACAATCAAAGAATTGTGTTATCACTCTGACCTGTTATCGTTCAAATGCTAATAATAGATTTCAGTTGGTGCTTATCACAGATTAAGCTGATCCAAAAGCCCTATGGAAACTCAATCCAGCCTGCTTCTACATAATTGCTGTACTCACCATGAAAATAGTCTGCGTTAATGTCCTTCAGATTCGTTATGGTGGTACCGAAACGAGCACCTGCAGTGTTAGATCCCACTAAGACTGGCTTCAGGAGGTCAAGGTTGAACTGGAAACAACATGAGTGGAACAGGAGAATTAGAAACAGATCCATCTGTCTTTGATATGCCACAAGTGGACCCCCCCAAAAACAAAAAAAACAAAAAAAACAACAACAACAACAAACAAACAAAACAAAACTGATGCCATATATCTGAGGTAAGGCGCTGCTCATGAACTGTAAGGTAAACAACCAGTTACTGGAAGAAAAGAGAGCTGATTTAACTACTGCCGTAACTGAGGCTGCTGCCACCTCAACATTACCAATGCCTGGGCCTATCCGCATGAAACTGCCGCGAAATGACTAGCTGTAAACATACTTCCCTTGCAACCTTTATTGAAGACGCTTGACAATTCAACTGATGGACAAATGGAAAAACAAAAATGATAAAATTTCATGAAAAATGGATGAAGATTCAATTTTGATGAGACGTGGGTGATGTGTGGCTGAACCTTTCATCGAAGTGTCCCGTCATGAATGAGTTACCCTAACACAAGTAGTCGCAACATTCACCTGTGTTGCCTGCTAGCTTGTGGCTGAGAGGCTGGGTCAATTTCTTGCTCAAAGGGATAGTAGTCAGTTCAGACTTTAGAATTTCTTGAATGGGGTTATTTTCCTTAAACCATATGGGCAGAGCACGATCAAGTCGCAGCAGAGACACTGTGCAGACAACAACCGTGGTTTAAAATCAGGGTAAGGGTTAATATTTCTACATATAAATACTGGTCAGGAATGTCTACCTTAAGAATTTATGAGGATCACAAGACAGGTGCAAGTCAGTTTACTGTAGGCAAAGAGTTAAAGTGTCCAAACACTGTAACTCACAAATTCCCTGTTGATATAGACGTAGACCCTGCCTTCATCATAACTCTCCATGTACATGGGAGCTCCCACCAACAGGTCATCCAGGCCGTCCCCGTTCAAATCAGCAGCACATAATGCAGCACCAAAGTAGGAGCCAAACTGAGGAGGAAAGACACATAATGAATTAATAATAAATAATAATAAATGGTATTTGTATGGCACATTTCTCCATAAAACTCAATTAAAATGTCATCTACGCTTCTGTGTGTGTGTGTGTGTGTGTGTGTGTGTGTGTGTGTGTGTGTGTGTGTGTGTGTGTGTGTGTGTGTGTGTGTGTGCGCGCACGCACACGTGCGCCTGCCTGCCCATGCTCACAGCATTTTGGCAGATGAAACACAGAGAGAGAGACAGACAGACAGAGACAGAGATAGAGAGACAGACAGACAGACCGACAGACAGAGAGAGAGAGAGAGAGAGAGAGATCATCACACTGAACTTCAATTAGAAAATGAACATGGTGCAACTTGCTATACTCTATTACAGCTCATGTTTACAAAAATGTGCACCTGCAGACTCTTGAGCTTACAAAATTTTGAATACATGTTCATGTACAACAATATCTTCACCTCTTCTTTTCATAGAGTGTATCACAAAAACAAAATGTATATAAAGAATATGATAAAGAGCTTCTTGCAGCTCTACTTTGTGCAGACCAAACAAAGCCAAAATCTAAGGAGATTACAGGTGTTAAAATATTCGTCACCTGTTCCCCTTCTTTTACCAGCACCATCTCAAACATCCTGTTGTATCCAATCACCTGCAAGACAACAAACGCAAAAATTATCTGTCACTCACAATGAACCAGTGTCCATAACAAGGCAGTGTCCATTTTAAACCAATAGTCGAATATCAAAACGTAACATTGTTGAATGATAGGGTGATCTGTGGGTACCTGCTGTGTCCACACTCTGTAGCACAGAAGACCTCAAAGTGTTCAGCATGGGGTCAGGGGGCTAGCAGACAGTACTAGCGATAGTAGGGGCAGTATATTTTGCTGTGATATTTTTACGTTTTGAATGAGACTAAAATCACCCAGTGATGTACACTGGTTTGTAATCATGCTCAGGAGAATCTTCATGTTAATTTTCAGTCAGGGGTGGGTGGTTCAAGAAAAAGCAATGCAACTATGATCATGATGATGGATGGACTTGCCGTTTGTCCCGGCCGAGTTGGCATGACGAAATGCAGAATTTAGTCACAGAGAGGGAGAGGGAGGGGGAGAGAAAGCGAGAGAGAGAGAGAGATTATCACACTGAACTTCAATTAGTAAAATGAACATGGTGCGACTTGCTAAATCTTTTAAGAGCTCATGTTTACGAAAAAATGCACCTGTAGACTCTAGAGTCCATGAAATACATGTTCACACACAGACACACAGTTCCCTGACCATCATTCCAAACAAATGCTAAAAAAAAACCAAAAAGTTCCTACGGAAATTGGACTTCTAAACTGAAAATGGAGCAGACAAGTAAGATGCGTCGATCAGACAATGCGTACGTGTTTGTAGTCACTGTTTGACATGAGTTTTTCTTTGTATCTGAATAGTTTATCATCCCTAGAAGTAATCCAAGATAATTTTGACTCTCTGTTGCTGCTTCAGATACATTTATAAGCGGTCATACCATCACACCATGAGCCGACTGTGTAACATCAATTTAGGTTTGTCTTGACTTACATTTGGGCACAGTGGATGACCGCAGATCACCCAATTATTTGTATATACACTACCCACTCTATGAGCAAACCACAAGGAGGAATGATTCTTGTTGTACAGAGATTAGTTTGTTATGAACACTCTTTACCTTTCCAGTATTACTTGCTCTGGGACCACCAACTATGGTAAATACATCATCTGATGTCAGACGACCTGTTGTTGTTGCATATCCTGCAAATAGTAGACAGTGTTCAAACAGAAATTAGGAGGTGGAATAATTGGTTTTTTTTACAATTCTATCTCCCTCTCTCTCTCTCTATTTCACACACACACATACACAAACTTTTCTACAAGTCAATTCTTTATTATTAGTATGTATACTTTGAGGATCATCAGTCAAATTGACGGCAGAATGGTTGACTCTAAAACAGACTCACATGTTACTCACCTAGATACGAATTATTGTGAAGCTCCCGCGGTGGCTCGAAGATTTTTGCACGAGACTGAAGTCCTCCAGATATGTGAACAAAGCCACCTGGACATACCACAGGCAAAACACTGTAAATTTAATCTAAACACAGTGCTACCATCATTTGGTCAAAGTGCCTAAGCCCCAGAGATTTGATGAACACTCAGGCTCTTTATTGCTAAATCCATCTTTGCTAAGCCAACTTATGTTTTGGAACAGTTTCGCTCGTGAGTGTGCCTGTATGCTCGAAATATTCTGTCTTGATGATTAGTACAGCTTCAACATGATTCAATGTTGTTTACACTTTGCGCAAGCGGTCAAACATTCAAATTCTACGACTGTTGTTACACTAACGCAGCGCCCAGTGTGGTCGCTGCATCATCGAGTACGCTTCTGTTGGCTCAGTGCCAGCATTACAGATGCTGTTACCATCCAAGTGTCTAAGTTGCGTGATGACAAATACCACAAAAACAGCTCAGAACGATCTGTGAGCATAAAATTAGTAGCGTTAGCCTCTTTAGTGGTAGAGTGGCATCTGCTTGCCACACTTCGTCAATGTCCCAGCAAATTTGTGCCCATAGGTATCTCCAAAAAAAAAAAAAAAAAAAGGCTGATGAGATGTGGGATGATAGCACAACCTGCATGAGTTTTATCTGATGTTCGCTTGATAAATAATGAGTGTTAACAAAGGATTCTAAAGCACACACAGAAACTTTTACACTGTACACTGTAAAATATGGTCCTAACTAAATGGAACAAATATCTGATACTCACACCTTTGCATCGCATGCTCACAATTTTTTTTTTAACAGCCGCAAGAGCCCATTTCATATTTCTCCTCCCTTCATACTGTGCCAATATAATGCTCTTGAACAACTCTATCAGTACTGGAAAATAACTGAACTTTTACTGTCTATGGTAATGCACTAATGGTGATTAATGTCAAACCTGTCCAGTCATTTAAGCCAGGAGCTCCCAATACCAGAAACTGACCATCCTGAAAACAAGCAAAACGAGAACCAGCTTATCCAAAGCCCCACTGCTCTGTTATGGTAATGTTTTTTTTTTAAAGTACTGTATACTCTGTGTGTGTGTGGGGGGGGGGGGGGTATGTCATAGTCCGGTCTTTAAATGGACCTTTATTTTAATCATACTATTAAATTCAATATCATTATTCAGGCTAATTCATTATTGGAATTACCACAGCGTATACTTTTATGTTATGACATTCTTAATCTTATTTTATATTGTGCAGAGTGGGCACCAGAACAAAATTTTCTGGGTTTTGTTTTTTCAAGGACTGGACAAAAAAGATGATTTGATTTGATTTTGATTTGATTAGATTTGATCAAACTGAAAGCTCCTTCAAAGCATGCTGAAATATGTATATTACACTGATTTAAAAAGTTTACAATCAGGCGTGCAACCTCCCCTTAAAAAAAAAAACAAAAAAACTGCAAAGTTTATCTCTCACAGAGACCTTGTATGGTCATCTTAAACAAATCAGAACTTACCTACTCAGTGCTCCTTACAACTTTCAAAACTGAGTGTCACTTTGACCTTCTCTGTCAAATTCAGAGGGTCATTTTGTAAAATCAGTGAAGTACAGCCTCAAAATCTCTGCATCAGACTCTGAAATCTCTGCATAAACGACGCACATATGTGCGTAATAAGGAACACGGCTGCTCATGAACTATTTTTACAAGGTAGTGGTAGTGAGATATATATCAAGTAGACCATTTCAACGGCACTCTACACATACCTGTGAGTACCGCGCGGATATGCCAAGGTTTCCCATGCCATAGACATAGTGGCCGTGAGGGTGAACCTGCATCCGGACGTTGTCCAGGACAGGCCAGGGACTGCTCTCGTTAAAATCCAGGTCCTCGCTCGACTCGTAACACAGGCCGTTCATAAAGATGAGTCCCTGTATGTCATATTCACCGTCCTTCCACCTTGGTGCACACACCTGCTCAACATTACAACAGATTACAGGACACGTACATAAAAATAATAATAATAATGAGTATTGTATAGGCGCTTTACCCAATTTCATAAATCGGCTCAAAGCGCCGCAAACTGAACTCAACACACACACTCACATGAATCACACGCATTCTCCCACACACTGGACATAAACACATTACCATCATGTGGTGCGAAGGGTCAGCTCAGCTATTTAAATTTCGGAGTTTAGAATTGCATTTATTTTTCAAATTTGGTAGGCTGAACATTTCCGAAGCAGAGGGGAAGGAAGTCGGAGTACCCGGAGAGAACCCCCGACAATCGGCCCGAATGAACGGTGCCACATACGAGAAGTAAAAATTCTTTGCCCTGAGTGGGACTCGAACCCCTGACCTCTCGCATTGGTGACAAGTCTCTTAACCACTAGACCACCGACCACCCCGACATGCAGTAAGCATGGACATTTTTGATGATGTGGATGATTACACAGTAGGCACCACAGATGCCATAGTTCCCTGGGCCAGAATATTTATGACAGGAAGCGTGAAATGCGTCCCTGTTACGCGGTCTCAAACCACATGGACCTCCATCCAACCACTGTCCTCATGCTAACAAAAATTGCCCCAGCTTCTAAACCCTCCGTGGATTTCATCCATGACCTGGGAGAAACTGATGCCACTGCAGCTGGCAAGAAGTTAGGGCAGCAAAAAAAAAAAAGAAAAAAAGTTGTTGCTATTGTTGTTATTCTCATATGACACTTTCAGCCTCTGGTAATATGTAAAGTTAAAATCTTCCGCAAAATGTGGCAGCCCATGTGGCGGTACCGGTACTTGAAACGGTCACGCTTGACATGCAATCATACACATAGAAAAAAAAATAGAGAAAACCACACATAGTTAAAAAAAAAAATATATACTGGGTGACAAAGCTACTTGTAAGTGGTTCGAGAGCTACTTAGGCCTGTACGAAAAAAAACTTTCACTGTGCTTGGTTACGATAATGAAGAAATTTGCTGTGTGCCACTGCCACTGCCTTATCTCTTGTAGGTGCAGATACACTTTTAATGTACATTTTAATTGTACTCACGATAACATTTTCATTCTTCTGGTAGTTGACATCCAGTGAAGCCCCAAGCCACTGAAATTCTTTCATGTTGTGCACTGTATAATTCTTGTTCTTTGGAATGATTTGTTTCTCATTGCCTGCGAACACACACACACAAAGACACACACACACACACACACAGAACATCATAATACAAATGAACTGAACAATATTATCTAGATCTTACTGGGGACAAAAAGTAATAATTCACTGCCTCTGACTTCAGTTACTTAGTAAATAAAAACAAAGATCAGTAAAAAAAAATTCATTCTGACTTATATGATACTATAAAAGTTTCAAACTATTAAGACTCTCATAAAAGCCACAAAAAAGAAACACCTAACTTGTTCTCCTGAACTGCATAAGAAATATCTGAAAGTTGGGGGTCCTGATCAAATGTACCATCTCTGCTGCTGGGTATGGGTAATTTTTTATTTTTAATTTTTTTAAACTACTTTATTATCCCTTTCGGGAAATTTGGGCTGCTTCCCCTGGTGGAAGCGCGTCGCCACGGTGCAGCGCCACCCAATACCTATCTATATATTTTTTTTACAATTTTGCAGTTTTGCTGGGGGAGGGAAGCCAGATAACCTGGTGAGAAACCCCCGATGAGCAGCCTGGTAGCCAGGAAAAACGGTATCACATATCACAAGCTCGACCTGGGTTCGAACCCACGCTTCATCGCCATGACATTGGTGACGGCCGTTCAGCAGCACAGCGGCTAAATCCGACGCGCTACCTATTAGACCACCGCTCACTGTCACAGGCCAGATTGAAAAGCAAAATCAATCTGATTTGCTTCAGCAGAAACTTTAAACAATGAAATGAACACAGGGTTTGGTTGTTGTTGTTGTTTTTCTTGTGGGTTTCAGTATTTAATATTATATTATTTCAGTCAAACATCCAGACTTCAACAGATTGATACCATTTTGGTCAACGAGGACTGTTCTACAACTGCTGCGATACTGCCAGTTACACTGAAACAAGGCTCCTGGCTCCTCAATGTCTGCTGGCAAACTGCTGTCTGCTGCTCTTGGGGCTCCAACCAGGATCCTGTAACCACAGAGCATTACAACTGAAAAGAAAATGCATGTAACTGTGGAATTTCACTGAATCTGTTTTGTGCTCCAGTTAGACCGGCATACATCTCTTGTGTGGCACTGCCGGTTTCAATTTATAGGCCGTTAACTTGAACTGAAATAATTTTTGAATGCATTCAGTAGTGCATGCAGTTTGCCAGACACAAGTCATGGTTTCCCCTCTCAACCTTGCATAGTACACTGGTCTGTCACGTGAAGCCTAGAAAGAGCCTGCAGAAGATATCTATAATAGATAAACGTAAGTCAGAACTGTCTCCCACTGGCATGCAGAATCTCAGTTTCAGTCCAAACGGTGTTCAGGGCTATTCCCAACTCATCCCTGCCCCATCGGCTTCGCTGAACTCCACAAGCCTAGTGAAGCCAGTCAGTGAGACAGAGATGATCCCAACTGCTGCAGTGGGCGTGCGACTTTCGTTTGACTTTCTATGCCAGTTTTGACCCCAAACAGGGCCCCTGGCTCTTTAGTTTTGTCTCATTTCATCAAGATGCTTTTGTGTTCTGAACTGGAGATCTGTGCTATCATCACCGCCACGATTGCTGATAAGCTGCGTGAAAAAAACGGCGGTAAAAACTTATTGCCCTGTTGAAGTGAAAGCCGCGGACCGGGCCAGGTTTTTTAATGATACTTCCGGTACATCTGGCCTTGGCAAAACAAGATGGCTGCGCCCTAAGAAGGAGAGTGGAGGAACGCTGGACATCGTTGGAGCTATGGCGAGCCGCTTACCAGGGGCGTCACGACCTTTCAGGTCTAAATTTAAGCTGCCAAATCACAATCTTCTCCGGTGGTTTCCTGGACACATGCACAAAGGCTTAGAACAGATTCAGGCAAGGCTGAAAGACGTTGACTGTATCATAGAGGTTCATGACGCTCGTATTCCGTTCTCAGGCCGTGACACTCAGTTCCGAACTCTGTTTCAGCTACGCCCTCATGTACTGTTGTTAAACAAAGTGGATCTGGTCGACAAAGTTAAGTTGAAACAACTGCAGGTCGAACAGAAACTGAAAGAACAAGGTGTAGATACAGTGTTTTTCACGGATTTACGAAATTTTGAGAAGTCTCAGCTTCTGAAAGAAAAGATTTTGCCTACCGTCACAGAACTGACAGATTCTAGACCAAGGTATAACAGAGAGGGACTTAATGAGTATAATGCCATGGTGATTGGCGTGCCAAACGTTGGAAAATCCACACTCATCAATGCAGTAAGATGGGCAAACATAAAGCGGAAGGGAAGAGCAGCGTCAGTTGGGGCAAAGGCAGGTGTGACTCGCAGCGTGTCATCCAAAATAAAAGTGAACAACAACCCCCCTCTTTACATTGTTGACACTCCTGGGATTCTTACGCCTAATATACCAGACATTGAGAATGGCATGCGACTGGCACTGTGCTCCTGCGTGCCAGATCACTTGGTTGGAGTGGAGAACCTGGTGGACTACCTTCTTTTCTGGATGAACAAGAGGGGGTACTTCTCATATGTTGACTTTTTTGGCATCGACGACCCAACAGACAGTGTTATGATACTTCTGACAAAGATTGCTATGAAGCAAAATAAGATGTTGAAAGTGAGAGACCAGTCAACAAACCAGTTTGTCGTGAGACCGAATCTTGATGCTGCAGCTTCTTTGGTTCTCAAAGCTTTTCGTACTGGACAGTTGGGACACTTTGTGCTGGATGATGACCTCTAACCATGTTTAGTCCTGTTGTGCAGAGTGGAGTTTGAGACTGTGAGAGTTTTGTTGTGTAGACACGGTCAGGTGTTGATTTTTGGTGCCAAATTTGTGCATTTGACATGATTTAGGATTGTGTGTATGTGTGTGTGTTGGCTGAATAATAAAAAAAAAGATTATGACAATTTTAATGTTGAACTTGTGATGATTTTCAGTGTGTATTACCATGGGGGAGAGAGAGAGGAGTCAGACTGCAGGACTGGATGGTTATTGTGTCAGGTTATACATAGTCTTATATAGAGAGAAAAATTTCTACATGTATAATTTTCATAAGAGAGAAACACAGTAATATGGGAAAAAAATACAGTTTTTACACAAGCATAAACTGAGGAAATGACTCACTTTTTTTCTTTTTTTTCTTTTAATTCCCACACAAATTCATCGACACAGGAGTGAAGGAAATGACTCAAACTTGCAAAAACATCTAACATTTTGCTGTCTTTGAAGTTTGATTGTTGCTGCTTCCAAGTTTTTCCCACACAGCATTACATGCCCAAAGGACATTTGTAAAGAAATGTTCCATGACTAATGCCACAAGAGCATTAACAAATGCTAGACACATGCATGGTAATGTGAAGAATTAGGAAACTGCATTAAGTTCAGTCTGTTGAGTTGCAATTGGAGAAGGTACCATGAATGAGAAGTGAGGTACATTACTCTGGAATATGAAATGACCCAGAGCCAAATTTCAAGCTTCAAACTGGGATGCACGTGTGTGTGTGTGTGTGTGTGTGAAACTCACGGACTTCATTTCAACATGCACACAATATTCACAGTAATAGTTGTAAGTAGGGTTTTTTGGGTTTTTTTTTTCTTTCTGCACAGCAAGTTGGTTTACTTCTGATAAAGAACAGAGATGTAGAGGTACCTGGTTACTGCTTCGATTTTGCTGCAGCTGATTCGTATTTTCAATTACATAGACTACTGAAACTAAACTTATCACCTCCCACAAAGGAGGCTACAAACTTTGGTTTGGCCGAGTATGATTACAAACTGTCGTTTTCCAGTCCAGATTTTGCGGCTGTGCGTCGCTGTGACACATGATTTTCACAACTTGAAAACCAAAAGTAAAACACTCCTCAGACTATCACTAGAATTGGCAGCAACAGAGAATTACGTGCCCTGGTCCTGGATTTTCCAATTCATAAATCATAAAGCATGTGTAGTCTTCGACGATCTTGTAAAAACAATTGCTGCCGTCAATATCTTGGGGGGGGAGCCGGGGTGGTCGAATGGTAGAGCGTTGGACTTCTAATGCTCGGGTCGTGAGTTCGATTCCGGCTGGGGCCAAATATTTGTGCTGGCTTTTTCATTGTTGCCCCATCTTTGATATCACCCTATGTGGTGGAAAAGGACGTTAAACCCCCAAACACCCACCCCCACCCGTCAATATCTTGGGACCCATCCATTTTACAAAATCACCCTCTGAATTTGACAGAGAGAGTCAAAGCGACCCTCTGTTTGGAAAGCTGTAAAGGAACGCTGGTCCTGTGACAGACTGCAACTCGCTCACTCTCCAGTCATGGATCTTTGAGTGGAGTTAGTCATCACAGAAAGAAGGCAGTGGAAATGTCAGCGCTCGTGCTGTGAATCAATTGTGTCGGCACGGAGCACAGTGGCAGGAGACTGGAGACTCGCTGGTGCAGACCCATTACACCCTGTATTAGTGCTACAGAAAATCATAGGCCAAATATTGGTGCCTGTAAATAGAGCCCTTTGGCTTTTCCGTTTCACTCAGTTCTTAACGCTGTTGCCACACAGCCGAGACTCGCTCACTTCACGGGTGCTCTTAGCCTAGTATACAAGTCATGCTCTTTCAGTGACGGGTGCGACTTTGATTACACGGCCGGCCGCGCCGCAGATGCCGTAGTTCCCGGGCCTGATTGACGCTGGGATATTCAGTCATGACAGGACGCACGGGATGCGGCCCTGTAACGCAGTCTCAAACCCATGCTGACCTCGGCAGCAGCATCATACCATCACCATCATGCCCCAGCTTCCGAGCCCCCCATTTATTCAGAGTTGCCACTGAACATGCAATTCACTCATGACGCCTTGGTGTATTTTTTTCTTTCTTTTTTTCTTCTTTTCTTATCCTTAATGACATCAGCTCAGTTTCAGCATATGCTTGATGCTGACAGTGGCACAGGCAAGGAGCAGGTTGAGTCAGGTACATTTCAATTTAAGAATCGCCGTCTGTTTCTTGCAGGAAATGGGTTGTGCCACAGAAACGCAGTAATCGCTTGTCTTAGGACCACTGCATCGGAGGCAGTGCGTGCAAACAATAAATCTGACCCTGTTGATCTTGACAAGCGCCATCTCAAGTATCAAAAAAAAAAAAAAAAACAAAAAAAAAAACATGCAAGTGAAGCGAATCGTTGTAGCAGGGGTACTTTCAAAAGTTTATCTCTTCACTACAGTTTATTTCAAAAATTCTAATTGATAACGTGGTCGTTCTGTAGCAGGGGTTTCTGAGTTAAATAGGGCTATGCGCGTACCGTCATCTGGAGGAGAAAGGGCTTTTAAGCTCTTCTTCAATCCATGCTGCCTGGGCCCTATTTCCTGGTGGTGGCAGAAACAGCCACGAGGCCAAAGCCGATAATATGTCTGCTTGTACCATAAGACGCATTTATCTCATGTACTGATCTCATACCGACTGTCGGGTTCACTTGATGCCGCAGTAATGTAACCAATAGTCCTGGGGCAAGATGCATGGAGATAAACAAAGACGTAAATCCGAGACGAGTTTGACTAAGGCCGACTAAAAGATTCAGGTTAGTACGAGATGCATAAGGGGAGACTCAGTAAGGCGATTTAACGACAATTTTATTTTAGACTGAGACTAAACGGTAATACGCACTGGTGACTGTCCCTGGTGTAATAAGTCTGAGACTAGAGCTAAATCTCAGACTAGTCTAGTCTCTTTTCATGTATTAGGTCCCCGGCTGTAGCCTGTTGAAAGGCCGGTTCCGACGGTTCAGGGGACCGTGACGTAAAATGGAGTTGACCATTGGAGGTCACATAGGATCTGTAGCCGTGACCACTATCACGTACCCGCAGTCCCGCACCACACACACACACACACACACACACACTGTCTCTCTCTCTCACACACACACACACACACACACACACTGTCCGACTAGAAGAGCCGTCTGGCCCAGGAAAACCTAGAAGGGATGTGACTCCTCGGAAACACTCTGAGATTCAGGAAAACCCACTTGCGGATCCCTTCCAGCACACTACCGCATTCCTTTCATTCACACCGAGGACAGCTTACACCAAAGGAAGGTGTGCTCAAGGTTTCACATGTCTAACAAAAAACAAAACAAAACAAAAATACTCGAATTTTTTTTTAAAGCTGGATATTCCAGCAGGTTAAAAACCAAAAACAATGCAAAAATAACAAGTCACATCTCACACCATGACGATAAAAAAAAAAAAAAAAAATCATTGATTTTGTACACAAAAGATATTCAAGTGGAGCCAAAAATCCTGTGTATAACCTCCATGCATGGTGATTTCAGATTATGTGGGGAATACACGTAGGATGGTGGGAGGGATAATATCTAAATGAATGCTAATTGGGGAATACAATCTGTAAAACTCAGGCCGCCAGTGATAGTACGCTGGAGCGGGATCAGTGGCCGTAAGTCGTGTAAAATCACGTGCTGACAGCTGGCCGCCGTATAAGAGTCAGAGCTGATGAACCATAAACATACCGTGATTAGTACACTAAAGCAGCATAATGCTATCGGAATATGTGAGAGAAATATACATCACTGCACTATCGCAGTTTTTCTCCCGGAAAATGTCACTATCCTTCTCACGACCTGTGTTGATAGGTTAAGCCTACGTCAGTTAATTACGCGGAGAGCCGGTGTAACAGGCCGGAGTATACCCCTGGCTACTTTATACCCTCGGGTATAAAGTAGCTTAGGCCGGTTCAACCCCCTGGGTATAGATCAGCCCAGGCCGGAATCAGAGTACACCCCGGGGTATATTCTGGGCTAGGCCAGTTTATACGGGGGGATAGTCTGGGCTAGGCCAGTTTATACGGGGGGATAATCTGGGCTAGGCTAGTTTATACGGGGGTATAGTCTGGGCTAGGCCAGTTTATACGGGGGTATACTCCAGGCGGGGTATAATCTGGACTGCTACACCGGGATGGCCGAATGGGAGAGCGTTGGACTTCCAATGCTCGGGTCGTGAGTTCGAATCCTGCCTGGGGCCAAATATTTGTGCTGGCTTTTCCTTCCTTGCCCCGTCTTTGGCTTGATATCACCCGTATGTGATTGAAAAAGGACCCAAACACCCACCCACGTTAATTACGCCCGGTCACAAGTTAGGAGGAGAGGACGGGGGGTGGGGTGGGGGGGGGAGGGTGTTCATCTACAGTTTATTTTGAAGTGGAGATGTAATTACTGAGTCAGTGAAATGTTTACAAGGACAACAGCACAGCGGAGCCAGAGGAAAGAAACAGGCTGAAGGGTAAAAACAAATCACAAAGTTTCCTGCAAGAACGAGTGTCGAGACTCAAGCTATGGCGTCTTTGATTCTCTTCAGGGGGGGGGGGGGGGGTGGAGGGAGATTTTCACTCGTCCATTTGAGTCAGGCAGGGTTCGCACTGAAGATCCCCTCTCAAATTTTCAAACTTTTACAAGATATCCAACCGAACTTACCACAGATTTTTCACAACATACGTACATGTATACAAACACCGTTCACAGCAACTTGCTGTTTTCCTTTCAAGATCTGCAGCAGGACTTGCAGCAGTTCAAAGGAAAAGTAGCTGAAATGGTTTGTAAGTGACAGCGTCAACGAAGGCGTGAACTGCTAGGGGGGTTCGGGCGCATGCCACCTCGGAATTGTTTTGAAAAATAAGACTGAAATCTGTGCGGCAGTCTGGTGCATTCTGACAGCAGCATTCTTACTCTCAGAATGGACCAGATTGTAAAGACGTTTTTCTTTACTTAGCGGAAAGACTTTCTCTCTTTTTTTTTGCGGAACTGCGGTATTCGTATACTGTGACAAGATTTTAATCACAAAGAGGAGTGGGGGGAGGCGGCGAACATGACGAACATCCCCTCTGGCGACAGACATCTCGTACCTCTCCTACATCGCCATGACAACAGCTCGTGCGTGGCACGCGCCTGTTTATACTTCATTCCTCGTCAGGACCATACGCGCAGTTTCATAGTACCACTCATTACAGCAGCTGGCTTGTACCTAAAGTGTGTCCTGCTTACCTTTAGTAAAAACTATCAGCGCGAGTTTACACGGGCGCGGCCACTTGGGGCACCTTGGTATACACGTCGTCTTCTGGACGGTACTAGTCTGCACGTGCAGCTGGGACCATAATGGCCTAGCTCAGGGTCGGCAGACACCATGGCTGGTTCATAAAACGCGTAAAACAAGTAGGAAGGTAAACAATACCGACATAAAAGGAAACAAACACAGGAAACTAATAGCCCGACCAAGAAGTTCAAGGAAGTACTAGGAAGCAACAGAAATGAAAATTGGTACACTGGTCGGGGAGGATGTAAGAATAACTTTATTAATCCCCTCAGGCAAATTTATGGTGTACAACTCTTGACATAAGACCAGAATCTTCATGTAAAAAAAAAAAAAAATCAACCATGCACCCATACGCACTCTTCACCCATACACCCATCACATACACACTCATGTACGCAGAATGCATGTAGCAAAAAGTAGGAAAAAAGTAATGATCGGAAAACGTATTTAACGTCCATCCAGTCTTCGCTGAGCCAACTTATGTTTTGGAACAGTGTCGCTCGTGAGTGCGCCTCATTGTACGCTCGGAATACTCTGTCTTGGTGGTTAGTACAGCTCTTAATGCGATACAATGTTGTTCACACTTGCGCGAGAGGTCGAACATTCAAATTCTACGACGTGACTGTTGTTACACTCCTGGGGCGCGGAGTGTGGCCATCGCGTCGTCGAGTACGCTTCTGTTGGCTCAGTGCCAGCATAACTGACAGACGTGACGTTGTCACTGTCCAGGTGTCTAAGTTGTGTGATGATAGATATCAAGAAAACAACTGAGACCGATCTGTGAGCATAAAAATGGTAGCCTGAGCCCCTTTAATTGTCCTTCACTGAAGAATAGTAACCTTGTTAAAACGGCTGCTTCCAATGTGTTTTTTTAATTTTGAATTTTGTGTTACTTTCTACGTTATTTTTTAAAATCACTTTTTCATGTTTTTTTGTTTTGTTTTGTTTTGTTGGTTTTTTTTTAACTTGTATTTTATTTTTATTTTTTAACCTTTTGTTTTATCTGTACTTTTTAACGTTTTAGTTAATTTTTATTTGTTATCGCGTCGTTTTATTTTTATTTTTAAACTTTAAAAAAAATCTGTAACCGTTACAGGTAGCAATCAAATCTACACATGAAAATAAAACCTAGGCTGGTGCCACTTTGGCAAAGAACTACACTGAGCACCTTTGTGCTGGATGTAGCCGCGCGTTACGAGGAGGGAAAAAAATGGTAGCAGGTGCCCAAGACTGACGGGCGCCGCAGGAACTATGGATACTATTAGGTGATTGTAGTCAGTAATCTCAGTGGTTACACTTGTGGTGTTGATGGATGTACTGTTCGTGATTACGGTACGTGTACCTGTTGACTGGCAAACTTGCTGGGAATATATAGCAAAGAAATGTGATACTGAAGCAGATGATAAGAAACACCGAACAAAATAACTGACTTGATGCACAAGTGAAGGACACTGACACAAAACTTGCCCCCCCCCCCCCCCAAAAAAAAAAACAAAAAAAACAAACAAACAAAACAAAACAACAACAACAAGAAAAACAAAACAACCAAAACAAAACAACAACAACATCCAAAAACCAAACAAAGAAACAAACAAAAAAACACAGAAACCCCAAACCCTCAAACAAACACACATACACATAAAAACTTAAATTGAAGATATACTAGATTAAGTTATGATTGACAAGGAAACTGTTCAGTGCAACGAGACTGAAAGTATGAGACTGCCCGAAGCGAACCGGCAACACACACACACACACACACACACACACACACACACACACACACACACACACACACACACACACACACACACACACACACACACACACACACACACACACACACACACACACACACACACACACACACACACACACACAGAGTTAAATAAACCGGCTGCACTATGTGTCTGATCTCAAACACAAGGGTCACAAAGAAGCTCCACACAAACATTGCCCGGATATGCACCAATGTTTCCCCCTTCTCCCCCACCAAGACTTCTCTCCTTGCCTTACTGAAGATGCACCCCGATTCTCTGTGGCAACCTTTTTTCTGCTCTAACCATTCGATTCCAATATCACCTGTTCCCCCTGATAAACACCCCTGACTTTGTCTGACCAGCGTGTGTCTGATAAGCGGCATCCTGCAACGGACTGCGACACGAGAAGAATGGATGTTCAGCCAGGCCGGTAATCGGTTCCATATTGTCAGGTGTTTGGACAAGAAGCCTCTGCAGGGAATACCAGTCTCTGGTTGCCCAGTTCCCCTGCTGCTCCTACTGGACAAAGACGAGAGACTGCGCAAAGGACAACAGTCCAGGTATCTACAGTTATTTCGTTTACCGTTTTAAAGAAGGAAAAACACTAATACGAACCGTTTTCCGTTTTCCTATTTTCAATGTTGAAGACCGAAAACTGACGGTATACGTACCGTTTTCTGTTTACCGTAATCAACATTGAAGACAGGAAAACGGTAAACGGTGCGATTATCGTTTGCTGTTTTACCGTCGTCGAAATGGTCAAGGAAATAACAGTAGATACCTGGATTGACAACACTGATTCGACATTTCTATCCGGACCAGCTTTAAGACTGTCAGTTCAGCTCACAAGAAAACAGAAATATGAAGAGTTTCAAAGACGACACACAAAGATAAAAATGTCTGTTTGACAAGTGTTATGACTAGCTGGTAATAATTATCCGATTTTGTTTGTTTAATAACTAATCTAAAATTATGCTAAAAGCTTTGAAGCCGACACCTTCTCAAAAGAAATAGTTTTTTTTTATTGAAAAGTTTTACACCTAACGATTCACATCACTTTTATGCCATCAGTTTTTGTTGTTGTTGTTGTTGTTGTTTTTGTTTAATCTAACTTGTCTGGTGTTTGTCCACCGGGGCACCTTTGGCCTTCTTTCACACTTTCTACCCTCCCCTAAGTGACCCGACCAGTTCAGCTCTGACCCCCACAGGACAAAGAAAATCACCTGATGCTGGTATGGACGTATTTTTGATCTGCCTTTGGAGATACACACAAGCAGAGGCGCCTGGAGATTTTCACAGTCAGGTATCACAAAGTCTTTCGGTCTCTATGTGCTGTAGATACCACATAGTTATGAGTCTTGTGTGTGTGATGATCGAGCGGTGGACTGAACAGCACTAGTTTGCCCTTTCCAGTGAACTTTGTGTTAGAAAACAACAGACTGTCTCTCAAGGGGACGTTGAGGTGTGGTGCCGGGTAGGTGGGCCCCTCAGTCAGTTGCCGTGGACGGCATGTAGAGCGTGCAGACCTCCACACATTCTCTACGTACAGGTACGGGCCGGCAGGGGCGAATTCGACTGAAGTTTGCTGCGCCGCTTAATTTGCAAGAAATTTCCTCCGGCCACGTGGTAATTATACTGGCCTGATCAACTACCTGGGAGACCTAGACATGGTGGTAAGACGGTGTAACTATTTCACAGAGCATTCTGTGCACTCTTTCTTGTTGTTTAGAACTTTTCACTGGCCCGGGCATAGCTGCAACTGAGACCGCTGTTGGAAAGAGAATGCACACCAACTGAGACCTCTCTCTCTCTCTCTCTCTCTCTCTCACACACACACACACACACACACACACACACACACACACACACAGTCTCTCTCTCTCTCTTTCTCTCGTAATTTCAGTGTGATCTGCCATTTGCAAGGTTGCTTTAACTGAAGTTTTAATGAGCATATTCAGTTTAAGTTCATTTCGTGAGTTAATGCACCAGCTGTTTCCCTGTACTTAGACCATATGCAAGGAAATAAATCTGTTTAAACCAACTGAGACCGCAAAAACGGTGCTGCTGCTGGCCACTGATGATGCGCATCTGGCATACAGCAACGTCAAAGAAAAGCGACTGCCAAAAGTGTGTAGTCTGAGCACCACAACCAGATCGGTCTGTCAAGTCATGAGATCGCAAAATTACAAGAAAGACCTCAATGTCTGAAATGGACTTTCACTTCATTGACAATTATCAGCCCTGACATATACGGCTCTGACTGATACGGTATAGTTAATCACAGCTTCGTAAACTGACAAACTTTTCGCCTTTCAATCCGTTGAAAGTACCTTTAAACAGCTCGGAATAACCGGGGATGGTGGTGGCGGCTGAAACGGATTTCGGAAGCAGCTTGACTACACTACAAAGGGAACATGAAAGGTAAACGCCTAAAACTGCTTTCTGTCAACAGGATTGCCCCAGCGTCACTCACAGCGCCATCTACAGATGCAAGGCACTCGGATTACGCTCGGGCTAACAGGTCGGAAAGGGAGAGAATGTGGGTGAAGGCACGGAAGTGGAAATTTATATCGAGATGTTTTCTCTACAAGCAAATGTTAAGGACACACCGCCGCCCACCCGCTAAACATCTACTCGTGCGGCGGAGACTCCTAATTACTATCAAGCTTGACTTCGCAAGGGTGGAGACATAGAGACCAGTATTGTCTGCTGAACAGTTCGGATACGTGACTGTGACTGCGCCCAGTAACACAGGTTTTTTTTTGTGTTTTTTTTTCCTTCCGCTCCCGTCCCGTCCCGTGTGTGTGTGTGTGTGTGTGTGTGTGTGTGTGTGTGTGTGTGTGTGTGTGTGTGTGTGGTCATCCAAACTGTTACACAACTTCGAATTATTTAAAAACAGGAAACTTGGAAGAAAGCTAAACAAAATAAGTGATACAAAGGCTGGGTAAGTGCAGAGAGAGAGAGAGAGAGAGAGAGAGAATGACAATGACACTTTATTTTCCAAGGATAGAAGACTGGGTGCGGAGACCTGTCTTACATCTTGTCCTTGCTACTACTACTACTACACACACACACACACACACACACACACACACACACACACACACACACACACACACACACACACACACACACACAAGGTTGCTAAACTATTCTCCAATGCAACAGGAATAAGGTGAACTAATAGATCAACCGTGACAAAGTAAAGCATATTTAATAATTCAAAAGTCACACACAACACACTAGTACATGTAGTACGAACACATACGTACCTCCTAATGAAAAGTAGAAAAGAAAAGAAGATTGTTAGCAAAACCTTGGTGTTATCAGAGAGTTTCGTGACTTTGTGCCGGCTTCTCAGTACTGGCGGAGAGAGAGAGAGAGAGAGAGAGAGAGGCACCTGTTGAGCGTATGGCCCGGTGGCAGCATTGTTTTCGCCGCAAAAACAGTGGTCGGGCATCTGCCCTTCTCTCCTCGTCTGGCAATACTCACTATCACTTTGTTCTAGGCCAGTGCTGCGGCTTGGGTATACCCAACGGACACCCAGATCGTACGGAGTCGAGGACGAACTAACGAAAACACACACTCTGCTCTTAGAGGTTTGACTATTCGGCACTCAGGCCAGTATGACCCGTCTCCGGGTAGACTACGATGTACATGTATTTGCGCCACAAGATCGCCGAAGAAAGTTCTTGTGGTACGGATCAGGAGTGCTTGGGGTCATTATAAAGTTCTGCAGCCGCTAGCTATATTCTGTACACTATTGTTACTCGTACCGAGGTAATGGTACACATACTTTTCCCGCCATTTCTCGTCGTGCACTCAGCTCATCGATTTACACTTGACCTACAGATCTAGATCGTGACCTAGCTGAAAGCACGTGCTGCAGGGTCAGGGTTATATTCCGAGTCAATAGCTATATAGCATAGTACTGCCACTTTCAAAGTCTTTTTAATGGTCTGCAATCTCAACAAAAAGCCGCAATATTGTGTTTGTTGTTATTGTTTTTTTTTCGAAACTGCGACTCCTGCGACTGTGCATAATCACTGTGCAAGCAACTCTGTCACAGCTGCAGAGTTTTCAGCGCTTCGGAGACCCTTATAAAACCAGAGCGTGAGTTTGCAGTGACTTCATTGTGCTTTTGGTTACTGAGCGAGACACTGACATCGCCGAAGCGTCTAGCGGGTGTTGTGTGCTGCACGAGCCTCGGAAGACTAACCACTGCGGTCTCTCTGGGTCAATGTCAAAACGCAAACTGAGCTGTGAAATCAGACTGCTCTTGGCTTTTATAAGGGTTTCAGGGACGCTGAAACTCTGTAGCTGTGAGTTAACTGTGCATTTTACACAGTCAGAAAGTTAAAAAAACAACAACAAAAAAACAAGAACAACTAACAACAACAACAACAAAGGAAAAAAACACCAAACTGTTTGTGGCTTTCTGTTGAGATTGCAGACCTTTAACATTCCGATTATTCAGTTACACTACGCAATAACAGCGGCATGCTAGTCTGTCGGTGGCCTCTATTGTATATATGTGACTATTTCAGCCGGTCTTAGTTAGAGATAATATAAACAACATCGGGCAGCAACACGAAGGGCAACAACAGGTGAACCACGTCTGCTCAGTGTACAAAACGAAAATATTCAGTTATCATAGTGTGACCATGCTTCAAGTTGCTGTTTACAGCCCGTGGACCGTTAGCCTCATGTTCTCCAGACAAGAGAGGCGCGTGTCTTGTTGCTATCAACCCTTTCGGGCTGTCAACGGTACTTCTGCTTAATGTCAGCAGGTAGGAGAGGTGGAGAGAGGCGGGGTACAGCCAGAGGTGAGAGGGGGATTCCAGCATTGTCATAATATAACCTTCCGTGTTTTGCCGGGGGCATAGTAAACTCTTTAGCACTGAGAGCAAAGACTATACATCCGCTAAGCTATAGCGGATATCCAGTCTTTCACTAAAAGCAGTTCTTAATTTACTGTACATTTTAATATTTTTGCTCTTGCAATTCTTATGATATTCAGTAGTGCTGTTAATTTAAGACGCCGCTTTATTAGTCTATTAGGTAGCGCGTCGGATTTAGCCGCTGCGCTACTGAACGGCCGTCACCAATGTCATGGCGATGAAACGTGGGTTCGAGCCCAGGTCGAGCTTGTGATATGTGATACCGGTTTTTCCTGGCTACCGGGCTGCTCATTGGGGGTTTCTCTCCGGATTATCCGGCTTTCCTCCCCCAGCAAAATTGTAAAGTATATAGGATAGGTATTGGGTGGCGCTGCACCGCGGCGACGCGCTTTCCCCGGGAGAGGCGGCAGCCCGAATTTCCCGAAAGGGATAATAAAGTAGTAAAAAAAAAAAAAAAAAAAAATTCTAAGATTACTAGGCTTTACAAAAGGAGACTTACGTTTTGAAACAGTTGCGTTTGTGACTGCCCCTGTACGCTCGAATTAGTCTATCTTAGAGATTACTAGAGCTCGGAATGCAACACACTGACGTTTGATGGCCGTGCGAACGAGGATTTTTTTTTTAAATTTCTCGTTTTTTAGGTGTGGGTACACAGGAATATATATATGTTATCATCATCAGTCATCATGGTCACCATCAGTAACTGTAAAACTGTAAACATTTGACAATGGTAGGCATTGTGTAGGTAGGATCTGTATGTATGGATTTATATGTCTAGATAAATTAATGTAGGGGTGCGTGTGTGTGTGTGTGTGTGTGCGTGTGTGTGTGTGTGTGTGTGTGTGTGTGTGTGTGTGTGTGTGTGTGTGTGTGTGTGTGTGTGTGTGTGTGTGTGCGAGCCAGAAGAAAATTTTCTGCCATCGACAGACAATAAAGTTATATTGAATTGAATTGAATTGAATTGAATTGAATTACTATAGGAAACAGTGTACGGGAAGAACAGTTACTTGTAGTACTGTTTGCTAGGGGGTGGGCGGGGGAGAGGGGGGGGGGGGGGCAATGGACAGTCTACTTTTGTTGCTTATATGTTACAATCAGACAATGGAAAACGAGGAAAATTCAGCTGTCCTTAATCGACGACAGTAATCCATCCCCCCCCCCCCCCCCCCCTGTCAGCTGCATGAACTCAGCGGTGTGACGCTAGACAGAGCAAAACAGCTCAAAACGATTTGTGAACTTAAACAGTCTTAAACTAAAAATCGGGCCTTTAACTGATATAAAAATGTGTAGCGGCCATCAGCAGAAAATGAAAATGTTAGAATACGTCAGTGTTAAAAACATATTCTGACCCGATGTCACAGTGTGTGTGTGTGTGTGTGTGTGTGTGTGTGTGTGTGTGTGTGCGGTGTGTGTGCGTGCGCGCGCGTGCGTGCGCGCACACGACTGACGAAGAAATCACACGCGACACATAGGCGCCACTGGTGTTAGCCCTAAAACCAGATTATTCTGAATGCTGTGTTCAGTTCTGTTCGAGTCAGTCCGGCATAACTTAAGCCCTAGGCCATAGTGTCATCCGTAATTATTTGAAATTTTAGTCGCTGGCTGGCATACGCGAGCACAGATAGTCACTGAGTCTTGTGGATGCTGCTGGGTGGTACCATCAGACGGTAATAGTGATAACCTAAATCTGTTCTTTATCGCTGAGAGGGCAGTCAGTGTGTGTTTGTACACAGTCTAAATGTAGCAGCTACGCCCGTTAAGAGATGGCCGACCTGTGCTGTGACGTCACAAGGGTACCATTGTGAGGTACAGTTAAAAATGCGGCAATGAACGGTACACGTATCATAGTCTAGTATAGGTAGCGATGCAGAATGAACGTGTACAGACAACAGATGTTGTAGTGTCAGTGTGGGCACGACAAAACACAGTGACTTCAAAAGACCCTCGGAGTCTCTATGTTCGGAATGAGTCCTGAGGGGAAAACCTGTCGCTTACAAAGCTCTCAGCTCCAACGTGAAGTCAGTTCTGCTCTACGGATGCGAAACATGGAGGACAACGAAGACGATGCAGCAGAAGATCCAGACATTTCTCAACACCTGTCTGAAGCGCATCTTCAACATCCGATGGCCAGAGAAGATCCGGAACGAAGAGCTGTGGGAACGAGCGGGGCAGGAACCAGTGGCCAAGCAGATCCTGCGGAGGAAGTGGGGCTGGATTGGACTCACCCTCAGGAAGCCAGCATCCAGCACCACACGCCAAGCCCTGACATGGAACCCGCAGGGGAAAAGGAAGAGAGGCCGGCCTCGCAACAGCTGGAGGCGGGACACTGAGGCAGAGCTATGTAAGCAGGGGACCAACTGGACTGGTGTGGCAAGAATAGCACAGAACAGAGTGCAATGGCGAAGGGTTGTCGATGGCCTATGCTCCACGTGGAGCCAGGGGCCTAAGTAAGTAAGTAAGTCGTATCCCACTAAATGAAGCTGAATCCGGCGCAGACATTCGCTCCAGGGGCCTAAGTAAGTAAGTACAAAGCTCTCGGGCTGTTTGCTGTCTGGCCATCGCGAGCATTTTTGTGACTTTGCGGCGGCTTCTGACAGTGGAGAAATTTGACTTTTTGTGGCGTAACGCTTCCATATAATTATTTACTACACGTCGATACGACCATGTTGCTAAAAGCAGCCACCAATCCGCGTTGTCTGGGTGGTGTTCAGTCCGCACTGAACTAAACAGCGTCGTCTGCTCTTATGCGCAATGGGAATTTAGAATTGCATTTATTTTTCAAATTTCAGTGGTGGGCTGAACTTTTCCAATCAGTGTTCCGAGTGACTGATTCTGATGCACGGATTAATCTAAGCGCATTCGAAAGAAAGACAAAAATCCTTCTATAACGGCATAGAAATGCTGGAAATGACCCGCTTCTTGGTTTAAAGCCCCCCCCCCCCCCCAAAAAAAAAAAAAACAAAAAAAAACCAAACAAACAAACAAACAAAAACAAACAAAAAAACAACAAACAAACAAACAAACAAAAAACGAAACAAAAAACAGAAAATATAACCCCAGAGCTAGTTTAGTTCGAGGTTAGACTCCAACCCGGGGCTAAACTCCCTAACCCCGACTTTTACATGCGGGCCAATACGCCGACCAGTCACAAAACAATGGTCCCAGATGCTAAGGATATTGTGAGTAAAGTGTCTGATTCTGATCAAGCGCATTCGATGAAACGTTTTACACAGCGTTGATGTATGCGTCAGTGACAAGCGTATTGAGACTTTAAATAACCATCGTTGCTGCAGAGTAGAATCATTTCTGACTCAATATACGTGGTATACTGATCTCAGTTACCACTACTGCGCGGCCCCAGCAATCAATGGGGGTTATCTTTGGAAACAGGATGCCCTGAAGGGGATCCAGCGAAGGCCGTATCAAGCAGGGTAGGTACATACATTATGCCAGATGCGCTGTTCATACGATGAAGCCATCAAGATTGCCCAGTGGCACTATATAATGTGCGGGCGGTACATGAATAGGTCAGCTGCAGACTAAGTACCAGTCCGTAGTTACGGTATGCGGTCCATTAGATACGGCGCGGAAACCTGGTGTACCGTCCACCAGTGCTCATGTGCGTCTCGGGGTCCGGTACCGTCTTTTGAACAAAACAAGTACGACTGGGGATAGTTCGATTGGAAAAATGTGCTTTGTGCTTTGTAATACCCCCCTCCACCGGCCCCCTCCCCCTTTTGAAAAAAATATTAAAAAAATAAATGGGGTCTGAACAAATGTTGCCCTTGCTTGATTCAGATCTACAACCGCGCACACACACACACACACACACACACACACACACACACACACACACACACACACACACATGCACTGTTCACGCACGCCGTACACACAAACTGACGCACTGACGCACTCACACCGCCACACACACACACACACACACACACACACTGCACATGATATCAAACCCAACCTAACCCTCACCCATCAACCAGTCAGCCATCTAGTTTGCAACAACACATTTCCATACATTCATCCCGTATTGTGATAGACGAACTTAATATCCACGCCTTAACTGGCCTAAAATTAACTTAGCAGCAAAATCGAAAGCCCGAGTAATCTTCATGCAGCAAATAAGATACTGGGACAAAAACGACGCTACACGTATATACGACGCAGACAGTGTTCCAGGGGAAGCACCAGGATAAGCCCAGCGATCAAGCAGATGCCCAAACTCCCAGCAGCTTACCAGCTCGGCTTGTAATTAGCCGCACGCCCGAAATTGTTCACTGGCTGGCAACCTAGTTCGGACACAACAACAATCCCCGTATTGTCAGCACTGCCACTGTGGAATGCAGTTTCCTATGATAGTCGTACTCATGGCCATTTAGAGCCTCTGTTCTCCTGACACGGCTTCTGTTTTTGTTAGGACAATACTCAATAGACAATACTGACGACATCGCTACTCCGTCAACAGACTGATCAGTTGTAAATTCGCCCAACAGCCTTGCATGTTTTGGTATCTGTTGGCTTGTTTGTTCAGTTTTGTCATGCCCCTGCACACGAAGTGGCCAACTCAGAAAAGGATTATTGCGATCAACTGCGTCAGCTCTGTGTGTGTGTGTGTGTGTGTGTGTGTGTGTGTGTGTGTGTGTGTGTGTGTGTGTGGAGAGAGAGAGAGAGAGCCAGACTGACTATCTCAAGAACGGGTGAACCAGTTAACACCATTTTTTTGGTGTGTGTGTGTGTGTGTTCATTATGTGACTCTTAAGAACGTTATTTGGTTTGGTTAACTGATTCTACCCTCCGCCCGAGATATCATCATCGAAACTCCTGAAGCGGAGTAGCACATCTATAAAGTACCCAGATCAGCAAAAAGGGGAGACAGCTCAGTGGTAGAGCATTCGACTGCAGATCAGGTTGGTGGGCTTGGTGTAGTCAGCTTCCTGAGCCTTTTGTGCTTAATTTACGTGTTCATTAGTTTTTTTTCCCTAATGAAAATGGGTCCTTTTCTCGCATGATTTCTCGCAATGTTTTGAAGTGTTAAATTTGTTCATTTTGTTTCATTTCATCTATGTATATATATGTACATGTACAACAACTTGTGAGACGTGTTGATATAGGCCAAGGCCTAAAAACAAGAAAGTATGTCTGAGTCTGAGTCAGTCGAGAGGTCCCGGGTTCGAAACCCGGTGGGTGTCCCCTTAGGCAGGGCGTGGCCTTTTTTTTTTTCTCTCAGTTGTTTGTTTTTGTTGTTGTTATCAAGTTGTTCTATTTTTTTTCAAAACAAAAGGCTCTATAGTGATACAGTTAGCTTTACGAGTTGACTGTGCGTCAGCTGCATCAAGTCATTCTTTGCATGTGTGCCGCGACGTTAAGCCCTAACTAACTAACTAACTAACTAACTAACTGACTAACATGTGTGCGGGCGGTTGGTGTGTTTATGCGAGTGATCAGTCGTGGTGCCTGTCTGCCATGACAGGTGTCTACCTTGCATTTCAGACCTATAGCCGATGATACTTGCAGCACATACTGTATTACAAATGAGACAACTTGCATGCTTGGTACACACTCCTTGCCGCTACCGCTACTCAGTGTGAGAATGACAGTTCGATCTCAGTGACCTACCTCGCATATAATATCGTTTGTGCGTGCCAAAGAGGAGTCAAATGCACCTGTTGCGCGTACAAGGCAAAACGGGAACTCATTCTCTATGGAAAACAAATAGCTGTGAGAGCGTGTAAATATCAAACGACCACTGAGACTGACTCACCATCCACCTTTTCTGTTCTCCAGCATCGCGACCGAGTAGCCGAAATAACTGCCGCTGGGTCCTTTGTAGATGATGGGTTTGTTAGTATCCACATTGAACGCCAGTGCTGCTCTCAGAACACTGAAACCAAACACTGTCCACAACACGAGACGCGTGGAATGTCCTGTCACAGTCAACCAGCCCCTCTCGCTGCCTGACGACATAGCGGACACCTGATATCCCGGCACTGTCTCTGGGAGGAAGAAAACAATGAAACTCGCCCTGGTTATGTGTTCGTGTCCATCAGAGTTCAAGAACAGCCGCAGTTGTCAACTGAGTTGCTGCTGCCGGCGGACACAAGCGGCTCGAGTCCTGCAAAGACATTTCCCTCTCGCTCCGCTCGGCGGAGAAAAGTGGACTGATTCTGACCGCACTTACTGAAGAGACACGGTAGTATGGCGGTGGTGGCAGGGGTCCTGGCAAGGTGGTGATGGTTTCAATTGGGAGGGAAAACGTTGCCAGGGGGATAGAGGTCACGTGCGGAAAACAACATGGGTGACGTAGCGCGGGCACATGTGTTTTTGCGGAAAAGCCAGGGGAGGGGAGGCGGTGGCGGGTGGAAAAGAGAGGGGGGGGGGGGGCGAGGAAACAGCTAAGGAAACTGGTTTTAAACACTCTTGAGAAGACGTCTCCACTGAAGTGCCGTCGGCAATTTGTTCCACTTGCCTTTGTCCGTCATCAGTCAACGGAATGAATCACACAACGGTACGGCCGCAAAAACCCTATTTCCAATGCCTTGCCGGCTATGACCTTCTAGACTGACACTGAAACTAGTAATAAAATTGTAGTGAACGGGCCTGACCATCCAAAATTATTTTTTACGTTGATCTAGACCCAGATCAGTGGAGTTCCATATTCTGACCACAGTCTGAACAGTTCTTGAAAGTTGTGAATGAACCTCCGAGCCGGAGTAGTACATGTACAATGGAAGTGATGAGGCAGTGTGCCACTACTCCGGGAACCGCGCGCGCTACACTACGCTAAGTAGTGGCCGGGTGGGCGTGACTGAGTGTGGGCTAACTAGCGGTATGTGTGAGCCGTTGGTGGGCGCGAAGCTTTATACACTGGACGTGGTACTGTACTCAGTTGTAGCGATGGAAACTCCGCCGTATCCCTCATGTCAAAACAAAGACCTTTGGTCAGCGTAGTTTTTCATACCAAGATCCCACATGTTGGAATGATCTCCCAGCATCCATCAGATATGCAGACGCAAAACCATCCCGCTTCAAATCTGAAAAAAAACACCTCTTCACAGCCCTCAACCAATAACTCAGTGTTGCCACATCATCTCGCTGGTCGTGTGTGTGCGTGTGTGTGTGTGTGTGTGTGTGATAGGAAAGGTCGAGGGACTGGGGGGTGGCGGGACTAAAGGAGAAGTGAGAGGAGACAAGGGTGGATGGGTGGGCGTTTGGGAATTTTTACGTTCTTTTCCACCATGTACGGGTGATACCAAAGACGGGACAACGAGAATGAAAAGGCCAGCACGAAATATGTGCCCAGCCGGGATTCGAACTCACGACCTGAGTCCAAGGCTCTACCGGCATTGAGAGGAGGCAAGACTGGTGGCCCGGCCCTCACAGCTGGCTAGAAACTTCAACACATGTATAACTCCAGTCGCATTATTAGTATTATCAGAGAGCATGTATACTACAGGCTAGGTGACTAAGTGCTCTCTGGTATTATACCCGTTTCAGTCTCCGCACATCGCGGACTTCGGTTGTGTCAGTGGTGCCGTTCCACTGAACCACTGATGTGTTTAGTAATCGTTAAAATGATTGTCCTCCGAACACTCCCCTCCCTCCGCCGTCTGTCTGTCTGTCTGTCTGTAGGGCCGTGTAACCGGTGTCCACCCCGTGTGACGGCTCAGCAGAACAACTTCCGCGCCGGCATGATTGAAGTTTGATCATCTCAGTCTAACAGTCTTCCTTTCTCTCTCCGGCTCTCTCTCTCTCTCTCTCTTGGTATTTTCAGGCTCCACTTGTGTACACTGATATTTTGAGTGCCTCTCATTCATAGTATTTCGTATTATATTTTGTCTTATATTTGTAAGTTTCTGAATTGTGTAAATGCCGCCATTATGTTGAAAGTTTCAGCTTCCTGCTGTGTACGGGACTATACCCCGGTGTGAGTGCCACCAGATCCATTGTCACTGAAGGGTCGTCGGCCTAAACAATAAATTCTTGAGTCTTGAGTCTCTGTGTCACGGTGTGTGTGTGTGTGTGTGTGTGTGTGTGTGTGTGTGTGTGTGTGTGTGTGTGTGTGTGTGTGTGAAGTACTGAGTTCAGTTTAAACTGATCCAAGACTGATAAGATCAAATAAGTCCGGCGGATAAGACAACTTTCTTTGTCTCACGGGGGTGGGGATGGAGGAGGAATTAATTCCTCTTCAGCACTGGGATAAATTTATTCTCCAGGGTCCGCATGTAAAAGTCGGGGTTAGGGAGTTTAGCCCCGGGTTAGAGTCTAACCTCGAACTAAACTAGCTCGAGGGTTAAATTTTTTGTTTTTTTTTTTTTTTAAATCAGGAAGCGGGTCCATTCCAGCAAGGTGCCTATGCCGTTATAGAAGGATTTTTGTCTTTCTTTCTTCGCTTCCATTTTTATTTAATTTCGTTTTGGGGTTTCTTTTGTCCTCGTCTGGGTTAGGCCCATAGCCGTAGGTTAAATTAACCTCGAGTTCTACATACGGGCCCAGGTGTCCTGGCCGAAGCTGCAAGGACTAGAACAGAGCTTCCACTGTTTCCGGCAGTTCAGAGTCGTGCTCAGTGGTTCGGCACGTGGTTCGGCCATAGCAAGTTATCCGGTGTGGTGTCAGTGTGCCGGTAGGGTGCAGCAAGGAGGAGGTCACCGGACCGTAAGCCAGTCATCGAGGCGAGATGATTGCTGTGAAGTAATTTGTCCTGGCCGCTTCCGTCACGCTAAATACAACAGGCGTTTAGTCACCCAGGGGCTGCCGGCACCAGTCTCATTGAGTGTTCAGGCGTGCAGTCGTAATACGCACCAACTGCTGCTATAGCGGACGCGCTGGGCCGGGCTGGCCGGCCAGGTTCTTCTTCCGAATCCCCTTCCTTTGTGCGGGCACCCGAAAATCACCATGGGATGGGCATGTGAATATTAGGGTGGATTATGACCAACACTGTGACAGGCCGCTGGGAGCCAGCAGTTGGTCAGAGCGGTATAGAGAGGGATAGTCCGGCCTGTCTTCAGTTCCCGGCATGCACGATGGCGGACTGTCGATAGAAGTTGACTGAAATGAGTGAGATCACGGCAACACACACACCATTGGCACACACTGCACACACACACACACATGGGCACACACACGGGTACACACACACACACACACACACACACTGACACCCGGCATGGGCACACACACACACACACACACACACACACACACACACACACACACACACACACACACACACACACCCGGCCGGGCATGGGCACACACACACACACACACACACACACACACACACACACACACACACACACACACCCGGCCGGGCATCAGTGGGCACACACACACACACACACACACACACACACACACATGGGCACACACACGGGTACACACACACACACACGGCACACACACATGGGCACACACCGCCCACACACACACACACACACACACACACACACACTGCTTGGAGAAAGACTGAGACTGGGGGGAAGGGGGGGGGGGGGGCAACAATCAGACGACTGACCGGCCGGCATAGACTCGTGATATCAAATATCTAGGTATATCTGTGATGACCGCACACTGATGATGTTTCACATCCCTCTGACCTTGAAACAGACCAACATAGACTGACACTGTATGACATACAACGATAGCAACAGGCTGGTAGCTGACGATAGCCGCTCCCGCTGGTATTTTGCTGCTTTCCGCTGCATTAAACGCAGCGGGACCTGAACACGTACAAGAATGCCGAAACTGGAAACAAAAGACAGGCTGTGACAGAAACGGATCTCTCTTCCCAATCTACCGTCATCGTGTCTCCCATCAGCCAGTACGTCACCAGCTGCCCGAGTCTAGGTACTGTGACAAGGGTATCGTGTGTCCGATCGGACGGATCAGCCGTTGTAGATTGTACATGTAGCTGAATTACTGACCCCGGCCGCCAGCTCTGTAATTGCTGTCCCCAAAACTATGACCATGATCATTGTGTCCCCACAACCGTGTGTAACAGTCGACAAGAGGAGAGAGAGTTGTGAAGTGGGTACTTGTTAGAAGTTAGTGCAAGTGAGCTGAAGTTGTAGGGTATAAAATGAATTACGTGGAGGGGGATAATCTGGTTGTGCTATGTCAGTAGCGGTATGTTGTGATGGAGGTGCTGGGTGTGTAATCAAGGCTAGTTTTTTAATTTTTTTATTTTTACTACTTTCAGGGAAATTCGGGCTGCCTCCCCCTTGGGAAGCGCGTCACCGCGGTGCAGCGCCACCCAATACCTATCCTATATTTTTTTTACAATTTTGATTGGGGGGGGGGGGGAGAGAAGCCGGATAACCCGGAGAGAAAGCCCCGATGAGTAGCCCGGAAGCCAGGAAAAACCGATATCACATATCACCAGCTCGACCTGGGCTCGATCCCACGCTTCATCGCCATGACATTGGTGACGTCCGTTCAGTAGCGCAGCCGGCTAAATCCGAACGCGCTACCTACTAGACCACCGCTCACCCTGTAGTTCATACTCATATTACATAAACAATCGGGAGTGAAGATAGGAAAGTAATGGCAAGACTCGCTGTTTTCTTCAGTGAACACAGCAATAAGTTCAGCTAAGTGTATGAAATTCTAATGGAATTTAATTTGTAAAGTATTGATGGAAAGGTCAATACTGTCACTGACTTTGCGACATACAAAAAAAGAATAATAATAATAATAATATAGGCGCTTTATCCCAAATATTTGGCTCAAAGCGCCGCAGGCTAAACCCAACACGCACGCTCACGCAAATCACACGCATTCTCTCACACACTGGACATGAACACATTACAATCACGTGGTGCGAAGGGCCGCTCAGCAACTTAAGTTTCGGAATTTTAGACGTATTTATTTTTGAATTTTGTGGGCTGAACATATCCAAAGCAGATGTGGAGGAAGCCGGAGTACCCGGAGAGAACCCCCGACGGTCGGCCCGAATGAATGTGCCACACTGATACGAGAGACAAATTCTTAGCCCCGAGTGGGACTCGACTAGACCACCGACCAACCGACTTTTTTTTTTTTCTTCTTTGTTTAAGTTCCTCTGGTCACCGAGATGTACCTGTGTCACGTGATCAGATCCGGGCGACAAACATTTCGCATAATTTCCTCGACACGGATCAGTGTCACAGCTGTGTTCTTTCTCTCGTTTGAGTTTCCTGGGCAGCGCAGTATTTGTCAGTCTATTGTTTATGGCGGACAGTTCGGCATCTCGCGGCAGTTTATTTCCGTGATACCGTGTGGCTACATTAATCACTGGGCATCAAAGCAACGTCCATGGGTTGCCAGAGCCGGCGTTGACTGAAGACACCCACCTGTCTCTGAAGCCGGCCGGAACTGTTTCGTATCCATGTCCAGCCGGAGACGTGCGTGTGATCACACGGGCTGGGCAGGGGTCAAAGTAGCTCGTATACTTCAAATTCTACAGACTAGAGTTTCAAGTGAAGCACACTATTGGGTAAACACGGTTGGAAATCTTCTGTCCGTGGCGCATTCAAGTTCGTGCAGCAGGGAGCAACAAAGCAAAACTGAAAGGAAGAAGAACCTGAAAAGGAATACATCTTACTGTTGATAAGTTGTTTACGCGCGGGTAGATGAGTGCTTCAAGCGTTGAGTTATGATCTTGTGAAAATTTGTACCAGCCGCCATCTGTAAACAGTACAGTCCCCTTTCAGTCGTTGTCTTGGATTTCGCACACCTGTAATTTCAGTCTTTGTTGACCTGTCATGCGACACACACACACCACACACACACACACACACACACACACACACACACACACACAGCGACTTCGTTCGGGATTTTAGTTGTCACACCTTTGATTCCAACCCAATTTGCCACCCAACCGACACACAGTCAAAATCCCCGCCGCCCCACAATGCTCCAAACAGCTCGCTTTGTGGATGTGGGAATCTGACTCAGGCCTCCTTAGTCAGATGAATCGGTCAAAGCAACTGTGGCATTATCGATACTTCTTTCTGTTTGCCTTGTCCTGTAACTGACACAACTGTACTATGATGAGTGTATCCCCCTTTCTTAGTCGAATTTTGGGCTACGGCCGGCTTTGACTTTCAACTACGGCTCACTTTTTCAACCTAGCATTTAGTAATGTCTGAGAACGCCTTCTTTGTCATTGTACAGTCTTTTTATGAGTTAAAATTTAAAATTGTGTTAATTTTATTTTGGAATTTTTGTGGGCCTAACATATGTAAAGCAGAAGGGGAGGAAGCCGGAGTACCCGGAGCGAACCTCCGACGATCGGCCCGAATGAACGGTGCCACGCACTAGAGAGAAAAATTTGATGCTCCAAATGGGACTCGAACCTGACCTCTTGGATTGGCGGCAGAGTCCAAATTGGAGGTGACTGGACTGACGTAAGAAATAATTCGGAGCCTGTGAATATAGTTATAATTATTGTTATTGCGTCGCAGGGTTGTGCTTTAGCTGGTTTTCTTGTCGTTTGATCAATGCCAGTGCGTGTACTGACTCACAAGCCAGCCGGCCGAGTAGCAATGCCGGCAGCGACATTTCGTGTAATACGGTTTCCAGCAATTATTCTAAACGCACAACCGCGTAATGAGTGCAAGTAATTTGTCACTTTGATAGTACAATTAGCATCGGGAGTAATTAATGCCAGCTGCAATTACCCTTTCTGTAATGGGATTGGCATTTCCCCAAAACAACAAAGCTATTACCAGCTGTGATTATATATATGTCAAATTTTGTGTGGAGAAATAAACTGCCAGGTATGAGTAAGCACGAGTAGGAAACTAGAACTGAGGGCAGACAGGGAGGAGGGACCGGTAAGTTTACTAAGTAGCGACGGAGCGGCAGGAGGGGCGGAAGCCGGGGGTTGGGGGTGGGTGGGGGGGGAGGTGCTGTGGAGGGAGGGAAGAAAAGGGGGTAGGGAGAGGGGGAGGGCCGGGAGGGGGCGGTTATCCGGCCGAAGGAAGAATGCTGTACTGTAACTGAGATACCCGGACGGGATTTGGGGGACTGTGACAGTTGGGTCATGGTGTAGGAGAGACTGAGGAAGCGGGAACATCCCGCAATGAGCGAACTTGCTTGTTCAGTCGTTTTAATATATTTCAGTAGTTTTCATACAGCTGAGTAAAGGCCGCATGCTCAATGACCAGCCACCACCTGACCGCGACACCAGCGGCCGGTACTAAGCGACGACACTGACCCTGGCGTCACCGTCGAGTCGTGTTCAAGCTAAACTGACTGATACACTGTATTGCAGTGATCAGTTCAAGACTGACTTGACTTGACAACGCTAACTACAGTTTGCCGGTTGTCCGGCGGGGGAAAAAACTCACACCAAACAACAGCGAAAACACTGACTTGCAAACCAGGAAATTTAAGTTTATCATTTCAAGTAATCAACACGGTTAGGCCCACGGCCGGTATCACCACTGGGGTAAAACTGACAAAGCTTGATGGACGGGCGGTTTTCTGCTATGCCGCTCCAAACTGATCGTGTCGTTGCAGCTCAGTGGTTCCCATGCCATACTGACTTTAGCACCCGTTTTTCCAAATCCAAAACGCCAATAGCACCTGAAAAAAAACGCTTTGTTTTCAAGTTTTCAGTTCAGTGTCGGTTAGAACGATTGCCAACGTCAGTGACTGAGGTGGTTCACCAACGCCGGCACTAAGAAACCGACATGTCAGTACTGCAGTAATACTGATGGATGATCACTCAGTGATGGTCAACGGTTTCTATAATCTAAACTGAGATGTGTGTATGCCGCTCAGTCATGTATTAAAATAACGGTTTTATATGAGAGCAATCGACGTCGACACTGACTAGCCGTTTTCGTCAGTCCGCCCGCCAGTGAAGCGGCATAGCGACAGGAAAAGGTCGTCCATTTTGATTACCCCCAGTGAACACTTTGAACAGACACTGATTCACTGAGTCGTTACGACAATCTTACTGATTGCCGTAACGACTCAGCGAATGTCTGTTCACCATTGTGCAACTGAAATACTAGTACTGACTCCGGCTCAGTTGAAGCCGGGATGATACGTCAGAAAGTGAACCGGTTGCAGTCAGTGCGGGCCGAAATTCAGTTTTACAGGGAAAAGGACAAATGACTTTGATTAGCTGACTGGGTGTTGTCTGACGCGTCGGATGTGTAGTTTCTGTAAAGAATATGTGCTCGGAGAGGAATACTCGGTGAAGACCCCATGAGTCATCGAAGACTACCGCAACCGACCGACACTGATGAACAGCGCCCTCAGGTTGACACACAAATAACAGCACAAAGAACAGGGCAGAGTTCTCTCAAACAGTTTTAGAAACGCTGTTGTGAATTAATTTTGGTCAAAAGTTGTAGAAGCTTTTTATGATGTGTATAATCCGTTGAGTGAGCGTGCACGATGACAAATCCACGGCCGATCCGGCATTTGTAACCGGATATCGTTCAAGAGTTGTCTTTCCACAAGCGCACTTCCGACGTTCATATCACCCCTAACTTAACTGTACCAGTGACTTTTTGTCAAAAGCAAACATGGATATCGACGAACTCCAGAAACTAGAGTACTTGTCCCTCGTGTCTAAAGTCTGTACGGAGCTCGAGAATCACTTGGGCATCAACGACAAGGATCTTGGTACGTCGGAATTTTCATGATTCACATTATTATGTCGTCCTCATGGGCATTTTAGTTAAAATTACGTTTGTTGTCTAGCCTGTTTATTTACTTATAGTTACTAATGCACAACCTGACATTTTCTTTCAAAAACATACACGTATTGTGTTTCGAAATGGTACCGACCAAAGTTGAAGAGGTAATCTTGACTGACAAAGGGTCGAATTTTAGCATTAACACTCATGTCGTTTGCTACATTTTGTATACATGTTTTAATTTTTTTTACCATTCGCTACGTATCATCGTATGACACTCTTCATATTGAACCCAGTATCATACTTATGTTGGCTTGGTTTGGGGACGATCTTAACAATGGCAGGTTTTGATAGATCTTCTAGTATTAGTTATAATAATGGATAATAATGGTAGTGGTAATAATGTAGACAGTGCATGCTCAGAGAAAGTTGCAGCAAAAGAATAAAGAAAGGCAATAATGATTTTGGACTAATTTTTGTTTTTAATTGTATGACAGTATGGCAGAATAACAAAGAAAATATTTATCTTCCTTCGCAGCTGAATTTGTCATCCACTTGGCAGAAGAAAACGACACCTTTGAAAAGTTCAAGAAGGCACTGGAGGAAAGAGATGCACAGTTTTCGGTATGTGAAAATGGATTACTTGCAGGGGTGTTTACCATACATGTGTTATTACAGCTGGTGTGGAAGTGTTTGCAGTATGTTTTCTAGTAAAACAAAAGTTTTAAAAGAAAAATGTCTTGTCAGTCATTCAAACCTACTTTTCATTACCGTAGTGGAAACAGCATCCAACACAAGAAACTTTCAGATTCAGTACATTTTAAAGGTACAACTCCCAAAGGTGCACCTCTGGGTATGGGAGGTAACTTTTGAAATTGTTTAGAGTCTTCATAAAGTGATAAACCTAAAATAAATCAAACAACACACTGGCAATATATTAAAAAAAAAAACCACAACAACTAAAAGTTTTCTAGTGAAAGAAAATGTATAAGAGGTTGTCATATATACTATAGATTTTCCTCATGACAATCTAAACAAAAACAGACACTGATGACCTCAGTTAAAGGTTGTGGCTTTTAAGTTCAAGCTAACTGTTGGCATACTGATGTCAGAGATGAGTACATTTCTACTGTTGGACTTGTGCAGGACTCTCTCATTGCCAACCTTCTGCGTCTGATCAAGAAGATGAAACCAAAACCCAAGCAGGCGACCAATGGCAAAACAACAGAACAGACCTGGGACGAGAGAGAGAAGGAAGAAGATGACAAGAAGAGTAACCGTGATATCAACAAACAGCTCTTTCCAGCTTTGGCTATGGCTAATGATCCTAAAGTCAGGGTAAGTGTGCAGTGATAAAGTTTTTATTATTTTTATTTTTATTTTAAATACTAGGAGTCTTCCTATATGAAAGGTTGAAATTTAGTCAAATTAAGAATTTTTTCTTTTTGTTTTAGTTAAAAGTAATAAAACATCAGTAAATGTATCCTCCCCTCTTACAGTATTTGCACATGCATGTGTATGTGTGGTGTGTTTGTGTGCTTGTGTCACTCTGTGTGTGTGTGTGTGTGAGGTACATACAATATTTATTGGTTCCATCATGTCGTTTGTTGTTTATTTGAACAGGATATGCTTTATGATGACGATGATGTCAAGCCCTCAGTCTCAAAAATACACATCAAGCAAGAGAAGGAAGTGGAGCACGGCGAGGACGTTAAAGTCGCTGATCAAATGATGGGTGAACTTGAGGCCCTCCTGGCTGGGGGTGGAGAATCAAAGGCGAAGAAGAGGTGAGTTCCTCTGTGTGTGTGTGTGTGTGTGTGTGTGTGTGTGTGTGTGTGTGTGTGTGTGTGTGTGTCTGTCTGTGTCTGTGTGAGAGAATGAATGAATGAATGAATTCCCTTTATTTTACAAGGATGAAAGTATTAAGCACATGTGCTTGTCTTCCATTAGTTCCAACTTGTCCCTGCTACAAAAAAAAAGAAGAAAAAACCTACAAAAATAGAAAGAAAAACACAGTTAAACAAAAGACAAAAAAAGACACACAATGCAAAAAGCTAAAACAACACCAGAATAGCTAACATACCTTACATAGAAAGGTATCTAACACGGAGAGAGACTGAGAGCGAGAGAGATGTTTGAGTGTATAGGAAAGCCATGTGAAAACGTCTGCAGTGAAGAGACTAAACAAATTACTCAGTAAGACTGGAGTTATAGTTGTGTTTGTGTTCCTAAAGAAACCTGTGTCACAGAATACACAGCAGTGGTGTAGATGCTGTAAAATATGTTCTATATATATGTATGTGAGGGCTGAAGTGCTAGTAATTGCTTTTCTGTGTGTCTTTCTCTGTCTTGGATACAACCTATGCTGTTGAAAAGAAGTGGGGAATGTACATGTTGTATGTTGATTTTTTTTCTTTTTTCTACTGTATAGGGAGTTTTCATATTATAAAATTTTACCTTTTCACTTTTAGTTCACACAAAAGGAAACACAGAAGTCGCAGTCGAAGTCGCAGCCGGAGCAAAGAAAAAGAAAGGACAAGAGAGAAAAAGAAGTAAGTAGTGAAAATAGTTATATGTTTGTCATCTCGCACAGTCTGTCAATCAAGAAAACTATACAGCAGAGAACTTAGTCACCTTTTTGTTTTTGTCAAAACGTTACAATACACTGATGGTGAACTTATATTCTAATCTGAACAGAAAACGGCGGTCACGCAGTGGATCAAGGACCAGACATAGGTCTCGCAGTCGGTCACGGTCCAGGGACCGCAGACGACACAAGCGCAGTCGCTCTCGCAGCAGGGACCGAGACCGTTCTCGTTCAGAGCGTGACCGTGAGGACCGCAAACGTGAGAAAGACTATGACCGCAAGGAAAGGGATCGTCATGCTCGTGATGCAGACCGTGTGAAGAAACAAGATCAGTACAATGACATCCCTCTTGAGCCAGTTGTGGGTCATGTGAGTATTGTCTTTGGTCATTTCTGTTTTTATTGGGTCTTGCTGTAGTTAAAGAGTAACTCATTTTCCAGCAGTGTTTGTCTGGGTGAGGGAAGACAATGTCTACACTTTTTTTTTTTTTTTTTAATACAATGAAATACATTTGGAAGTTTTGGGGTCTAGTGTCCTGGTCAGTCGTTAAATTTCTGAATAAATCTTCGACTTTTTTCTATATGATCGACTGTCATTAGTGACCAAGGGTTAAATTGTATCCTGCATGTGTACTTTTCTGATTCTTTATTTTCTAGATATTTGTAAGAAGTATGCACTGCCCCATAGCTGATGTTATGACTATAAAATCAGCATCTTTTTTTTTTTTTAGCAAATTTTATGAAACAATGGTGTGTTTTGTATATGGTAATATCATGTGTTTCAGATCTACTGCGGCAAAGTGACGACCATTATGCAGTTTGGATGTTTTGTACAGCTAGATGGTCTCCGTAAGAGGTGGGAGGGACTGGTGCATGTTTCTCAGGTATGGTTATATAATACGGATTGTGATTTTGCTTCTTGTTGAGTTCTCACTTGTTCCTCACTTTACTTACTGCTGTTATCAGCTTTGGTTTGGTTCCAACCCTACCATTGGATACTTATATGTATATTTTTCAATGACAGTAAACTACACACTGCGTCAAAGGATGATTGACATCTGACTGATGAGATATCTTGCTGTGTGTATTTCAGCTGCGTCGAGAGGGTCGGGTGACCAATGTTGGAGATGTTGTTACTCGCGGCCAGAAGGTCTGGGTCAAAGTGCTGTCTTTCACAGGACAAAAAACAAGTTTGTCGATGAAGGTAGGTGATGAGAGAGAGAGAGAGAGAGAGAGAGAGAGCAAAATAATTAATAGGCAGATTGAAAAGTTAGGTATTTAATTTTAAGCACTACTGCTGAACATATCTCCTATCAAATGGTCAAAGAGCTTAAGTGCTTTTCAAATCCATTATGCCTAAGCCTTTCTGTCACCAAACAATTGTAGTTGTGGATGAACAGATACTTGCTATTTGGAAGAAACATTTGCTGTCATTTCCATAAGCATGTACTGTATTACATAACTAAAATTCCGTTTGTCATTACTGTCTGTGTCAGGTATTTCAGTATTTTGGTTTTGATGTACAGTGCCTATAAATATATGAATGTAATTCTATTCACTCTTCTTTCACACACTCTGCATATACACAGGATGTTGATCAGGACAGTGGAGAGGATCTGAACCCACAACACACCCGCAGCATTGTTGGTGGTGAAGTCAAAGGTGATGATGTGGATGCCAGGAACCCTGACCGCCCCTCCACCCTGCCTTTGGTGAATGCCCCTGAGCTGGACGATTCTGGTGAAGTGAGGACGTTCAAGAGGATTTCCTCCCCAGAGCGCTGGGAACTGAAGCAGATGATGGCAGCCAAAGCCATTGAGATCTCCGAACTGCCGGACTTTGATGAAGAGACTGGTCTCTTGCCGAAACAGGATGACTCGGGTAGGTTGGTGTTGTGGATAGTGTGTGTGTGTGTGTGTGTGTGTGTGTGTGTGTGTGTGTGTGTGTGTGTACGCATACTCAGGTGGTATGAATGTAATTCAGCTTTTGTTGTATTCTGAATGTTTGAACAGGACTGTTTGTTAATCTTTCATAAAGAATCAGTCAGCATGTGTTCAAACTGCTTGACAACATCTTTAAGCTCCGTAAGGTGAAATTCTTTTAAAATTGTAACTTCTTTGTCACATCCTTGGTGAGGAGGTCTATACATTTTGGACCAGCATTAACTTGGTTACAGTCACAAGAAGATGGTAGACATCTGTTCAGGCGAGATAGTTTCCTGAATGATGCAAGTGTGATTTGCATGTTGCATATATCCATCATATAAGTACGATGTGAACTTGTCATGTGTGTTCCAGATGAGGACATGGAGGTGGAGATGGTGGAGGAGGAACCTCCCTTCCTTCAAGGTCATGGGCGACATTGGGTGGATCTGAGTCCTGTGAAAATCGTAAAGGTACAGTGAAAATACATTATACTTCAACAGCAACAAATGCATCCATAAAAAAATCAACCCATCCAAATAACACACAAATAACACCTAAAATATGAATGGCTGAAGCCATAAACAGTCAATTATCGAAATGACCCCTGTTTGATACTCAAGATGTACTGTACATGTGAGCTGATCATTGGCTGAGCTTCCGTCCACTGTGGTACAAATTTGACTCATAACTGAGTAAGGTTCACGTGTTGTTTATTTTGTGGAACCTGCATAGGATTCAGCTTTTTTGCTGGATGTGTTTCTGAGATCAAGTATAGGTAAGGGGAGGTAATTTGCCTGGTAGACACAGAGATGAGTGAATGTGACTGGTACAGGGTGTTGGTTTTCCTGTCTTTTCATCGTACTTTAAATGTTTCTTTTTTGTTGCTTCCATTTTTAGAACCCTGATGGCTCGCTTGCACAATCAGCCATGATGCAGAGCGCCCTGCAGAAAGAGCGACGAGAACTGAAGCAAGCACAGAGAGAAGCTGAAGCCGACGCCGTGCCTGCTGATGTTATCAACCAGTGGATTGACCCCATGCCCAATCGTATGTACAGAGCTTTCTGCTGCTAACATATCTTGTGACACTGCTTCCAAAGTTCTGACATAAACTGCAGAGAGTAGCTCAATTGTGAAAGAAACTAAAAATCATCCCTTCTCACTAATTCTCATGAACATGATGAAAGTTGATATCTAGTCTCATCAGCATGGCATACCAGATATGAGATCACTAACTGATTTTGATAGTTTCTTTCCCTGCCTGTACTACTTCTTGCAAGTATATTGTGAGGTTACTCAGTTTCATGCTTATTGTTGGGGAGCCGGGGTGGCTGAATGGTAGAGTGGTGGACTTCCAATGCTCGGGTCGTGAGTTCGAATCCCGGCTGGGGCCATATATTTGTGCTGGCTTTTTCATCGTTGCCCCGTCTTTGATATCACCCGTACATGGTGGAAAAGGACGTTAAACTCCCAAACACCCACCCACTCTTCATGCTTATTGTTACGTTTGATCACAGCTGATGGACGCAAGCTAGCAAACACCCGAGGACAGGCTCCTATACCGACTGAACTTCCTGAGTGGAAGACGCACATTTTGGGTGGTGCCAAGGCATCCTATGGAAAAAAAGAGAAAAAGTCCATCTTAGAACAGCGACAGAGTTTGCCCATCTACAAACTAAAGGATGAGCTTATGAAGGTAAGTCAGAGAATGGCAAGATCATTTGTACTTGGGATATTTTCTGCTCATGGAATTCAAAATAAATGCAGTTCTAAATTCTGAAACTTAAATAGCTGAGTTGACTGCTCACACAACATGACTGGCAAGTGTTGGTGTCTGTGTGTGAGAGTTGTGTGTGATTCATGTGTGTGTGTGTGTGTGTGTGGGGTTCAACTCGCGACGCTTTAAGCCAAGCAGTTGGGTAAAGTACCTATAGTACTATACATTATTATTATTATCATTTGTATTATTGTTGTGTCTTGTTACTGGAAGTAGTCATATGTATTAAGGCCTTTTTTTTAAAGATTTCCAGCTTATATCTTCTTTCTTCCCTTTTTCAGGCTGTGCACGACAATCAGATTCTCATTGTCATCGGAGAAACTGGGTCAGGCAAGACAACACAGATCACGCAGTACTTGGCCGAGAGTGGCTACACAACGCGGGGCAAGATCGGATGCACTCAACCACGTCGTGTGGCTGCTATGTCCGTTGCTAAGAGAGTGTCTGAGGAGTTTGGTTGCAGGCTTGGACAAGAGGTACTGGCTATCCTTCTGTCTGGCAGATACAAAGAACTTTTCCTCACTATTAAATTTCATATCTGAAAAATCTCTGAAACATGGCTCAGTATTTAACTCTTTTAAAATTTTTACCACTGACAGTCGTACAGGACTTTAGAAAGTGATATTTATCTCCAGGCGTGATCACAAAAGGTTCCCTCTGTGACTTAAACTTAAAGACACCTCTCATCTTTTGTGTTTGATAGGTGGGTTACACAATCCGTTTTGAGGACTGCACCAGCCCAGAGACAAAGATCAAGTACATGACGGACGGTATGCTGCTGCGAGAATGCCTGATTGATCCGGATCTTCTGCAGTACAGTGTCATCATGTTGGACGAAGCCCATGAGCGCACCATCCACACTGATGTTCTGTTTGGTTTGTTGAAACAGGTAAGTACATGTGCATGTGCTGTTTCATGTCAGTGTGGAAGCAGACTGTGTCTGTTGTGTAAAGAGTATGGTTTCTGATTTGAAGAAATAAAGTATTGGACACAAAAGGTGAGAACTTAAAATTAACTTTTTTGTGCCAGGTGAAAGATGTGTATTTTTCTTTTTTAGTTACATATTTTTAAAAATAATTATATATATATTTTAACAGCTAACCAACTTCCAGTCTTGTTTCAGTTGGTCATGGATGACACTCTGGACGAGTAACTTTGTCTCTGCTCTGTGTAAATTTGGATGTACCAGACGTTCTTAGTCTGATCCTTTTTAATCTTTGCAGGCTGTGAAGAAGAGACCAGACATCAAGCTGATTGTGACATCGGCCACATTAGATGCAGTCAAGTTCTCCCAATACTTCTTTGAAGCTGTAAGTTTGAGCGCTGTTTCGTGGGACGTAAAAATGAAAGTCAATCTGTTTCTGCTGATGATCACATGATTATGAAATGCAATACATGTAGTAGTTTATTATCGGAAACTCAGCAAATTTCTGTTCTTTGAGCAGGGTGTACAGAATGTGTGCTGAACTTGCTTCAGTGCACTAGACAGTAGTGACAGTTTTGTTTTGCAGTCGGTATTGCTAATGAGGTCAGACGTAAAGTACATATGGTGCATTTGGTATTGCAGTCGCCAACGATTTTTGCGATAACTTTTCATGGAGCTGCTTTTGGAGGAGAAACTGAGAACTTCAACTGTCATGAAGTATTTAAATATTAGGTCACAAGGGCAGGATCAACTTTTTGTTTTGGATAGTGGCTTCATAACAAGTTACTGCTGAAAATCATGGGCGTCAGCAATATCAAATGCACTGTAGCAGAACTAAGAACTGACATTTTCAGTGTCTAGACTGACTGATGTGCCCAGCTGAGTGTAAATTTACTGAGGCCAACGCTTTTTTTCACTGATGAACATGCTTTGCCTGTTGAATGGGACCGAACATGGGACGCTCTATTCTGTGTGCAGCCTATTTTCACGATTCCTGGACGAACATACCCTGTAGAGATTCTGTACACCAAGGAGTCGGAGACAGATTATCTGGATGCCTCTCTCATCACTGTGATGCAGATTCACTTGACTGAGCCACCAGGTAAGTGTGTTGTTGTGTGATGGTTGCCTGATACTTTGAGGAAGAGATGGGGATAGGGGAAAAATGTTCCTCCTATGTTTCAGCAGAAATAATACCTTGATTGATATTGTTGTTAACTGTTGTGGGGAGAACTGCGATCGTAAGTCCATATTGTGTTTGAAACAGATCCTGTGTTTGATGTAAAATAAAAAGCGTAAAATAAAAACTGTGCCACACACTACTCCCTGGCATTGAAAAAAACAACACCCCCCCCCCCCCCCCCCCCAACTGTTTTAATGTTCTTTTCAGGAAATTTGGGCTGCAGTGCAGCACCACCCAATACCTATCCTACTATCCCAGTTTTGCGGGGGGGGGGGGGGGGGGGGGGGGGGGGGAGAGAAACCCCCGATGAGCAGCCCGGTAGCCAGGAAAAACTCGTATCACATATCACAAGCTTGACCTGGTCTCGAACCCACACTTCCTTACCGTGACAGCAGTGGTGGCTGTTCATTATCGCTGTGGCTAAATCCGACGCGCTGCCTATTAGACCACCTCTTACACTGCCTGTTCCTCTTGCTTACTGTGTAATTTGCAATGTGATGTGCAGGGGATGTGTTGCTGTTTCTGACGGGTCAGGAGGAGATCGACACAGCTTGTGAGATTCTGTATGAGCGCATGAAGGCTCTAGGGCCCGAGGTTCCAGAACTCATTATTCTGCCAGTGTACTCAGCTCTGCCGTCTGAAATGCAGACGCGCATCTTCGAGCCGGCACCTCCTGGCTCCAGAAAGGTGGGTTGCGACTCAGATTTTCTGAATCACATGTAGATTCCTGTTTTTCATGTTCATAATTTTTTTTTTGAGTCTTGTTTTGATATTATTTGCTGGAGAAATCGGCACTTGGAAGGCATGTAAAGAAGCGGGTCAAGGGAGGTAACCACTCCTGTCCTGCATCCTGCGGCAAACTGCAAGTTCAGTGAGTGTATTTTGACTGAAGTCTGTTTATTTAAATCAGTTTGAATTTGAAAACTATTGCTTTGAGAAAAAAAAAAAAAGGAAAAAGCAAACGCATGAAGAACTTTTAAAAAACTTGTTTGTTTGCGTCAGTTTCAGTGCTGTTTGATTTGCCTTTCGCAGGTTGTAATTGCTACCAACATTGCCGAGACTTCGCTGACCATTGATGGTATTTACTATGTGGTGGACCCCGGCTTTGTCAAGCAAAATGTCTACAACTCCAAAACGGGCATGGACCAGCTGATCGTTACACCCATCTCACAAGTGAGTGAAATTCATAGTCCCTGCACATCATCCGTCGGCAACTGTATGTTTTCATTAAATTCAGTTGTTTGGCAGGAAGCGTTTCACTTCCTTGTCGATAAAGTTGAAGGAAAAACCCTCACATTAATCTCACAATGCAAACCTATAGTTTGTACTTTTGTGTGTAAACTGTTTCCCAGAAATTCTAAGGAACCTGTAATCATTTCTTGCATGTATAGTTTTGCTTGCTTTTTCTATGAAAGGAAAAGAAATTGGTGCCCTCTTTTGTGGATAGGCCATGTTTGTGTTAATATCTGTTTTGTCATGTAAAATGCTGTGGTTTTATTTTAGTGAGAAAGTAGGAGCTTGCAAAATGTTGTCTCCAATTTTGCTGTTAGGGGAAGAGTTACTTCCCTTTTACGGGGGGGACACTGCAGGAGGTTGAACCGTTTTGTGTTTGATCGGTTTTTCATGCTATTCTTTTACATTTACTTGTGTACATTGAGTGGCCCTTGAAGGGCATTGAACAACACCCCCCCCCCCCTTTGTCGTTGAAACCTGTAACATGAACCAGCAAAAATATTACTTTAAATAAGAACACATACTGACTCAAGGCTGAAATTGTGTGACTGTTATCAAGACATGTCACAGCTAGGTGTCGTAGGAGTTTGACAGCCACAGTATGTTATGTCTCCGAGAAGGTGTGGATATTTGCTTTGATTTGATCTGGACTGAAAACTGTGTGTATATAACCGTTTTTTTGTCGTTTTCAGGCTCAAGCGAAACAGAGGGCAGGTCGTGCCGGTCGCACAGGACCAGGCAAGTGTTACAGACTTTACACGGAGCGCGCCTACAGGGACGAGATGTTGCCCACCAACGTGCCCGAGATCCAACGCACAAACTTGGCCAGTACGGTGTTGTCTCTCAAGGCCATGGGCATCAATGATTTGCTGGCGTTTGACTTCATGGACGCTCCTCCTATGCAGACACTCATCTCTGCGATGGAACAGCTGCACGCGTTGAGTGCCTTGGACGATGAAGGGCTTCTCACTCGATTAGGACGCAGGGTGAGTGCTGTGCTTCCTTTGGGCAGTGCATTAGCTGAAATTTCTGAGAGCTCTGTTTTAGTTATTATCAAATGCTAGAGCATCAGCAGCAGCAGTGAACAGTCACTGTTTGGACACATCAGAACGATGTGCTATGAAGTGTTCAGTCCCAGAGTAGCTATACCATTGTTCTATATGTAAGTGCTGTATTTTTGAGGTACACTTAATGCCTTTTGCCATTTGATGGAAGAGCTGTTAATGTACAAGCCTTGCTGTAAGTTTCCTTTTGCATTGTACAGATTGTGCGATTAGGAATTGGCGTGTCTTCATTATTATACAAAGAACATTAGCAATGCTTTGCTTCAAGCGCACAATACTTTGTGCATTAAAGTTTGTGTGAACTGTTTTTGTCACTTGGACTGTTGAAGCAGTTTATGCTTTCTTGTGATTTTAATGTTATTCTTGTTTCAGATGGCAGAATTTCCGCTGGAGCCCATGTTGTCTAAAATGCTGATCATGTCCGTCCACCTGGCCTGCAGTGACGAGATCCTCACAGTCGTCTCTATGCTGTCTGTACAAAATGTCTTCTACCGGCCAAAGGTAAGACGCTTGCATGGTTCAAAATTTGAATTCCTTCCTACCATGTGACGTAGCAGGGTCCCTTTCTGGCAAAACTTCTGATTGGCTGAGTAATCAGACTGAAGATTTCTCATTTTGGAGGGGCCTGAATGCTTTAATGATCATGCAGTTAATATATAATTAACATACATGTAATTAACGTGTGTATATGTTTTGTTGATGCAGCGTTTCATTAGACAGTTTTTAAGCAGTGGAGCTGTTGTGAAAAACTTGCCTCTTTGAAACTTACAGCAGATCCATGGTCCTTTTAAAAAAATGGCTTCGTCATGGATTTCAGAAGCACTTTGGCCCCTTCATCATTTGACTGCAGAGATGACTGTGTGGTATTGACCTAATTTATTGACTTTTATTTCATGTTGCAGGACAAACAAGCGTTGGCGGACCAGAAAAAAGCCAAGTTCCATCAGCCTGAAGGAGACCATCTCACGCTGCTGTCTGTGTACAATTCATGGAAAAACAACAAGTTCTCATCTCCATGGTGCTATGAGAACTTTGTTCAGATACGGACACTGAAACGTGCACAGGATGTGCGCAAGCAGATGCTGGGCATTATGGACAGGTAAGGAGTTAAGAAGATTCAGAGTAAGTTCATTGTCTGAATACTGGGATAATTGGCATGCAACACGCAGTACAGAAATTTAAAGGATTTGCTACAAGGAATAGAGTGTATTGCAGGTCACAGCTGAGCATGAGTCCTTTCTACGTCGCATTTATATATACATACATGTACATCGCCTTCGGGAAATACTAAGTCTGTAAGTGCTTGTAAGGAGTTACAACAGTAGTACACGCATTTCCGGGTGACGATATGAGTCTGTTCAAAACACTTCATTGAAAGGTTCAGAGTTGCTGTTTTAAGTTTGGTCACTTTAAAAATTGGGGGTTGGGGGTTAGTAGAGGTTGAGCATTAATGTCCTTTCACCCATTGTTGACTCTTTCGTAATATGGCTTTCATTCCACCCAGTTTTAATTTTATGTTGTGTGTAAAAAAACATCGCATGTACTTTTGTAGGCACAAGCTGGATGTTGTGTCCTGTGGCAAAAATACAGCACGTGTACAGAAAGCCATCTGCAGTGGTTTCTTCCGCAACGCTGCCAAGAAGGACCCTCAGGAAGGTTACCGCACTATTGTGGATGCTCAGGTTGTCTACATCCATCCCTCCAGCGCTCTCTTCAACAGACAGCCAGACTGGTAAGTGACATTTGATGTTTGTCTTGACAAGTCAACTTTGCTCCCTCTATGTTTGCTCCTCATTGCTTTCTTGCTTTCGCAGCGTTAAGCCACAGCTAATTAACTAGTTAACCCCATCCGTTTCTGACACTGTCTGACTCTCTGCGACAAATGAATAACGTGATAAATATTATTATTTTTGTGTTGCAGGGTGATTTACCATGAGCTGGTGTTGACAACAAAGGAGTACATGCGGGAGGTGACGGCCATCGACCCCAAGTGGCTTGTAGAGTTTGCACCCAAGTTCTTCAAGTTCTCTGATCCCACCAAACTCAGCAAGCAGAAGAAGCAGCAGAAAATCGAGCCGCTCTACAACAAGTACGAGGAGCCCAATGCTTGGAGAATCTCAAGAGCGTTCAGGAAATTCCACACCAAAGTTACTTTCTAGTCCACTGGAACTTGTACTATGGTTTGCAGACACGTATCAGGGTTTTACATCTCTCAGTGCTAGCCGTTTTACCCAGAGGGCTTGGATGGAACAGACTTGTGACACTCCTGCACCTGTTGTCTTGATCACAAGCTGCATTGCTAAGCACCAAATAGAGGTGTTCTGACTTAACTATTGAATAACAACCAGCATAACTTGACACTGGTTTTGTGGAAAATTTATTGACTGTACTGCTGGTTGCTAATGTGATACATATCACATTTACTGCAAGCCAGGCTGGTTCCGGGTTTTCCAGTATGTTTCCGAAGCATTGTAAAGGACAGTTTTGCGTGACAGCAAAACTGTTGAGGCATGAAGGTTGAGGATGTGGCTGACTCCCTCATCTGCTTTGCAAGCAGGTTTGTTTTCCTCATTTTGTTTGTTGGACAGCTGACCAATAACCTCCCTGTACATCTGTGCAATGATGATAAATGCACGGACTCAACACACCAGTGAAGAAAAGAGTTGCCAACCAGTCTCCTGTGGCTTGAATAGAATCGTGACTGTCCAAATGAAAAGTCAGTTGCTCAGGCTGGCTAGTCATATCCTGGGTGAGTTAATTTTGGCAGGCTTGAATATTGCACATCAAAGTAAGAATGATACAATACTTCTTGTGCAACTCCTGTGTAAAATCAGATTTATTTGATACAGATTCAGTCCTTGAAAAATTCCCTGTAGTTGCACTACAGCCTGAAAGGGAGGCTGATAACAAAGCCATGAAAATTTTTTTTTTGTCTTCTGAAACGGGTCTACAGTTATTAACTCTGTGAGTGCAACCCCAAGAATCTTGTTAGTTTCCTGCGTGGAGATGTATAGCGTACCTTGATATTGAGAGTAGTGCTGGAGATGTGTACCGGGCACATCATCCTGTGCTTTTCTTATAATGTAGTTGGGCAAAAATTTTAGGACATCGGTGTGTAAACAACTCCAGAGAAATGTGAATTTTATCAATAAATTGAAGTCTACAGGAAGGATAGGATACAGCCGTTGTGGTCCTGTTAATGGAGATTTTACTTTTTTTAGTACAGCTTTTATGTGTCAATGGTAAATGTTCTGTGTAATGTAAATTTGTGGTGGACACACAACTCAGCAAGGAGGTAAAGTGTATTCAATTTCCATTTTGTACAGTGTACATAATTTTGATCAGTGTATATATATATACTTTGTACAGTGAGTGCCCAGGACCTTTTGCAAGTTGTTTTTTGTTGAATAAATGAATAATGGTAGATAGTTTGTTAATGTATGCCTGTAACCTGTAATCGCTCTCACTGCAACATCACCACCTCATTCAAACGCACTAACACACACAGGGAACTGCTGAATCAACAAAGCAGTCACTATTCCATCTTTATTTCTACCATTTCCTTTTTCCTTGCACATCAGGTGGTGGTGTAATCCAGTCATACATATACTGAAAACATGCACTTTACAGTTGTATTACGAACGCTCGAAATTGAGTGTAACCATCCTCGCAAGCAGTTTCACGCAGATATCCAATACTTTTATTCAACACTATTCTGTATTCAGGAAGAGTTCACAGATTATGGAACCTGATGAAACATGAAAAGAAAAAGCAAAGAGAACTTTCAATGTACAAGTCAGTTTGTGCAGTTGCGGGGACAAGATGTGGATGACGTTTTCTGGATTGGATTATACACTGCTCTGCAGTAGAACTGGTCGACAGGAAGAAGCTGCTGATGTCTTGGTGTGTGACCACATCAGAGGAGGAAAAAAGGACTCGGGAGGAAAGTCAACATGCTAGGAATGTGGTAATGTCTTTGAAATTAGCTTCTAAAATGGGGTGTTCTGCTGAGGGCAAATACACATTCCTAAGCTCCATCGATCAGTGAAAATGTTCAGGGGGCTGGGGTACTGTTGAGAAAAAAAAAGCCCCAGGACTTCAAACTTCCAACAACATGGACACTGCACAAACACGACCATTTACATGGTGAAGCAAAAATCATCTGATGACAGCACAAGAAAGTCTCATATGACACTACACACAAACAAGAAACAAAATGGAACAGATCAGGATCTCAGGACGTCTGTTGCTATGTTCCAGTACAATATATAGTTCACCAAAATGTCAGTATCATTTCTTGCCATCCTTTTTGGACTGGTCTTTGTCCTTGCTCTCCTTGGGAGTATCCCGGGTCAAAGCATCCATGGCACCACGGATGGCGTCACTGTTTGGGTCGACACCAGGCAGATTCTCTAACACACTCTGTAGAAACGCTGGATCCTGCATCACTTCTGAATAGTCTTCTTCCTCCTGTCAACAAAAGAGAAAATTATGCTGCGCCGGCTTTATAGGTACGCAGGGAGGCAACTCCTGTCAGTCTGGATTAGGTAAATGGCAGTGACACAATCGGGGAATATATTGTAGGAATGAAGGCGAAATTATAACTGCAAGGTTGCTGAAGCAATTGTGTTCAGCACAGGCCATGGATAGTTCGCAGGTTTACTCAATTCTAATCTGAGGTAAAATGTGCAGATGTCAGACAGCTAAATAGTGCTAAAACTCAGTAGTCAAAGCACCTGATGATGCCAAATCCACTTTGAGTAGTCTTATGATGGCCAAGAACTCATGCAAGTGCAGTACATGCAGCAACAAATGATTCTGTTGAAAATATGAGCATTACACTCATGTACACTAACCTCAAGCGGAGGGGACAGTGACGTATCAAATTACTACCTGCCGCAATTTCCATTACTTTTTCCAGAAAAAAAGGGCAGGGATCGGCAGGCAGCAGTGTTAAAACAAATGATTAATTTGCACTCACAGCCTTTTCTTCCTTTGCCGTTGCTCCCTCAGCTGTGTCCACTTCCATTGGTGCTGCAGTTCCCTCATCTGTGCTAACACCTGAGGAACACACGCAACAAGAAACTCAAGATGCTGTAGAAATGCAAGATACCAACTGCAACACTAACAGTCACACATGATGCTCTCTGAACCTTACATCAAACTGTCTGATGAATTTGTACGCCTTAGGTGCGGACGGGGGAGCTGGGGTGGCCGAATGATAGAGCGTTGGATTTCTAATGCTCGGGTCGTGAGTTCGTATCCCGGCTGGCGCCAAATATTTGTGCTGGCTTTTTCATCGTTGCCCCGTCTTTGATATTACCCGTACGTGGTGCAAAAGGATGTTAAATTCCCAAACACCCACCCACCCTTAGGTGCAAATGACTGGTTTACTGATCGTCACAAGTGCAGGAAACATTCTTACAGAAACGCTGAAGTAAAAGATTTGATAAGGTGCGATGTGATGCGATAAGGAAACAAACCTAAGTGTATCAAGGAACTGTCAGACCAAGCATTTTAAAAGGTAAGAGACAGTTTACACAGACCACTATCAAGATGAAGGTCAAGGCCTACTGGTGCCTTTATCGTGCAATCCAAACTCGGTGTGCAGGTAACTGAAGGTAACTGAAGGGGCTGCACCCTTCGCGCGCCTCATGTCTGCCCGTGCCAAGTAAACCCCGTTTGAACGGTATCTAGCATTCATATCTACTGACGGAGTGCTGTACCTGTGTTTTCCATGGAGAGACGCAGAGCATACGCTATCTGTTCATCCTCTGACATGGTGTTGAAATCAACAGAAGCAGGAGCAGCGGCAGCAGCAGGAGTGGGTGCAGTCTCACCTCCCGTGGTGGAAACTGCCAGCGCCCTCTCCAGCATAGCCTCTTCTGTTGATGCTGAGACCACACAAGAAAGTATAGAAGCACCCACAACACTTCAATGTATGATATGTAACCCTGTCTCCGTCCACTGAATTCAAATCATAACCATGATGGCGTGCGTGTGTGTGTGTGTGTGTGTGTGTGTGCGTGCGCGCGCGCATGCCGCTTGTCTAAGGGTGTACAAGGGAATGTCACAAGCATAGTTCTGCAAAACGCTAAAGAATAGAGCCACAACAACGTCATGGTATTTGCTCTTGATCGTAAACAAAGTTTGCAAAAATTCACCTGTAGACAAGGCGGTTGATTCGGCAACAGATGCAGTCACTGCCTCACGAGCATCTCTCTCCTGCCTTGCCCGCTGCTCCTCCATAGACACACGTAGTGCCTGTACACACAGTCAGTGGCTATTAGAACCAGTTGCACAATTATAAATGAATAAGGCAATCGAACAGATATTCAGTCCACCTGTGAGACATGCCATGGATGTGTTTGTTGTTACACAATAAGATCTGAGGTTCCTCCCCTTGTGCCCCACTGAGCAAGGCTTGTGGGCTATGTGCACAGCTGCTGTGTGAGTGTAGTGGAGGTTTACTACCTGCTCAAAATATTCTTCCATCAACTGAATCAAAATGGCATCAGACACTAAAACACAGTGCTGCTTATTTGTACTGTTATTTATGGAAGTTAAAAATGGTTCACTACGTCTTAATTTCAAACTGAGCCTAGTGAGTGACCAAATATGAACCATGCTCTTGCTCTAGACCATCTCTTCCCCAGTCGCTGTACTAGAGTGCCCGTTTGATGTCTTTTTGACATTCCAATTCCAACCAAAGTGAGACGGCCAGTGTAAGTTCATGCATTCCACAATTTAACCAAGGAACAGTGCACTCTGCGTAATAAAATAAAGTCCATAACAAACCAGGGCCAGTTCTGGATCTTCATTGGGATCCACCCCAAACTCAAAGCCACCGGTGATGGGTGCTCCACTGCCGTCCTCACCCACGATGACAGGGGAGCTGAGTAGGGCATCCGACAACATGGGCCCTGGAGGCACTGTCACCAAATGGGAACTGAAATCCAACACAAACACATTCATTCACTCAGTGCGCTTTTCCCCATAAACAAAATAAAACAGCACATATTCAAGGATTAAATTGTTAAAATGGTCCACGATCCCAAAAGAGGGAAAGCGTGTAGCATTTCGTGACAAAGCCACGAGCGCACGCCTTCAAGGCAGACGTGTCATGCTAAGGGTGTTCGGGGACATGCTCACCCCCAGAAATTTTTTTTTATATTTCAATCAGACTAAAATCTGTGCAGAATGTTTGGCATGGTTTTAAGTGCTTTAGAGACACGTTTTGGAGGGGTGCGGGTAGGGGGGTGGGGGAAGGGAGGAGGATGAGGAAAAGTTTTAGCATCCGCCAAAAGGTGGCCCTGCATATTGCTCATTTGCCCCTGCCCCCCCCCCCCCCCCCCACCCCAAGTGCATCGTGTACTTGCTTTCAATCCACAATCCCTCCAATATGCAATGGGATTTTCAATCTGCACGCTTCTTACGTGTGCATGTGTACAGTGAGTGAGCGTGGATTCAGACCTGACTAGGAACAATCCCAACAAAGTTCAAACCCGCCAGAGACTGAGCGTGTGTGACAGTGCAATACTGCTGAGACACACACACTGCAAGACAGCAAGCCAGAAGAGAGAAAGAGGACGCCAATACTTGTACAACATACCTGCTTCCATCCTTCCCATTAATGGTGTTGACAAATGTTGTGAGTTTCTCTGTGTTGACACCCTATGTAAGACAAAACGTCTTTCAGTTTAAAAAAATAAAACTTAAAATTAAACACACAAAGAAGACAACATTTTACTTTTCCCAGCATTTCATGCTGATGTAGAAAAGTATACTTATAAGTACATATGTACTAAAGGTGCAGGTTAAAAAAGAATGTTTGCTGTGACACAATTGAAAATGAAGAGGTACCCACCACCTCTGAAATGCTCTCTAGTAACTCAGAGCTACTTTGTTTTTCTTCTCTATATGCAGATAGGATGTCACCTGACAGGAACCCAGGTCAGTATGAATCATTAGTACCGGTAGTTATATTTTGGCCGATATCATATAAACCACAGCCCAGAGAAGACTCTAAGTTTTGAAGCATCTTACTGGTATCATGCTTTTGACACCGCAAGTAAAAATGCCCACACATACAGATCCATCTAAAAACTTCAAAACAACCACCAAAAAAAAACCAAAACAATGTCTCCTAAAATTAATATAGTATATTGGCTGCAAAACAAATTTATGCTTTTACTAGTTCTAGTTTCACCAGTTTTAGTGAAGTTCCACGGTGCTATCAAACATACCTCCTCTCCAAAGTTGATTATGTCAACATTCACTTTCTCCTTTTTCAGCTTCTTGGCTGTCTTTATAATCTGGAAAAGGACACAATAATTGGACAAAATAAATGTAAGGCCCATGATAACACTCATTTCTTAAAATAAACAAGAACCAAACAGGCCACAATATAATTAAAATGCATTCGCTGCTAGCAGATTTATTTATAACACAAATCTACCAGAAACACTAGTGATAGCACAGTAGCAGAAAACCCTGGACTCAAGCAATACTCACTTCTTTTTCATCCTCTTCGATTGGACTGCCCACAAAGACCACAATGCGCATCTTGTGATTGCGTCCCTGCCGATGCTTCAGTGCAAGCTGAACACCATCACAAGAGAACATAAAACATATTGCATACCAAATTCAGTTTTCAAATTCATTCACCAGTTTAAGGTGGCTTTGCTCAACCTAAGTCATAATGAGCCATGTCACTTAGAAAAGGATTTATGAAATATTGTGTGTCAGAAGTAACAGAGGTTTGAGTTCACTGACATACTTGAGAACCAGAGACACAAAAGTATAAAAGAATGACATAAAGAACTATTACTGACGAGGCTGAAAGAACGAGCTCATTTCTTTTATTTCTAGGAAAGAAAGACTTTGTTTTAATCACACCTGAGTGAGCTGAACTAAAGCAAAGCAAACTTACATGAGCAACACGCACAGCAGTGAGGAAACTGATGTCGCCTTTGGGCTGCACCTGATGAAGGCGGGCTAAGATACGCCCAACATCTGATGTCAGTGTCACCAGCACCTCCACACTGAACAGACATCAGTAGACAGTCACAGTATATATTGACTACTAGCTCAGCACTGAAATCTGTTGTTACCACTTACAGTAAATTTGTGAATTGCTGAATTGCTTGGGCTTAAGACATATCATGACATTACTTCAAAAGCATATATATATATATATATATATATATGCCATTATTTCAGTTTGCCTTCTATACATCGCCAAAGCAAAGAATGTTTGGTGATGTGTTTAGTGTCCATAAAGGTACGCACATTGCAAAATTGATTTCAGAACCAGTCTAAATGCACTTATTCAAAACTGGCTTTGTTGGTACCTTCCCACAGGTCCTTCAGCTCCTAGTATTTACAGTGACAAAAAATCTGAAGCATGCGAGGGAATGAAAACTGAGAGTGAGATTCTGAGAAGTTTCCTGTTCACCACTTCATGGGAAACTACTAAGGAATTCTGGAGAAGGTTAAAAACCGCTGGGACTTCTGCTATCATAACTTACTGGGACATCTTTAGCAGACCAACATTGTTTTCTGGGTTTGATCTGGTCTTGGACATGCACACCAGGTTGACTGCATCCTGTTGAGCTTGCATGCGTGTCGGGACGAAGTCCCCATTACGCATGAAGTCACTGTTGTCAACACTAGAAAATAAAATAAAGCAACCATACATAAGTACTAAATAATCGTGTAACTGATAAAAGTAGCACCACCTACCATGGACGGTTATGAGACCATGAAACACTACAGAAACCGAATAGGATCCTCACAAAAATCCTTTGCAACTCGCTGCGTCATACTGCGACCACGACAATGAATGCTAAACGACTTCTTTACTGTCACCCATATACCCAGTTTACAAGATCAATATTGTATCATGGACATTGTTTAGAAGAAAAAATGCAAGAAAAGCGCATAGGCCGTTGCAAGTCTCTTAAATTTGTGAAAATATGAACCAACTTACCAGACAAACGTACTTTCCAGCACCATCTTGTATTACATTAATGCAGCAGCAAATTATTTTTAAAAAATCGGACAGTACAAATAATATTTGCAGCACCTTTATTAATTTTTCAATCTGAAAGAACATTACACACTATTCTGCTCTTATAATGTTTCGTTTCTGATTTTCTTTTAAAATTTGACTGAAAGTGTAACGCAGTAAATTCAAGGGGGAACCATTCTGCTGAATAGTTAGCAGACGACAGTTTGACGACAGAGGCGCGTGTTTATGCTTTTCTTGGCTGATACACAATTTTGCTGCACGTTTGGTACTGTGTGTCAGACTAGCCACATAAAACCAAAAGTAGACACACTTTACTATGGATGAAGTTTTTGTTTGTGGTTTTAATGGATTCGGTCAATGTGACGGATTTGAGGTTTTGCTGATGCCCTTCCTTGAAGATCCAGAAAGTGATGCTGCACGTCCACTTGACATTACCGTATCTGATACAACTCGATATTGTCCCGTGAATCAGGCACAACTCTTGAAGAATTCTCCCACGCGTAAGACAAATTCTGATACAACGCAAAAATGTCCTGTGAATCGGACACAACAGCTGCGCGATGGGGAAAGTGGGCAGACGACAGATCCTCAAGAATGTCAGCACAGGGAATTGAGAAAAAGGAAAGGGAGTAACTGTAGGAAAGATGATAAAATGACCGATAAGAACATGTGTTCTTTGCGTTCAGTGTGTACTTTTCCAGAGAAAAGCATTCTGTTAAAAAATGCTGAAATTACTTGGGCAAGAATTTGTGTTACCCTGCTGAAAATAACTGGTGAGTAATGTCACATAGTGATAGAGTGCGAGTTGAGAAGTGTGCATGTAGCCAAACTGAGTTTTAATCAGAAATGTATATCTTTGTCCTGTAAAATGCAGAGAGAACACAAATAACCTTGCAAGTTTTGGATACATTGTTAGAAAATTTTATGCTGGCTACAATCAATCTGTAGATCAAAAGAATCTACTTACACAGGAACTCTTAGCAGATACTAGTGCTCAGCTGGTATAGTTCACCCATTAGGGGGGTGTAAATGTATACCAGTCATGAGCTTGGGGTGTGAATCTATACCAGTCGTCCACTGGCAGGGGTGATTGTATACCCGCTGCGCGAGTCGGGGTGCGATTGTATATCAGGATTGGGTCTCGCGTGGTGAAGTCACGTGACCGCCGAATCCATTTTATGACTTTGATTTAAGCAACTCTTTATAAGAATATGTCCATAAGATGATTGAAATGTAGAAGCATTAAGTTTAATATCCGTTTTAATGCCACAGGTAGGTTTGTGATCATGCTACTCGTTGTCGTGCACGACACATCAGAATGGTGTGCGACTGTCGCACGGCTGCCGCGGCGAACAGCGTCATCTTTCAAGCGGACGATGTGTTAAAACCCAAGACACCCGTTTCCGTTTCAGCAATGTCTTTTTCCAAGCACTCTCTTTCCCATTCTCAACAGGTTTAATGGCCATTCAGATGGTATCCACAGTCTTCAAATACTCTATCAATTCGCCCTAGGGCACTTCTACCCCACGATTTTCCTCCAGTTTAGTCAGTTCAGGAATTGCCGGAAATGCCGGTGTCGGGTGCTGAACACAGCACGGAAATCACGCGAGAGTTGGCTAATCCAGCTGTTGGTCTACAATCGCACCTGCACGCACGCAGCAGGGATACAATCACCACTCACAGTGGAGGACTGATATACATTTACCCCTCTTGTGCATGACTGGTATACATTTGCCCCTCCCCCCCCCCCCCTCCATAACGGGCGAACTATACCAACTGAGCGATACTATTGTGGTTAAAAGCCAGCATGCAGTCCTTAAGATTAGTAAGGAACATGAACTTCTGTTATTTCTCAAGTTTCCTTGGTGTCATTTTTCAAACTGATCTAGAGTTGGGTCTTTTAAAAGTCAATAATTATCACAAGAAATTTGCATTGCCTCTTTCGTTTGCTCTGCTTTTCAATGAAGGTGCTGAGTGTGAGGCAATGACACATCACACGTTTCTCAGTGGATACTCAGCTTCTACAGATGGAACAAGTCCCCTCCAGCTGCATCTAACTGATACTGTGTCACTTGGGAGTTCTCATGGTGATCTGCTGCTGCAGAATGGAAGAAGACTGCTGATGCTGCAAGAGAAGAGTAATGACCCAGTGCTGTCCTCTATAGCAGGGAACAGCGAGGCAAAGGAAGAGAAGCCTGAGCATCCTGTTAATCTGGAGCTTGTTTCTGGAACAGCTTCTAATTTTGTCACATGCTATGGTGAGAGTCATACCGAGTGAAAGTATGTACATGTACATGGGCATATCGAAAATGAAGTCCTGTATGCCTACTTTTGTGCTGAAATTCTTTTTGAAATATAAGTTTGTGATGATTTACCAAAATTCAAATTGAAAGAGAGAGAAAGTACAATTACAAATCTACATTTACCCTTAAGACAGTCCTTGTTGGCAGGCATGTTCAAGTTTTCTTTGACTGTTTGATACACTAAAAAAGTTTAACTTGATGTAGTTTACGCAGTTATGAAAATCAGTGGCTTGGAAATGGAGCTGGTCTGCAGTTCTGTTTTGAGGACTTATAATTCAATAATTGTTGATTTTTAAATTTTTTTTTTAATGGTTGCAGATGGAATATCAGTTGGGACGCTAGTGCCAGAGAATAAAACAACATCGGAAGGCCTTACTGATAATGCCATGGAACTGCGGCTGGTGCCAGTTGACTCGGGCCTTTCTGTGCGGCATGTTAGCTGTGGACTGGAGCATACTTTACTGCTTACTCAGCATGGTGGCATACTCAGCTTTGGTGCAGGCAGGTCAGGACTGGTAATTTGTCTTGCAAAAATTTGTGTCTTCTTGCTGAGGATTCAAAGCTGGCAATAGTTTGCTGTCTTTTTCTCCCCCATATTTGACAGGGAGGTGAGGGTCATCTTCTAGTGTTCTCTTATTTGCGAAACAAAGTTTGCATTGGTTGGAGGAGTTGCTGAACTTTTTTGACCATGAGGTGGGGCCATAATCATTTGGTTCCTGGGCACGGTATGGCTCTAAGGTCTAATAGCAGATTCCATGTTTTCAGTCAGTATGTTGGGAATAATCGGTGAAATCCAAATGGAACTAGCTTACCACATTTTGATGCGTGTGAATTGATATGCCATCCACACAGTGTACATGGATGATGCATTAAGAGTTTCACCATCTTTTTCATTTACATTTCAGCCGTGGACAGCTGGGTCATGGTTCTCTGGAAGGAGAGCAGCAACCTCAGATGGTGGCAGCACTGGAGGGTCTGTGCTGTGTATCTGTTGCTGCAGGAGGCTGGCATTCTGCTGCTGTGTCGGGTGTGTATGCACCTTGTATGATTGTTTAGCAATTTTAGTCAAATACATGTTTGGAACTCCTTGCCATCTTCCCTGAGAAACATCCCTTCCCTCCTACAGTTTAAAGCAGAACTCAAAACACATCTTTTCAAACTAGCTTTTGATCTTTAAGTCCAAGTTAAACTCCACCGCCTGTATTGATGTGTATAAATGTGTGCGTATGAATGTTGTGTGTGTGCGTGAGCAAAAGCGCATTGAGTGCTTTTCGAAGCAGAACCCCGCGCTCTACAAGTGTAATATATTACTATTCTTTTTATGTATTTGTAATGTGACTGTGGTAGTATGCATGTGCAAGTGACTGTAATTTATTGTGAGTACGTTGTGTGTGAGTGGTTGTAAAGCAGCTCTCTTCAACCAAAACAAAATTCCCAGTGTTTATACATACGGTAACATGTGGTATATTTTGTTTATGTTATGTCTTATGTTTAGATTAAGTGTCCTTGGTGTTGACCAGCATCTCCTGTGTTCATTAGAATCTACCTCTTTTTCCCTGTTGATTCTAAGTGACATTATCAGTAAATATATGTTTTGACACTCTATGATACTGTTTTCCAGAGTTGGGAGACCTGTACATGTGGGGCTGGAATGAAAGCGGACAGCTCGGTCTTCCTAGCCCTGGTGTGCAAGAGGATATCTGCCGCCGTGGACAGCAGCAACAGCAGCAGGGAGACCATCAACAGACACATAAGCCTGCATCATTACACTTGTGGCCTGTGTGTGTAGATGTTGGATTTGAGGAGGAAGATATTGTGTCTGTCTCCTGTGGAACAAGACACTCTGCTGTTTTAACATGTGAGCTTTGGTGGTTGGTTTTATGCTTTTTCTTGCTGTGTACAGTGAAACCTGTCAAACTGATTATCATTAAAATCTGACCACTTGTCACAGGTAATCATTGAAAAGTATCTACATGTACCAGCCATGTGTGGTGTAAGGTGACATTGTCAAGTCAAGAGGCATTCCCACCCAGCTTGGCACACAGGAGGATTTTGTTGTTGTTGTTTTTTTGTTTCTGATCCACCAATCCAGCTACTTTTTAATGTTGTAATTTCCTGATGTTTTTCATTTCAGGTAATGGCAAGGCATTCACCACAGGATGGAACAAGTATTGCCAGCTGGGACTACCACACCCAGCCTCTGTTGATCACTTCACACCTGTTGTTTTTCCCAGCAAACAAGCAACAGTGAAGCAAGTGTGGTGTGGGGCATGGAATTCACTTTTTGTTGTCAGAAACACTGTAGAGGAGAAGTGCAAGTAAAGTTTGGATCCTGGTAAAATTTCCTTTGTGTGTGTGTGTGTGTGTGTGCACGCGTGTGAGCGAAAAACAGAAAGAAAGAGAGTTTCAGGATAATTTGTTGTATGATGCAAAATGTTTGCCGCAAGAATGATTTTCCTCCATCTGTTGAGGTTGCACCACACTGCCACTTCATGTATTTGCAGAGTTTGTGACCATGCACATGCTCTGCCTGTTGCTTAGACATCTGGAAGCAAATGAGCATACACATTTAATCCAAACATCGATTGTGGTAGACAGGAGACAGGGAAAGTGAGTATACAGCATTACAGTATGAGTGATGTCTCTTGGGTTGTCTGTTGGTCTTGCCCGTATGTTTGGCTGTGTTGAAGTCTTGATACACACGTAGTACAGCAAAATTGAGCAAGGTATAAGTGTTGATTGGGAAAACGGAAACGGACTTCAGTGAGGTGTTTATATTGCCTAATCCCAAAGTCACAAGAGAAGTATGAACTGAAACAATTTGTGTTTCACCAACGACCACAAAGAGTGTATCATGTTCAGAAGAAACAAAACTGGTTTTTGTGCCGTTTTGAAAATACCACCCCCTTCCCTGGTAAGCATGCTTTACAAATCAGAACACTTTGTGTTTGACTTAGAGCAACACATAGCTGTTCAAAGTGCTTTAATTGGGTAGTCTTTGAAAATAATCAAAATTGATTACAATGTGCTACTGAACTACCATCAACGTCAAACAATACAAGTATTGTTTTAATGTAACAGATTGTTACTGATTAACAATATCTGTCATAAATCTTCTGACCATTGTCACAGCATATGAAACAGATTGCTTAGGAATAAAAGAGTATAACTCTCAGCCAAGAAGAAAGGGAGGACTGCTCAGCAAATAATCTGACAGAAATATATAGTGGTGCTTTCGTGAATCCTGTGATACGCAACACTGTGCTGTAGCCATAAGCAGGGTGCTATGAAAATTTTTGAGTGGCTTTCCTTTAAACTGGGCAAATCTTGTTTTCAGCAAGCAAATCATCTTGTAAAAGCAGGTCAGAAGTAAAAAGAAAAAAAACCCAAACAAATCCCCAACACCACGCCCACGCGTTTAAATATCACAGTCGCACAGGAGTTACACAATAAAAGTGCTTAACATATCAATCTTTTGCTCTGTACATCTATAACATGCAACTTATATTCCACATGAAACCAGAGGAAAGAAACCTGTTTTTTGGTCTTGTTTTGTATAATTTATCTGCATTCAGGAGAAGGTGTCTCCATGTCACATTTTTTGTTTGTTTATATACTTGATATCAGAAGTACTTAACCACAGCACAGACACATTTGACATCTGCAAATTCTTCCTGTTTCTGACCAGAGATTTTGGCTCACTTGTGTAACAAAGTGAGTCTCTGTATTAATCCTCCGTTTTGTGTGTGTGTGTGTGTGTTTATGTGTGTGTGTCTGGAAAAAAACTTTAGGGGAGCTGGGATAGCCGAATGGAAGAGTGTTGGACTTTCAGTGCTCGGGTCGTAAGTTCGAATCCTGGCTGGGGCCATATATTTGTACTAGCCTTTTATCTCATCTCCAGTCTGATATCACCGATACGTGGTGGAAAAAGATGTAAAACTCCCTAACACACCCCCCTCCCCACCCCCTCCCCCGAAAAACTTTAACAATGTCAAATAGCAGAGGCACCAAACATGGCTTGCTGACTGACAGCAACAAGACCATTCAAAACGTACCCTTTTGAATGACCTTGACCTTCAGTTAGCTGGCTGGCTGGAAATTTAATAATCGCTTTTCTAAGAATCTGCACCAGAGGCTTCAAACTTTGCATGATGATATACATTGATATGACCTTCACTGACATACCTGTATTCAGTGACCTTGAGTCAAGGTCAGGGCCATACAAGTTCTTTGTAGAAAACATCAGAAAACTTTAACATTGGCGTTTTTTCAGAAACAACAAACAACATAGGCACCAAACTTGGCATATGATATACAGCTTCAAGACATAAAAAAAACCCCTTTTAAATGACCTTGTTTGAAGGTCAAGGTCATTAATGCTGGCTTTTTTTTAGATTTACTGTTGGCATTTTCTCAGAATCTATAAACACCAGAGGCATCAAACTTTGCATCATGATAGACATTGATAAGACCTTTACTGACATACCTATATTCAGTACCTTGAGTCAATGTCAAGGCCGTACAAGCTGTTTGTGGTGAACGTAAGAAAACTTTAGCATTGGCATTTTCTCAGAAAGAACAAACAGCAGAGCCACCAAACTTGCCATTATTATAGACAGCGATGAGACCTTTCCAAACATACCATTTTGAATGACCTTGATTGGCTTGTTAATTTTATCGTTGGTAATTCACAGAAACTACGAACACAAGAGGCATCAAACTTGGTTTAAAGGCTAGACACTAGTAAGATGTTTGCTGACACTTCTTGTTTGCATGACCTTGACTCAGGGTCAAGGCCATATGAGTTATCCATGGAAAACTGTAACATTGCAATTTTCTCAGAAACTTTGAACACCAGAGACAACCTAACTTAACATGATGATAGACACAGATACGACTTTTAAAAACAAGCTCTTTTGAATGAGACTATTGATCACTGTGTATGTCCTCCTCCACCGTGTATGGGTGATATCAAAGACGGGGCAAAGGAAAAAGGCCAGCTAGGGTTCAAACTCACAACCTGAGCATTGAAAGTCCAATGCTCTACCATTCGGTTATTCCGGCTCCCCATGCAAGGGCAGGATAAAAAAGAACGTACAAATACAGTCACATGAATGAAATTGAGTACACCCTAGAAGACAAACGATGAGATCTGTAAAACTAGAAGTACTAGTAACATAGAAACATACACTTGTCTATGTTTTGTATTTGTTTATTTTCACAAGGAGTTATGGCAGTGGTGGTGATAATGATGAAACAAAAATCTGCCATGGATCCCTACTAAACATTATGGACATTCATGTATTTACTCATTTTGAATTTTGTGTGCATGTGTGTGTCTTTTAAATTTTTTTCTTCAGTTTATCGATTATTTGTTTATCAATATTTTATTTCTCGTCAGATGTACATTTTATTGGAGAAAATGACAGTGTGAAATAGATGTAGGCATTTGTTTTTTATTTTTTTTACAATAACTTGAGCAGTTCATGGCTCATTTTTTTTTCAGTGGGGGGAGAAAATAAGTCGCCTCCTCTGTCTTTGTACAGGGCAGAATTTTCTGAAATACGCCACACTAATTATCTGTGCGTACACTGATACACTCGCTCGTCACTGTAGTAGCGTCCTGCACAGTTTTTCTACACAAGCACTCATCTCTGCATCTGAAACGACAAACGCGTCCGTGTCTTCAAATAGTGGACCCGGCGTCTAGTTGACCCGGCCAGCAGATCACCAGCCCATATTCACGTCAGCAGCCGGCGTGATGCATCCATATAAATCGAACGGAGCTTAGAAATATCTGACATGACTACGTGTACATACAACCGCAGGGGTCCGCGGAGAAATCGCGTTACTTTCTATGATCACATCTTTTCAAGTCCTCCTAAGAGCTGTGCTTCAGAAACTGCTCCAGTTCATGTGAGTGACAGGTCTTCACTGGAACGCTTTTGGAGAGCTGTTATATTTTCAGTGTTTCCAAAACGGAGCCAGAGGATTTCACTATCTTAGTTCCTTAATTCCTCACTCGCAGCTTGAAGAGACCGATGCTGACGTTTCATTCACATCGGCATAAACAGCAGTGGCGTCATGTACTCAGTGTGTGTGTGTGTGTGTGTGTGTGTGTGTGTGTGGGCGTGCACGCACTGTGAGGTACCAGTGACACCATAGCTGATGGTCCCCAAAGGATGGTGATGTGATGTAAACTCATTTCTACGGGGCAACCACCTCAGGAATTAGATTGAAAATGTTGCAGAGCAACCTTAGTTGCAGTCATTCGGCTCAAGTTGTAGCTAGGCATCCGCAAGAACGGATAAGAATGTCCGGTATGACGGCTCGTTGGACAAGGTTGGCCTCACGCTGGTACACCACTGTGAGAGGGGTCCGCTCCAGTGCCTGACAGGTTGGACGCTGGGGCAAGTCGCTGGTCATTTGATGATTGTCCATGCCATTGCCTCCACTGCAGTACCCCATGCAAGTGGCCGTTGTAAAACTGCTCGGAGACAGGATCCAGTGCTCCCAACCAAGATCGCGGATTCTTATGCGCGTTTGATGGGAACAGCATCTAGTTTCGTTCAAGTTGCGTGAGCCTGTGAAAACGCAACGGCCGTTTTCTGTGTCTCTTGTTGACCGACTTAAAGAGGACCCTGAGGAGGTCTCCGACTCGAGTGACGTGTCTGTCTTCCTTATCACGAGATAGGGTCGATTTGTGTTGAGGCGCTGGTTGATTCCTGACCTGTTTTCTTGGTTCCGTTTTCTCTTCTTTCGCGGGGACATCATGCCATCAATGGAGACTTTACCCTTGGCGCAACGCTTGCATTTGACCTTGAGTTCAAGGCTGTTATTTGCAGAGGAGACCGCTCGTGCGACAAGCGTGGCTGGGATGGGCAGACGAACCCGGAGGAACCTGGAGTTGACCGTCACACGCTGAACCGCCACACGCTTGAACTTGCCGGACTTCTCGTGCATGGCCTGAACCAGAACCTTGACGCGTCGAGTCTTGCCGCGTCGCAGCCGCCGGGACTTCTTCTTCTTTTTTGTCGCTCGTTTAACAGTCTGTTCTTTATCGCTTTCCGCGTTTTGGTTTGAAGTTTCCGTTGATTTCTTGTTCTTTGCTTTACCTTTGAGCTGGCGTTTCTTACGTTTCTGTTTTGCCCGAAGCCGCAGAACCAGCTCGACACGGTTGATGCTGTCAGACTCACTATTTTGGTTTGTAATTCTAAACAATAGTCGGTCCGAGTTCCCGTTTTCCTGCGCTCCTGCAACAAACGAATTCAATTGTATTTGATACGTTCACTTCAGGAAAGCACCCATAGACTTGCACTGCAGCAAACATCTTAGTTACGAATAGATTTACAGATTTCTTGACGTTTTTTTTTCAAATAACACGGTTTTCCACTTTAGCAACATCAGGCCTAGGTGTAGAGTCTTTGATTTCCCGAACTCTCTCTCTCTCTTTGACACACACACACACACACACACACACACACACACACACACACACACACACACACACACACACACACACACACACACCAATTGGCTCAGACCAGACGAAGGCGTCTGGAAAGAGACGCCTATGTGTCCGAGGAGGAGGAGGGCGAACGACAAAACTTGTTATCGGCTTCTGCTTTGGTGCACGTGTTGGCGGCGTCGGTTCCACAGTCAGGTTCAAACCTCGCAGTATTAGGGACTTCATCTTCTGTACCTGATACAACTGAGTCAACTACACACACACACACACACACACACACACACACACACACACACACACACACACACACACACACACACACACACACACACACACACACACACATTAATTGCAGGCAACAACAGCAGTGTTGACTGAAATTTACATCAGCCGACGAGAACAGAAATCAGCTGAACGGAAAATAGTTTTGTCAGCTGACGAAAAGACTTATTTAACACACACACACACACACACACACACACACACACACACACACACACACACACACACACACAGAGAGAGAACGTACGTACTCGTATTTGTGCAGTGAGGGGTGAATTGAAGGGCGATCTGCTTGTCTCTTTCTCATCTTTCCTAGGCCTTGCTGACGTCACGAAGATGAGCAGCAGGAACAACGTCATTTTACGGCAAGGTGGTTTGAGGATCCACAGTGACACCATCTTCTCGTGCTAGTCAGTCTCCTCCAGTGCTGAAAAAAAAACCAAAAAAACACCCGGAGACACGTAAGATTACATTTCTACAGTCTGTAGTTGCCAAATATATATAATTATACTGCAATAGTACTGCTGCTGGCTCTCTCTCTCTCGCTCTCTCTCTCTCTCTCTACACACACACACACACACACACACACACACACGTATATATATATACACTCGCACGCACGCACGCATATTTCTGCCGTGATTCGTCTCTTCAAGAGACAGCGGCATGAGGACTTGCCATGTTTATAATTGTAATCACGGAGAGAAAGGATGATATTTTCTCCCATTCCTCATTACATTCAGTGTAGACCTTTGGCGACAATTTCTCTTGATATTCCTTATTATTTTCAGTTTATTTCCACCCGCTTTTTGGCTCACTTGTGTAACAAAGTGAGTCTGTGTAATAACCCTCCTTCGTGTGTGTGTGTGTGTGTGTGTGTGTGTGTGTGTGTGTGTGTGTGTGTGTGTGTGTGTGTGTGTGTGTGTGTCTGTGTGTCCACAGTGAACTTTAACATTGGCCTTTTCTCAGAATATACAAACAGCAGAGGCACCAAACTTGGCATGCTGGTAGAAAGCCATACGACCCTTCAAAACATACCATATTGATTAACCTTGACCCAAGGTCAAGGCCACTAAAGCTGTCTGTTTGGAAACTTTACATTGGCATTTTCTCAGAATCTAGAAAAGCCAGTGACATCAGACTTAGCATGGTGATAGACATTGACAACACCTTTGCTGACATACCTGTATTCAGTGACTTTGAGTCAAGGTCAAGGCCATACAAGCTGTTTTGCGGAACCTTCCAAAACCTTAACATTGGCATTTTCTCAGAAACAATGAACAGCAGAGGCACCCAACTTGGTCTGCTGATAGACAGCCATAAGACCTTTCAGAAGATATCAAATTAATTGACCTTGACCCAAGGTCAAGGTCATCAAAGCTGTCTGTTTGGAAATTTTACTTTGGCATTTTCTCAGAATCTAGAAAAGCCGGAGACATCAAACTTTGCAAGATGATAGACACTGACAACACCTTTACTGATATACCTGTATTTAGTGACTTTGAATCAAGATCAAGGCCATACAAGCTGTTTTGCGGAAAACCTTCTAAAACCTTAACATTGGCATTTTCTCAGAAACAATAAACAGCAGAAGCACCAAACCTGGCTTGCTGATAGACAACAGTATGACCTCCCAATACATACCATTTTGAATGACCTTGACTGAAGGTCAAGGTCATCATAGCTGTCTCATTGGAAATTTAAAATTGCCATTTTCTCAGAATCTAGGGGTACCAGAGGCATCAAACTTTGCATGGTGATAGACATTGACAAAGCTTGTACTGGCATACTTGTATTCAATTTCCTTGAGTCAAGATCAAGGCCATTCAAGATGTTTTGCGGAGACTTTAACGTTAGCACTTTCTTGGAAACAACAATCAACAGAGGCACCGAACAAGGCACAATGATAGACAGAAATGAGACCTATGCAGACATACACTTTTGAATGACCTTGACTCAAGGTCAAGGTCATTACAGCTGTCTGTTGTGAAATTCTGCATTACTGTTTGTACAGAAACTACAAAAACTAGAGCTATCAAACTTGGCATAATGATAGTCATTGATAAGCTCTTACAGATCTCATTTGAATAACCTTGACCCATGGTCAAGGTCATACAGGCTGTCCTGGGAGAACTATTACACTGCCATTTTTCGTTTTCTCAGGAACTATGAACACAAGAGACACCTTAATTCAGGATAGATAGTGATAAGAGCTTTACGAACATACTCTTTTGAATGACCTTGACCCATCTCACAAGTGAGCCAAGGAGGCTTTGCTCCTCTAGTTACTTTTAGTTCAGTGGCAGCATATCCACTGACACATGATCTTTGACTGTGTGGCGTCGGTGGTCCGGAGAAGCCCTCTTAAGGTTGTGCTTATTAAGAAGGTACTTGCTTTTTAGTGACTTTCATGTGTCGGTGTCTGTGTGTGTGTGTGTGGGGAGGAGGGGGGAAGGGAGGGGGGATCGGCCGGTATACTTCTCAGCAGGTTGGGCATCAGGTCGTCAGTCGTTCTAACAGGGCCAACAATTGTATAGAGATCATTTTTTCTTTAGCACGCCCGTCTTTGAAATCCCATGGCGTTGGGCAACAGATGTTAAACGTGCAAACACCAGCTCGCCTATTTGTTCATCGTTCACGATCAAGTAGCAGCAGAGACACACCGGCCCCCGTAGTGTAGTGGTTAGCACTTCGGACCATGGACCGGGAGACCCGGGTTCAAGTCCCAGCCGAGGCAAGCGGGATTTTTCCTACCTAGGTCGGCTCCTACCCTGAGCGGGTGTGCTATGGGCCCAATGGGGAGGCTGTTGCCACACAGCCGAGATTCACCCACTTCAATCACGGGTGCGACTTTGGGGGTGCTTCCCTTAGTATGACACATCTTATGATGTGGACACGGCTGGCACCACAGGTGCCGTAGTTCCCGGGCCTGGTTAATGCCGGGATATTTATGACAGGAAGCGTGGAATGCGGCCCTGTCCCGCAGTCCCAAACCACACGGACCTCTATAGCACCATCTTACCATCATCCTCATCTCCATCATCATGCATAATAAAAATTGCCCCAGCTTCCGAACCCTCCGTGGATTCCACCCATTACCTGGGAGGAACACCACTGGAACTGGCAAAGAGTTGGGGCAGCCCCCCCCCCAAAAAAAAAAATATATATATATCACTATACTGATTACACTGATCTGTACGAACGGTGGATATGGAACGGATACATGTATCATTATGAATGATGTTTTTCACGACAGCAGTTCGAACGGAAGAAAAAAAAGAAAAGGAAATAAAAAAAGAAGAAAAACTGAAGAAAAGAAAGAAAAAAAAAAGCGAAAAAGGAAGAAGAAAGAAAGACTGACAGACTGAAAGAAATAGACCACGAGTGTTGAGACTTTCATTAGACTGGTTGTAACAGCTTCAGCTAGTTCCGGTATGACGACTTGCTTTGGGCAGGTCGCTGACCTCCACAGCGAATTCTGTCAAGTGCACCCATTCTGAAGGTTGCGTCAAACGACGAGAGGCCGGTTAAGGACCTTCGCCTTCCCGGCGAGCAGTAAATTTTCTTGGCACACTTGGCCACCACGCTGGTTATGCCGATGGTCTAGACACATATTTAGGTACATGCGTGCAGAACCGACTCCGGCTCTGCACTTGGGGAAATTCTAGGCCTACACGTTCTTTTTTCTGACTCCTGACTTCCTGTGGATTACCTTTGAATGCAAGCACCGTATCCGGGGGGAATAAACAAACCCGAAACTGAACAACAACTGACAACAACAACAACAACAACAACAACAACACACACACACACACACACACACACACACACACAGAGCGTACGTACTCGTATTTGTGCAGTGAGGGGTGAATTGAAGGGCCATGTGCTTGTCAGTCTCTTTCCCATCTTTCCTAGTCCTTGCTGACGTCATGTGCGTGTGTTGTTGCGTTCAGTTTGCTCAGGCTCGCTGGTTTGAAGTTAATGTTGCAAACCTAGGCCGGAGGACAAATTACTAAGACGATGTCTTCATGGAGGAAGCCGACACGTGCACACGTACTATCACTGTACACGTTCATGTGCATGACATCAGTTATCCTTCGCATTAATTAATCGAGGTAGGGTTTTTGGATGAGAGTGGGTGGGTGGGTGGGTGTTTAGGAGTTTAACGTCCTTTTCCACCACGTATGGTTGATATCAAAGACTGACGGGGAAACGAGAAAAAGGCCAGCACAAATATTTGGCCCCAACCGGGAATCGAACTCATGACCCGAGCATTGAAAGTCCAACGCTCTACCATTCGGCTCTCCCGGCTGCCCGTCTTTGGATGATACGACTGACAAACGTACTTTGATGATGAAATCAGCCTAACTGCTGCAGACACATCCGTCTTTTCCAAGAATCGCGACTTTGAGTTCGACACGAACCCCAGCGCGATCGCATGACCGGGAATCTGTACCAGCCGTTTTGCAATGAGGCACTGTCCCCGCCATTGACAAGTACATGGACTGACTCCGACTGAGCTACTCCGCCCCGTACAGTATCTTCCTTGGCAACTGGGACGGCCAGCACTGATTCAGTCAGCACCAAATTCCTTGCCGTTTCGAACATTTGTAAGCGTCAAAGAAAGCCACCTTTTCCAGGCCCTTAAGACGGGTTTGACTGTATGGGGAAAGGATGTGCGGTATGTACGTTGGTTACACCATTAACCTGCTGATCTATGTAAGAAGTAGGTGATGCGGTCTGCCAGCCGGTTTGTTTTCTCGCTTTGTTACGGGGAGTAGGGGGGTGGGGTGGGGGTGGGGGGGATCAGCCTTGTCGGGAAGACTAATGGGACTCAACTATGTTGTTGGCATACACCGGAGTTTACTGCGGCTCGGGCTTTCGACCATTCTGGTCGGCCACTTGATCCGGCGTCAACGCCCTCCTGCGCCACTTTCCGGCTTAGCCTTGCCGAACGAGCTGCACGTGCGAAAAGATATTTACGTTCTGAAGGGCGCCATCGGACGGAAAAGTTGCAAAATTTATCAGCAGCATTTGCAGTATTAGCAGCAGACCGAAGTCACAAAAAGAAGTGCACAAAAGTAAGCGCAAGGTCGAAACATAGACAGTACGTATTTTCTTCTGTCACCGCTGACATACAGGGATACTAGTATTCACTGACAGACGGTTTTACCTGACTCACTGCGTGACTGCCAACAGGGCACACCCCACTTTGGTAATTTAGGGGCGGAGGAGACACACTGTCGTTTCTTGCTTGTAAGCAGTATCTGATCTCGTTCATTAGCATCAGTTTCTGCTCATTCGTCAGCGAGGGCGGTTCTGAAAGCCGGCATTTCCCCGCTGACCATGGAGCCTACAGACACGTACTCGCACGTGTCGATATCGTTTAGACACACTTAAGACGACGGACTCTACAGCCTAAAAGCTATAGGTGAAGGTCAAACTGGCCTTAAGGGAGTTTCCGAAACTTAAGGGCAAGCGGTCACTGAAGACTTTCGTCGGTGAAGTGCACACTGTTACAATTATCAAATGAATTTAATAATAAGACTTTGTCCACGTTTTCAAAGCTTTCAAGTGAAAAAATGAGAACACTACTACTCCTCCTGCCGTCACTGTCAGACTGAAAATTTATTCCACACTGGCTTTCATGGTACATGCTTCATGCTAATATGAAACCGCACCGCACAACTGACACCCCCAGTCCCAAAACAGCAAAAATGACAACAAAAATACCCCAGACAGACAGACAGACAGACGGACGGACGGACGGAAAAAATAGCAGAGACTGAAACAGACAGACATGGACATACAGGTAGGCAGGCAGGCAGGCAGGCAGGCAGGCAGAGAAAGAAATAAAACGTAAATTGCTTTTCAAAAAATTCTATGAATTATCATAGTTGTGTGTGTGTGTGTTTTTTTTTGGGGGGGGGGGGGGAACACTTAAGCAGATGACTTTTTTGCCGCACAAACCGTTAGGCAACCGAGGTTTTGCATCAAACGCTCTCAGTTCCGACAGTCTTCTCTCTCTGTCTGTCTGTCTGTCAGTCCGTCTCTCTGTCTGTCCGTCCGTCTCTCTGTCTGTCTCTTAAACACACACACACACACACACACACACACACACACACACACACACACACACACACACACACACGCACACACACACATATGACCTAGTCTCAGGAAATGTAAACACTCGTGCTGACAAATGCGCGAGACTGCACGTGCTCGTGCCAATCTGTTCACGTAATCACGTGGTCTGGATGGTGTCTCTCTCATCAAGAAACCGGCCATCGCGATAAAAGTGAATGACTTGCTTTTTTATAAGTCTGTAAGAGCATTTTCGGTTTAGTTTTCTGCTAGTTGCTATTCGCGAGCTCTCAATCACTCGCCTATCAGTGACTTTATCGTCGTTTGACACTGACGGGTCAAAAATAGGAACTGACCAAGTGCCACGCACATTCCTCCCGAGCGAGGTACATTTTTGGCAAAGTAGAAATTCCTGAGGGTATAAGCAGGAGGTTCTTACACGATTACAGCTTTTCATTTAGGATGGCCCTGAAGTGTTTGTTTTGTACTGCACGAGTCATTCAGCCCTGACTGAGTGAACAGATAGCACTGAACTTGCATTGCGATTGCTTTTCAATGTGTTTTTTCTCAGTCACTCCAGCAAATCTGTGTAGGGCTAATGCTGTGCGCGCAAAGGTTGTGTGTGTGTGTGTGTGTGTGTGTGTGTGTGTGTGTGTGTGTGTGTGTGTGTGTGTGTGTGTGTGTGTGTGAGAGAGAGAGAGAGAGAGCTGCTGCTGCTGGCTGTTTGGGAGTTTAACGTCCTTTTCCACCACGTGTGTGTAATATCAAAGACAGGGCAACGAGAAAAAGGCCAGCACAAATATGTGGCCCCAGCCGGGATTCGAACTCACGACCCGAGCATTGGGAGTCCAACGCCTTACCATTCGGCTATCCCGGCTCCCCGAGAGAGAGAGAGAGAGAGAGAGAGAGAACAAGAACAAGAACCTTTATTTTACAACGGTAGAAGTTACAGGCATATTCATACCAATTTTGAAACTTGCTGTTGCTACACTACATGAGCTAATACTACTGGAGAGAGAGAGAGAGAGAGAGAGAGAGAGAGAGAGAGAGAGAGAGAGAGAGAGAGAATCAATGAATCTTCATTTTACAACGGTAGAGGCAGTTAACATTAACAGTCAATTTTCATACCTGCCGTTGCTAAGTCCTATAATCATCTAACTAATAGTAAAAATCATCTAACTAATAGTAGAGAGAGAGAGAGAGAGAGAGAGAGAGAGAGAGAGAGAGAGAGAGAGAGAGAACGATAACGTTAACGATAACGATAACGATCCTTTATTTTACAACGGAAGAAGTTATAGGCATATAGTTATAGGCATACAAAGACCATTTTCAAACTTGCCGTTGCTACACAACCGTAAAAAAAGAAAAATGCAAAAGAAGAATATGAAGAGAGAGCGTGAGCGTTTCCGAATTTTCGGTGTTTTACTTTTGTTCCGGTGTCACGTTCCGCACTTGCGGCGCATATATACGGTTACTGTGGCACCTGTCTAGTGATATGATCGTAAGCCACGTCACTGCGATTACGTGGTGGAGAAAACAGTCTAGGGAGTTACGTGGAATCAGATAGTTATGTAAGCACACGTCTTTATGACACAGACTTTGCTGTTTCCCACTGTTTATGTTAGTGAGCACGCGTTTTCGCTGACAGGCGCTACACAAATAACGACTGCTTTGTTTTGCGCAGTGGAATTTACTTTGGCATCCTGTGAAATGACTGAACTTATTAAAGGACAATTGCCGATTCAGGTTCAATCTCCTCCTCACCCACCCCCCTCTCAACCTCACTTCAGCCCCCTCCCCCTCATGCACGGGGTTGAAATTTTCGAAAATTGCCTCCTTTGCCCGAAGGTCTACCCTGGGAAGTTGTCCCTTTAACTGCGGCATTTTTTTTTTGTTTTGTTTGTGAGCGCCCGTTCTCGCCGCTAAATACATTTTTGGCTCACTTGCGTAACAAAGTGAGTCTATGTAATAACCCTCCGTCGTCTCTGTGTGTGTGTGTGTGTGTGTGTGTGTGTGTGTGTGTGTGTGTGTGTGTGTGTGTGCGCGCAGTAAACCTTAACATTAACTCAAGCTCTGCATGATGATAGACACTGACAGCACCTTTAGTGGTGTACCTGTATTCAATGACTTTGAGTCAAGGCCAAGGCCATACAAGCAGTTTGCGGAAAACTTTACAAAACCTTAACATTGGCATTTTCTCATAAAAAAAGGAACAGCAGAGGCACCACCTGACTTGCTGATAGAAAGCAACGACCTCCCAAAACATTCCATTTTGAATGACCTTGACTCAAGATCAAGGCCATTAGATCTGTCTCTTTGGAAAGTTAAAATTGCCATTTTCTCTGAATCTAGAGGTACCAGAGGTATCAAACTTTGCAAGGTGATAGACGTTGGAAAATAAACTGTAGTGGCATGCCTGTACTCAATTTCCTTGAGTCAAGGTCAAGGCCATTCAAGGTGTGTTGAGGAAACTTTAACGTTGGCATTTTCTCGGAAACAAATTATAGAGGCACCAAACAAGGCACAATGCTAGACAACAATGAGACCTACGCAGACATACCTTTTGAATGACCTTGACTCGAGGTTAAGGCCATTAAAGCTGTCTGTTATGAATTTTAACATTACCATTTTTTTTTCAAAAACTACAACAATTAGAGCCATGCAACTTGGCATGATGATAGACACTGATAAGATCTTCACTTACACATCTCACCAAGGTCAAGGCCATACAAGCTGAAATCGGAAAGTTCTATTGCCATTTTTTCAGGAACTGTGAACACCAGAGGCAACTTAATTGACTTGATGATAGACAGTGATAAGCGCTTTGCAAACACTCTTTTGAATGACCTTGACCCATTTCATAAGTGAGCCAAGGAGGCTTTTGCCTCTGTGGTTTTTCGGTCGTTTTGCGATACGCAGCATACAGTAACTCGATCAGCTACATGGATTCCAAAACCTCCACTGACTAAAGACAAAACAGTGCATGCGCAGACAGACAATGACATGCTAAGTGGCAGACCTAGGCAGATCATTTGTGTGTGTGTGTGTGTGTGTGTGTGTGTGTGTGTGTGTGTGTGTGTGTGTGTGTGTGTGTGTGTTTTAAGACGTTTTCAGAGAAACAGAGAAGACGTATACTGTATTTCGTTGGTGCAGGCGCTAAGGCAGGCATGCGATTTCACCCGCCACGGTAAGAGAAACACATTAAAACGTCCACCCGACATGACACGAGCAAACTTGTTGCTCTTACTAACCCATATCCCACCCACTCCCCCCCCCCCCCTTTTCATCCGTACGAGATGAGACGGGACCAAGGCCAGGTGTGACGTGTAAAAGGAAAGTGTGTCGAGGCTGGCACGATGTCTGATGTAGACGGTGTATGTAGAGCACAGGGGGAGTCAGACGGCGATGTAAACAATCGCCGACAATAATGTTTTTAGAATACGTGGAATGCTGACGACATTGAGGGTGGTTCCGGTATGTATGGGATGACTCTAACAGACCATTCTCGAGAATGCAAGTACGTATTTTCTTACGACTGGGACACGTTGCTGGAGCCAGAAACATTCTTTTTTCCGGCAAAAGAAGCCTTGATTATATAAACATAGCTGCACTGAACCGTTTGAATTGATTCCAAGAGCTGACTGGTGTTCGATTCTGAGGAATTTTGTTGCCAAGCCAAAGTGTGCTAGATTACGCTCCATGCATTGGTAATTTCTTTGTACTTTTGAGGTTTTTTCCCACTCCGGGATGGGATGGTGAGGGTCGACGTGTAGAAATTCATTTATCACGCATGAACTAGACGCATTCTTTTTAGATTTACTTTGGTCTTTTGTGCTTCTCCTAGCCGGCTCAACCGGTGTTTTACAGTAATGGTGCCCACGTAAAGTGATTACAAATGCACTGAGTCGTGACTGAGGATTTTACACGTAGCTTGGTACAACTGTAAAAGGAATGCCATCACCGACAGTGAACTCTTCAACAATTACCTTTCCATACACTATGTCCGCCTGCTGAAGCAATTTGTTTCTTTTGTCCCCCTTTTTAGACACGCGGCTTGTTGCGCTGACCTTGGTTTGACTCCAGTTTACGTAGTCCTGAAAAAGCCGGTGTTTACCTAGCACGACATTCGTTGAACTATATCTGATCGTCCGAAGATCGTACCTTCAGAACGAAGGAAACAGCATGGTCAAGATTTCGTTTCTGTTTTTGCTGACGTTTTCTTCTACCCATGCTTGCTTTGTCTGGTTGGGAGCATTCCCATTCCGTGAAACAATAAACTCTTCAGTTACTTGGCAAAGGAATGAAGCTTTCAGCTTCCTTGCGTCATAGAAACCGAACATAAGCGCTCGCTCTAGTGTCTTGGAAAAAGTGAAACCATAGGTATTTCATGCACGTGTAAGAATAGCTCGCGACAGAGATCGACCACTTTAGCTCGTGGGCATAGTTTAACAGCTGAGGATGGTTCAGCCATTGTATTTACTTGAACAGCACATTTTTGGATTGGAAATGGATTGATTTACGACACGAGCTGTGCATCATATATGTATGAAGACAGTTACATCCTCGTGCGCGGCTAACGGCCGGGATTTGATTTTAATTTTATAATTGATTGATCTACTGATATACCGCGTATAACTAGCGATAATTTTCGATGACTTACCTTAGGGCCGCCACAGAATGACGAGTTGTGAGACTAATTCGCTTGGTCCTTAGCCACGTGTCTTGAGACTCTTCGTGATTTCAGGACGCTGTAGTCGCCGGCAGCGATTGAGACCGTTGACAATAGTTAAATCTTTGCTCATCTGACTGAATCATGGTCTGTTGACACATTCACAACGACACGTCTTAATGTCAAGACTTGACCGGATTGAGCAGAACCCAGACGTACAAGTCAGGCTCGTGCCAGTCACACACGCCGGAGCATTTACGGAATGGCAGGAGTTCCAGAGAATCAGTGTGCAGAAATCTCTAGTTGTCAGCTTACGGCAATGCCAGAGCTCCTATTTTTACACCAAGGCCTACTTTTTCATTTTTTTTTAGCGAAAGCTATGTGGTCAAGGCCGTGTCTGTCAAGCTTTAAAAAGCCTGAGTCTGCTGGAAAGAAGCAGCGGGGAGATTGACGACGCGAATGGTCGGGACATGACACTGTTTAGGCTGTCTTGCTGATTTTTTTTAGTCCATGTGTGGTTTGCGCCGCACGCGAAAGGCAAACAAATTTCACTGCTGTGCGGGATGTTGGCAATTTTTTTTTTTTTAATTGCTCGAGACAGTCTCGTCTGACTTAAATGATAGACCTGTAGAAGGTAACGTAGAAACTCATACGTCAATCCAAGATTCTCGTCATTGTTCGAACTAAAGAGTGGGGATGTGGGAACATTTAGTTGCTCCACTCCAGTGTCTTTATTGAAACAGATGGCGGCTCATCCAGTATCTGGAAGTAGTTACGCTGTCTTGATTTTAAGCCGTTGGCAACATTATGATCTTACTCCTGGCGTCCTTTACAGCGGCACCATGTTTGAAGCTTTGTTTTCCTGTGTAGAATTCAAACAGACGTGATATGTTGTTGTTACTGGAGATCAGAACAGCCGTGAATAGAAATGAATGTGTTGGAAGTCCAGCCAACAAAGACAGAAAAGAAGCA
>JACVVK020000265.1:627500-750000 GCA_018292915.2 Batillaria attramentaria
TTCTCATGTGATACAATAATTGATATAGTCGCCTCGGTTTAGTGAGCAGAAGGCGTTAATTCTTTAGTAGTTGGTGTTGGGACCAAGCAGAATGGAGTCGTCTGTCTTTTAAGCTACAGGAGTTAATGAACAGGGCCTAAGAATTCACGAAAAACTGAGCGTTTTTCGCTTACAATTACTCGTACTCGCTATATTCTTGCCACCCATCAAAACCCACAAAATCGGTACTTTCCTTTTTTGTTTGTCGCTGTCGGTATCTGCTTCACAGGAAGCATTCCATAAAACTACCCAGTCACTTGCCGTAGGGAACAAACAGCGGACTGCGGCACCAGCGACATCCAAGCAGAACCAAGACGCACTTTCGCAGACGCTATGTTCACTCCCACACACGTTCCCAAACTCTAACGTCTCTGAGGATTACGAAACGCGACAATTTAGTAAGGGTGGAGGGTTTAGGGTCTGTGTCAGGTTAACTGGAGCCATTCGTGTGATTTAAACAAGCTGATAAACAAAACAACGTTTTCATTTCAACAAGGCGCCGGCATTCCAGCAATGTCGTCTCTTGCCGTGCTTGCCAAGTCGGTTGATGTCAGTGAGAACTCATCCACACTTTTATCTACAAGCATCGAACGGCCCGTTTGTTCTCTGCGCATCACATTGTTCTTTGACAGGAGGCACGCTTTCTCCCCGCCTGTAGCGGGAAGTTTTTCGAAAGAGGAATTTTAAACATCTCGGAAACATTCTTTCCGATACTCAGAGCAATAGAAAGACCTTGTCAGTTGTATGTTGATATACGTTCTCTCTGCTGGCAGTTAGGTTAAAAGCTGGTTCACATAAACCAGCAGTCGGATTAGGACTTATATATGAACCAACACAGCACCACGCAGGGCTGTTCGTTGAGAGATCCTCCGAGCCATCGGGGCTAGAACCAGGTGGAACACTTTTCTGTATGTAGCAGGGCCGATTTATCGGTCACATTTGGATTGACTACTGTTCCGCTTATTACATGTTCTTTAGCTTCTCTGAAGTGACAGAGCTGCATTTAGATTTTGTCGAAATTATAACCTTTCGTCACATATTTTTAGAATGCTGAATGATATTGATTATACTCATTTATTCAATTAAAACAACCGAGAGAAAGCTGAAAGGAATGATCGTACCGTACAGATCAGGGCCCGCATGTACAAGTCAGGGTTAGGGAGTTTAGCCCCGGGTTAGAGTCTAACCTCGAACTAAACTAGCTCTAGGGTTAAATTTTCTGTTTTTTGTTGTTGTTTTGTTTTGTTTTAAATCAGGAAGCGGGTCCATTCCATCATGGTGCCTAAGTCGTTATAGAAGGATTTTTGTCTTACTTTCTTCGCTTCCTTTGTTATTTAATTTTGTTTTGGGTTTCTTTTGTCCTAGTCTGGGTTAGGCCCGTAGCCTTGGGTTAAATTAACCTCCAGTTCTACATAGGGCGCAGAGAAAGACACTCTAAAGAAAAGTATCCTTTCCCCTCATTTCTCACTAAACACGTGTATTGCATTATAAATACGCAATGAACCCTTTGCTGATGACCCAGCAGACGAAACAAATCGCTGAACGAAAATGTACGCCACTTCTTTCGGATTTAGAGACACAAATGGCCAGAGGTTTTTCCCTCCCGAAAATCTGGTTAATAGGAAACATATTTCTGTGTTAACAGATTCTAGAACTGATGTCGCTGATTTTTTAACTTTTTTTTTTCTTTTTTTTAAACCGAGAACACACTTGGCGCAGGTTTGAAATATTTCGGCATCATTTCGTCTGTCTCAGACTGAGTGCACACCTACCTGTCGTTTGTGTGTATTGTCTGGGACGTAACCTCTTCTATTCTTAGTCTCGAGCAGACCAGAATATTCACGGGAAACCCAGGGACAGCTAACAAAAACAAACGCAATTAATGATATAGTCAGTGTGCACTGCGGCGAAAGAACTTTCTTTTGCCTCTCTCTCTTTCTTTCTCTCTCTCTCTCCCTCTCTCTTGCACGAGGACCCGGAAAAACAGTTCATCTCAGAAAAAAGCAACACAGCTTCGTCGGACCCTCTATATTGTATATGTGTGCGCCTCTCTGTTGTTGTGCCCTCCGAGAACAGAGCGGTCTACTTAAAGCGGCATATGTCAGGATGAGGCACTCCCACTGTGCCAAAATGTGTTTCGCACAAACGCTGCCACTAGTGGGTCACTTCCCAAAGTATGTTTTAGAACTCTGTAAACTTGTATTGTTGCCATCGACCCCATGTGACTTGTGCGGCCTACCCGTAATTCAAGTTCACCGAGGACGCAGGCGGTTATAGCTATGCCTGTTTTTCTTGCAAACTTGCAAACCGCAGTCACGTGTTCCTGGCTGTATTGGATCCCATGGTCTGTATAGTCGGCAGTTGTACATTTTGGCTCATGTCTTAGCAACGACGGCCCGGAAAAGGCTCAGATTTTGCACACATCTTAATATCATGCTCATGTCGTCGTAGTCAGTCCGGGTCGATCTGTGAGGTTGAAATTTTAACACATGCCAATATATCCAATCACAGTGATCGGATCGCTGTTGCGTAAGTCTTGTGACTTTGACACGTTTCTCTTACGGATAGAAAACGCATCTTTTGCGAGGCAGGTATTACTGTTTCCTACGGGTTCCTATACGATTTCCATACAGAAACCTCGTATAACATAGACGATACCTCTTTCTGGTTTGTGAACACAAAGTGAAAATGTTCTCTTTCCACGTCTTTGGTTTGCGGAACACAGAAGTGCGTGTAGCCTTAATCTGTCACGGAGTACAGTCCATTGTCTCTAGGGAATTTATGTTTTTGCCAGATAGCTGCGGGGGGGAAACAAAAAAACATTGCTTGTTTGCAGCACCTCCCTCCATGAAGGTGCTAAGGGGGTTCATGGCACACCGTAAAATTGCTAGAAAATGCCAGGGTTTTTCCTCTTACCATAACTCCATCCAAACCCACACACTTCCCAGGAGTGGCTGTTAAATTAAACTACGATTACACACCAGGAAGATGATGTGAACTTTCCAACCTCTCATATAGATCATACCCATTTTTGATGCAGAACTTTTTATATTTTTTAGGGACAATCATACAGTGCACAGAAACAGCGAATTCAATTGCTTTTAAGAACATCGAAATAAGCTGTTTAGTTTTTGTCTTTGTTTTTCGGTGTTTGTAGTGTTAGTTTCTCATTCTGAACCGACAACATCCTTGATATCAATAGACGTGTTAGTTAGGGACACATGCGGGCCAGTACATTGAACTGCGGTGAAACCCAGGTGACCCAGCCCTCGCACCCGGCAGGTAAGCACACCTGTAACTGGTTTGAGAGAGAGAGAGAGAGAGAGTTTCAAGCAACAAGAGAGATGTAGCCAACGATGAGGAATGTCTAAATGACTACGGAGAAGGAAAGGCTCACCCGTACCTTTTTGCGAAAAGCTTTACAAAAAGTCTCGCTTACTTTATTTCGCGTTTAGAAAGGGCACAAACCCATAATCGCACCACCTAACACCGTTGAGCACCGTGCCTTGGCAAAGGCGTTGTTTGTGTAAATAGAAGGTGTCGATATACGTTTGGCAAGGTTTACACTGACATTTGTCTTTACACTGACACTGGGGAAACGTAATCTGCATTACTTAACATAACATACAAATCAGTGGAAAATACAGATTTTTTGGTGGGTTTTTTTTCGGGGTCACAGCCTTCACTGCACATTCGAGCTGCACTAGCACAGAAATGACTGTGTCTGTCTGGAGCAAGATTCTGAAGGAGTCGCGTTATCCACTTGTTCGTCAGTTCCTGAGGATAAACTGTCAGTGGCCTCGAGACGTGTTGATGAACGGGCTACCTGGAGTTCGGCTGTTGGAGACAGTGAAACAACATATGCATCACACAGACGAAAACTGATTTTTTCCTCTAGGAGAGCCGGTATAACCCAGCTGGTAGTGCGTTGGGCTTGGGTCGTCATTTCCAATTCCGACTTGGATCCAAAAGTTTATGCTGACCTTTTTCCTTGTTGGCCCGTCTTCTTACTTCTCCGAGAGAAAGAATGTTAAAACTCGTAACCTACGAACCAGTAAATATTGTGTGTATGTGTTTTTCTGGGTTACAAGACTAGTTATTTCCTGTTAGTAATATTATGAACAAATAACTGAAAAGCAGTACTGCCACACTGAATGATCTTTCTCGACTGCTGTTTTTGAACGAAAACGCAGTTTTAAGTTTTTGAAGAAACCTTGCCCAAGATGACACTGGACGTGGGTACGTCGGCAAAGATGCATCGATGGATGTCTAATCATTATATTGTCAATAGAGATACATTCGTGTACCAGGTCCCAGCCTATTCGGGAAAATGCAAAAAAAGAAAAAAAAAAAAAAAAGAAGAAAAAAAAAAGCAAAACAAAAAAGCAGTGCATCTTTCAAGTAACAGGCAGGATTCATGCTGTGAGTCCTGTTCTGTCATTTGGAGGTGTCGCTAATGTATCAATGCCTCTCCACCAAGCGATGCTCACAAGAGGATGGTGCACCCAGCGGTTTGCGGTGATCATCCAATTCCCTTTCCTCCCTTGAATGCGCCCAACGCAGGCTCGGCAACGTATTTCATTTTGTTGAAATGAGACCCCGAGGAGTTAATCTTTGACGGCTGAGTTCCCAGTGTCGGAGTTTTTACTAGGTTTACTCCTTTGTGTTTAGAGATTAGACGTAGGCACCCACGCACTCTCTTGACTGATGGTGGATGTTTCACACCGAGCGATAAGCAGAGAGCCTTCCAAAACACCAGAGAGAGAGAGAGAGAGAGAGAGAGGGTGGGGTGGATGTTTGGGGGTTTAACGTCCTGTTCCACCACATACGGGCGATATCAAAGACGGGGCAACGATGAAAAGGCCAGCACAAATATTTGGCCCCAGCCGGGATACGAACTCACGACCCGAGCATTAGAAATCCAACGCTCTACTATTCGGCCACCCCGGCTCCCTGTGTGTGTGTGTGTGTGTGTGTGTGTGTGTGTGGAGAGAGAGAGAGAGAGTGAGAGAGAGAGAGAGAGAGCAGCCTCAGCAGCAGCATTTTGGTCGCTCACGTGTTAAGATCGTAATTATGTAACTGCCGATGGAACGATCTGAAGCCGGCTCAAGTTGGGGTTATGTACCACTGGCCTCACTACAAAATTCACAGTTAATTCAGCATGGATTTGGATTTGGCGTAGTGTGAGTCTTCCACTTTGATTATACTTGTGTTTGCTGCAGAAGGAGCCGTCATGAAACCGTTAATCTTGCCTGCTTTTCGCATACAGGGCCAAAAACCGAAAAAGAGCCAAAAACGTGCGATACTCGTGCGAAATGTGTTACGGGTGCACTAAGCTCAGATTATTCAAGCTCACTTAGAGATTTTGGCTGTTGATAGCGGATATACACGGTGTAATTTAACCGTCTGCAACATTACAGCATATTTTTGGGTATCGTCGGTTATTTCGGCACCGATGTGTTCGGCTGATCATCGTTTGCCTGGGCCCTGTTTGATTTAGCGGGGAGCAGCTGCCGTCCCGGTATTTTGCTTTTGATTTAGGGGAGAACAATGACCGACCCGGTATTTAGACCTACAACTATAACCGGTGAAACGGCCTAGAGCCGGAATTCGAGTCTTCCACATTTTCTGATAAAAATTTGAAAGTATTACATGAGCTGATCGCCTTCCTGCAGCATACGTATGAAAGCTTCAACTGAACGAGTAGGTCACTGAGGACAGCTGGTTGTGTTGTTATGCGCTACTTCATGGGAGAACCCGAACAGTTACAAGCCACAACAACAACAACAACAACAATAACCACTTTAATATATGGGCGCGTCATCCCGAATATCTGGCTCAAAGCGCCGTGAGCTAAATCCAACCCGCACGCTCACGTGAATCACACGCACTTTCTCAGACACTGGACATGAACAAATAACAATCACGTGTTGTGAAGGGCCAGCTCATCAATTTAAGTTTCGGAATTTTAGAACTGCATTTGCATTTAGTTTCGAATTTTGTGGGCTGAACATTTCCAAAGTAGAAGGGGAGCAAGCCGGACTACCCGGAGAGAACCCCCGACGGTCGGCCCGAATGAACGGTGCCACATTCGAGAAAGTGTATTTAAGTTTCTTGTGTATCCGAATTTGGGATTACATTTGTTCTCAAATTTTTTGGACTGAACGTTTTCAAAGCAGAGGGGGAGAGAAACGGAGTACCCGGATCGACCCGAATGAACAGAAGGAAATACGAGAATACGAGAAGGAAAAATTCTTTGCCCGAGTGGAACGCGAACCTGACGCCATTGAAAGATTGATCGCGAACCCACTAGACCACCGACCGCTAAAGACTTGCGTGGCAATACACTTTTATCAACAAAAGGAAGAAAAGAATTCAAACTGTAACCCAAAGAGGTCCTTTGATTTTCGTTTTTGACAACAAACAATCTTCGTGTGGCCTTTTGCAGTTCTCTTCGTTTCCAAGGGCCGAGTTGTAATTCAGCCATTGCAGTTCAACGAGGATACTCCGATTTGTCGCAGCATCTTGACACCTTTTTCTATTGCTGGTTGAACTTGAGAATTGCATGAAACCTGTTCCATCGGACACTGCTTCAGGCAAGCGAAAGAGGGAAAATTTGTGGGTTTTTCGCTGGCACCGAATTAAAATTAACGGCAGCGTTTCCATCTTTGCCACCAGCTGCAAGGTGGCTGTGTGTTTCTAATAGCAGGTAAATACTATTAAAGCAGCAATACCATGAACACTGGGAATAGCAACAGCAACAACAGTGCTGGCGGCAACAGCGATAATAAACATGTCATTGACACCAGCAAAACAAAACGCAAAACAAATAACCCAATCTTACCCACACGAACCGCACCACAACCAGATCAAACCCAAACCCAAGCTCATGTCCACTGTTAATGCAGACTATAAGAAAATATTACCAGGCAACTGATCACTCTCTCAAACAGTTATTTCCGGAAGCTAATCAACTGCGAGTCACCAGCGACGTAATTAAGCGTCAACCAAACTCATACATAATACAATTTATGATACAATGCCTCTTCGTTGTCCAGAAGAGTCGGCAGTAAAAATTTCTTTTAAAATTAAGGGCATTGTTTCTCCACGTAATCCAGCAAGGCATTTCGGGGGCGTGAACTTTATCGACGGGTCGTTTCTTTGCTATTTCGGAGGTTGAAACTATTTAGAGGGACAGGTAAATTTATTTTGTCTGGGCTCAGCGTCTGCCCTTGCAAACACTCGAAAATGCTCTCATTAAGGTAGGAGGAAGGTTCAGTAATGAGCTAGAGCAGTGCTGCCGTGTCAAAGTTAACTGCCGCTAACGAGCGATGGTCACATACAGGGAAGTAACAGTGGCACTTGACAGCATTTAAGGGAATTTCCTAAAAAGAAAAGCTGTCTGGTTTTATTTTGATTATATCTGTTGAAGAAAACAGGTGTGCGTGCGTGTGTGTGTGTGTGTGTGTGTGTGTGTGTGTGTGTGTGTGTGTGTGTGTGTGTGTGTGTGTGTGTGTGTGAAAAGAGAGAGAGAGAGAGAGAGAGAGAGAGTTCGGGAAATCAAAGACTCTACACCCAGGCCTGATGTTGCTAAAGTGAGAGAGAGAGAGAGAGAGAGAGAGAGAGAGAGAGAGAGAATTGTATCGATCACAAGTCAATTTCCTCCTTGCAAAGTGATCGATAGCTAATGCCAACTGCTGTGCGGATAGACTCAGTGAATATTTCCTTTTTAATCGACGTTGGTTTGTGCGTGGGTGTGCGTGTGGGCGTAGAGATAATACTCCTGAAGGGATCCGATGTCACTCAACTCTTTCAATCACGTCTTGGGTGCACAACTGTCAATCTGAAATCCCAAAACCTTTCATTCGATTATACGACCTGACCCGCGCTGCTCAACTGTCATGGAATGGTGGGGTAAGTCTCTCATATCTCGTTAAAAGTACAGACTTCGAACAAGCCAAAGAAAATATGAAAAGTGCGTCGAGTTTGGGGCTGGGTTGGTTTTGGGTGGATGGATGGTTTTTGTGCATGTTAGAACGTCACATCAGAGTCGTCAGACTACTACTCTGATCTGACATTCTAACGTGGATTTAAGTGGTGCTTGTGACCATGTGTGGGGTTGACATTCAGGAGCACTTTCGTAATCAAGATGCGACAGAGGACGTGGTCATAAGCACAAAAACCACAACATGAAAAACATTTCTGTGTGTGTTTACTTATAGTCTGCTTATAGTGTGTGTGTGTGTGTGTGTGTGTGTGTGTGTGTGTGTGTGTGTGTGTGTGTAGGGGGGGGGGGGGGCGGGGGCGGCATTGACCCCAGTCACGTGGTTAAGAGGGCATTAGCCTTTTCGGCACAAAGAGACTATTTGTCATCCATACCACCAATATTTACCACTTTAGCTCAACTATCTCCAGTGCCTGAACAACGGAATCCTATTTTGACATGGATGGGAAAGTTTTCATTATCGGCTTACATGATGATTTGCAATGTTTAAAAGACGCTTGAATATGGTTTCGGTTGTTAACTTTGCACTCGATCCAGGAATGCTTCTACACTTTCACAGTGACACCCCTTTCAAACACTGCAGAGATGTGCTGCAGATATCGCCGTTTTAATATGTATGTTGCTCTTTCGTCTCACCTTACTTCTGCATAATATTTTATACAGCATGAGATGGCAAACACTTTCATAGTTTCATAGTTTCATTGTTGTCATTAATGAATGGCTACAACGATTAGTCTAGGAACCGACTTGAGTATAGGCACTACAGCAACTAGCAGGCCTTTTTCGACCCCCCCCCCCCCCCCCAAAAAAAAAAAAAAAAGCAAAAAAAAAAAAAGCATTAACACCCACACTTCAGAAGCAAATGAACAGACAGTGACACTACAGCGGTTTGTTCGCTCAGATTGGGATGTTGCTCATTTCCTGTTGCCGATCAGAACATACTCCTCTTACCCGCAGTCGGATGATTTCGCCGGATGTTCATGTCACCGAATTTGGGTTGTCTTCCCAGGTCAATGGGTATGCTGCCACTGAACCAAAAGTAAAAAAGCGGGTGAAAATAAACTGAAAATGATAAGGAATATCAAGAGAAATCGTCTCGGAGGCCTACACTCCATGTAATGAGGAATGGAAGAAAATATCATCCTTTCCCTCCAGTGATTACAATTATAAACACGTCAAGTCTCCATGCCGCTGTCGCCTGAGGAGACGAATATCGTGCAGAATATGTGTGTGTGTGTGTGTGTGTGTGTGTGTGTGTGTGTGTGTGTGTGTGTGTGTGTGTGTGTGTGTGTGTGTGTGTGTGTGTGTGTGTGCGTGCGTGTGCGTGTGCGTGTGTGCGTGCGTGTGTGTGTGTGTGTGTGTGAGAGAGAGAGAGAGAGAGAGAGAGAGAGAGAGAGAGAGAGAGAGAGAGAGAGAGAGAGAGAGAGAAACTATCGAACTCAAACGCAAATAACACTGAAATTGACTATTTCGAATGTCACTTTGCATTCTTAATTTGTTGTTAATAGCTGTACAAATGAATGTGCGTGTGTGTGTGTGTGTGAGATGTTGATTCGCTTTCGAAGCCGTTCTTTTGTGTTAGCGTAGTCAGTGCAATGCCATACGTGTTTATACTCAGCAAACGCAGAATCAATGACGAGCTTTTATCTTATTATATTTAAAGAACGAAATTTGAAACAGAAAATCCTGCGCTGCTTCATAACGCGCCCATCAGTTTTTGACAGTCGACTGATCACGCCAAATTGCTCCCCCGGGAGAAGACTGACACAGGGGGCTATTTGGCATGCGCAGGATTGACCCCGAGACAGTATCTGCGTAAACAGAATCGAACGGCTTGTTTTCGTGTACGCTAGTCGGATTTGATTTCCACAGACAAGCGATATCAGCTTTAATTTAATACGCATAGTTTAAAGCATTCATCTCGCGTTTTGCACAATAACTGTGTTTGAATAATGGCAAATTTTACATAACCCCGGATTAGTATTCATTACAGGCACAAGCCACGGGTCGACATTTCTCGGCAACTAATGCGGTGCACTTCTCTATCGCACGCGCTCCCATCCGCCCACACACGCTCGATACTGAGAATTCCCCAGAGATTTCACTCCATACGAACCACGGCCGGCCGGCTGTTACAGTTTAAGGCTGTTTCACAGAAGTAAGACTTCGGACCAAAATGAAGGTGGTCCATGCCAAGAACATGATCTGCTTACAGACGCTGCCTGAACACACCCCTGTCAATTAGGTCACTACCAGAACACTGGTCATTTGAATGAGCCCAAATGCTTGTGTTTAGTAACCAGGAGATGAATGAATCACGGACGCTACAGGCAGAAATCTCCATTTGCTTGTATTCCGGCCGCTGAAATGATGGCTCGATCGTTTGACCGCTCGAGCCCAGTATAGCTCGTTTTGCAATGACGCCAAGGCTTTCTGAGAACCCACGCTCTCTTGTTTAGCCGTGAAGTCATTGCCTGAATGACGAGCAGACTTGACCTCTCTGTCAATGCATCTCAGCCATACCAAAAGAACATCGACGCTGAAGCAACAGAAGCCCGGTGATCAAACAATAAACCTTATTTACTCTTGCAACGAACTGTGAGTGGTAGGAAAACAGTGCGACGCCCACGCAAAAAAAAAGCACAGCGCAGTGCATGTTGGAGAGCCACGAAGGTCTCATTTTGATATAAGACCTGTCTGGTAAAAAAAAACAAAAAAAAAACAGTGTCAATGAGATGGCGCAGGCATGTCCGATTGGAAAAAAAAAATAAAAGAAGAAGAAGAAAAAGAAGAAGAAGAAGAAGGAAAAAAAAAAAAGACGGCGCTTTTCCGTGACATTTCTTGTCCTCGCCTACGCGCTTGGGAAACGTGATAGGAAACGTTAATTCCCGAATATATGAATACAACTTACAGAGAACAATTATACAACAGACGAAGAGCTCGGTTCAGTCGTTTTCATTTCCGGCTTACATTACGGTGATTCCCCACCTTCTGCAGACCTCTTTTTGTCCTATGAAAGTCCGATTTCGGATACACTTGTTTAAGGTGCACAAGTCTGTCACCTACAAACAAGTTCCGATCCTTCGAAACATCTCTTGCTAGAACAGTATGCTATCAACAATTCGAATTTTGCAACAGTTACCCTCAGTAATACGCAGTAACACGTTTAATATCGGGTTAATATCTATACGCAGTCGCCGAAGGATGCACGCACTCTCCATTAAAGGAGAGCTATGCCAGTCATTTTGCCTTAGAATTATTTCGTCGTCAAAAGTTTCTTAGCGAGTTCTCTTGAAATGGTGAGTAATCTAGAGAACCTCCCCTATGCCTCTCCTAGAAAACCAACAGGTCGGTTTCCTTCTTCCGATACACAGTATATTATGTGGTACAACGGCTGTTCACATGCAGTCCTCCTTTAAATGTGTTTGATCTCTTGAGAAACACAGATGCGCTGCTCCTTGCACTCCACCGCGCTATCTACAGTGCAGCGTATTTCGTCTGATGCCCTTTTTCATCTCACGTCATTGTCACCTGTTCTTGCCAAAGGTATACTACTAATACGTCACAGTAGACGGCAGAAGGTTAAGCATCAAGACTGGGAATTCCGCGAGACCCATTTGCGCAGCTACCGTCGAACATTTGTTGTATGGAACATATTGCTGGTGCATAAAGACCGATGACTTGCATCTCTTCTTGTGACTGTTTGGCACAGTGCCAGAGAAGACGCGCGAGGAAATCGTTCGCGTGGGAGTACTGAGTCAATAATTCAAAGCACCAAGTGAAAAAAAAAGAGAGAGAGAGAGAGATTGAAAGAGAGAGAGAGAGAGAGAGAGAGAGAGAGAGAGCGTATTTGGGAAATAAAGGGCGGCATTTGTGTCCAACGTAAAGAGTAGACTTTCCGTCAGTGCTTGTGTCCTTGATCTAGACCTTTTACGAACAGCGTGTTTGTGTTGCTCTGTTGTGTCTATATTTAGCAGTAATTACCAGAGCACTGGTAAAGACAATCTTTTAATCCCCTCAGCGCCAGCATTTCTGCAGTGCACAATTAAGGTACCGTCGCCAGCTGGTTGCTGGCTGACTGCAGCCGCTATGTACCTCACGTCTTTCGAAAGTACGAGATGAAAATCCACCATTGACATCAACGCTATTTTGTGTGCGTTGCATAGACTGAAAGAAATGACTCCCCCCCCCCCCCCATCACTCCGGTTATGTGCAGGCTGTGCTGAGAGAGAGAGAGAGAGAGAGAGAGAGGGATCCCAGAGAAGGGTAAAAAGTCCTGACAGTGATTTACGGATCTGCCTTTAAGAATAGTCCGCGATCATCTGCAGCCAGGATCACCGGGAAGCTATTTAGTCTTTTCCCAGTTGAGCCATCTTGGACAAAAGTGCTCCCAAATACCACCACTCAACATTCTAGGCTCACGTGTTGTCATTTTTACTCAAACTAACGATTTGCTGGTCTTCTGTGAGTATTTCTAGTACAGCTAAACAGTATGCTTCAAGAATTATGCAGTAATTCTTTGTCAGGGACTGGGATATTAACTGGTAGGAGGTATTCCTAAACATTGCAAATAGTACAATTAATTAGGTGCGCGCTAAAATTTAATTTCATATTACAGTCGTTCGTCCCTTCGTCAGACGCTCTCCGTTTTCGAACATTTTCTCTTCGGATTTACACCAAAAGCGAAGCAATGTCGCTATGAGCTCCCCTTGGAGTTACGAGCAGACGACACTTTGTAGATTACGCACACGTCAAAAGATTTCACTAGAGAAAGTCTGAGGAGGTGCGACTACCAGTTCATAAGAGAGTCGTGATTTTCCGCCATTTTTCTTATGACATTTTTGTTTTGTAGACCATCTGCCGACACAAGGCTATCATAAACGAAGGAGATCCAGTTTGAGCTTTTTTTAATGCAAGTTGGTCCAGCGTCTCGTTCACCTGGTTTCCCGTTGAGTTGAGTTGCAAATCTGCTGGGTGTTTATGTCGGCTGGCGGGAAAAGACGTTTCAAACACTCCGCTTCAGGTAACGCTGGTATAAAAATTCCGCCACAAAAATGTGCTCGGGCAGGCAGATTAGTCTGTGCTTGAACTTGAAATATCTTTCCAGTTTTCGGCGCGAGTTGGCTACGAGTATTTCGAAACACATTCTACACATTCACTGAATTGGGCGTAGTGGCATTCATTGGCCTTGTGGTCGTTTTCCGGTAAAGCTACGATCGATTTCACAGACAAAGTTTCGTACGGACAGCCATTCAGTTGAGCTGTTTTGCTTGGTTTTCTCTCAAGGCAACGTGTAATGTTTGAAATATCAAGTCTTATCCATAGTCTTTGTAAATCAGTTTTGAACGTTTTCTTCTCCGTTCGAGAATAGGGTGGGGTGGGTGGGTGTCCTGGGGGTTTAACGTCCTTTTCCACCACATACGGGTGATATCAAAGACGGGGCAACGATGAGAAAGCCAGCACAAATATTTGGCCCCAGCAGGGATACCAACTCACGACCCGAGCATTAGAAGTCCAACGCTCTACCATTCGGCCACCCCAGCTCCCGTTCGAGAATAGGATCACCATTGCTCGGTCGCTCCTCAAATGTGTTTTTCAAACGGAACACAGATGCACGAACACGGCGGTTGTTGTGATCAATCTGAGTTCATGGGTAAATAGGTGGTTTGACTGTGTATACGGAAAGTTTTGTTGTTGTTGTTTTGCTTTGAGAGCTTTGTTTCTTCCCAGCGGGCATATGTTTCTTAACCGTTCGAGAATAGGAGCGTGGAATATGTATATTCCAGAAAGAGCATTGTGACTAAATGGAACTAAAGGAAGACGTCGAGTCATTGTAGCTGTGGCACGAACGATAAGTGTGTTGCTATGTGCACCTGTCTTGTGTAAAACAGGGCCATTTCTGAACAAAACAGGCACCCCTCCCGTGTAGGCGTAAGATTTACTTTTGAGGCGTGAGATGTGGCGTGGCGGGGAGGGGCTGGGGGGGATGGGGGTGGTGTGGGGGTGGGGTGGGGGGGGGGGGAGGGGGCAACTTACCATCAAATAGCGCGTAAGGTAATATAAACAAACGCTACGAGACTGAAGTGTTCTCGGCTTTCGCAACGGGAGAGAATGAATTGCTGTCAAACTACATGTATCACGACAACCGTGATGAGCCGAGGAAACACACGGGGCCTTAAACATTCCCCGAATACCAAGCCACGTACTGAGTGTTGCACTAAATGGCTAGAGGGCAAATAGGAATGTTCGATATATTGATCGTTTACACCATTCGCTATATGCAACTATTCAGTGCGTTAACTACGAGTGTTTTACGTCCGAAAATAGGAAGGAATCAAGAGAGTGAAAGTGTGAGTTATGACTTTTCGCCGAAGGCTCGGTAGCTACGGCAAAAGCATTGAAACATCTCGCGGTTTCTTTCGTGCTAAACCACTCGAACTAATCATGTAATCTCTTTATATATATATATATATATATACGATCGAACCCGAAACATGTCCAATGAATTTGGTTTCGCATGTATGCGGTCACAATCTCATAGTTTATTTGGAAATATGTACAAAAAGCATGAACATTTTCAATCATTGCTAATGATTTTACAGAGAGAGAGAGAGAGAGAGAGAGAGAGAGAGAGAGAGAGAGAGAGAGAGAGAGAGAGGTTGTTTGGAGCTGTGAGTGTGAGTCCAAAGACGATTTTCCGAATTTGAATTTGAATTTTATTTATCACGTCATGTCGTGACGTCATTTTATAAAAAAGAGGCCCATCCGTGCTCCAAGTGACATCAATTCACTTTAATCGTCACAGTGCGTCACTCTATGTATTCAATCTTGATCCCCAGCGCCTTGGATCATAGGAACTTGGACGGTAAGTCCCACGTTTGACATTTCCAGCTTGTGATATCTTATGGAATACTTTAAAACATACACATTTCTGTTTCATTTCCGTCAAAGGTTTCCATTTTGTTTTGGGATACTAAAACAATTACACAACCTTCTCAAAATTACTGCGAGTCTCATCGTGACAAAGTAGACGTGTTTGTGTTTTTTTCGTTCTCTGTGGTTACTATCAGCACTGCACTCAATATTCGTCAAAAATTATGCTAACAAAGACATTCCTTCGTGCAACCATTAACTACGTTACTTAAGACTCTGGCTTAAGAGCTGAAGTTGTCAGTTCACTGAGAAAGTCACTGTATGCCAACATAAGTTGAGTAATGTTACTTGAAGGCTGCATCAATTCTGAACAATGCTCACCGGCAATGCCAGAATTTACAAATCAGTGTTTATGGGAAGTTTAATGATGGTTTAGTTATAGCTGTAGGTCAAGTGGTGGTGGTCGGTACAAACAGTGACGGGCAGCAAAATTGTTTTTAACCTTACAGCCTCTGTGAATAGCGTACTGACGAGCTGGTGGCGAGACACTGGTATAGACAAGTCTGCCGTTGGAGACATGCTGGGCACGGTATTGATGCTGCTGACATGCGCTAGCGTAATGGCACCTTCCGAACGAGTACGTCTTGCCATCACATAATTATGTTTTGCCTTCTATGTCAGACACTTGAATACTTACTACTACTACTGATAATGACAGTACTTATATAGCGCTATAACCTGTTAGTTAATAACAGTTCTAAGCGCTTAAGAAACAACACAAAACACCACCCCCCCCCCGCCCCAAAGAACAACAACAAAAAAAAAACAAAACAACAACAAACAAACAACAACAACCAAAAAAAAAAGAAAAACCCCAAAAAACCCTTGTTACTCACACTAACTTCTTCGTCAGTTACCATCATCATGGTCAGGGTTGTTGTTTCAGTTCACACGTTGCAAGGATGTCTGTCGCTTGGGATGCGTACTTTTTGGATGCGTACTTTCTGAATATTTGGCTTTAAACATGCGCCGTACGAGTCTTAAAAACTGAAAGCAGTTTCAGCGATGGTGTGATTTGTACTCAGAACACAGATCCAAGCAATCACGGTGTGGTACAGGGAGTTAGGTCAGAGAGAACACGAGGGAGCGTGAGTAACAACTGCCCAACACAGTGTCGAGATAGAGGTGGTGTCGTGATGGAGTGCCACCAGGCTCATCTCCTCGACATGCTACAGCTCTCCTCCTGTCTTAGTCGGTCCAGCAACCTTCTCGTCTTGTGAGTAGAACGCCCTTACCCTCCCCCCTCCCCCCACCCGCATGCACGCACGCATACATATTTCCCCCAGAATAGGAGCCAGTGTGTAAATCAGTTAAAGTTTATATTTCTCTTACATCTGCAGAGTGCGCAGTGTTGAGAAGTGTATCTGATTGTGTTTGCAGGGACTTGAGTTCTTGGCATCATACCTGCAACTGCAGTCTTCTTGGGCTGGCCCTGGGGATGTCAGATACAAACATCGTCATATTTGTTCCGCTTTCATGTGGAATGAGCTTTATGGAACATTGTGGTAGGCATACACTTCGAAATCAGCTTAATAATGTCGTACGCCACTCAACCAAATTTCTGTACAGAAACCGGCCTGTTTGGATTCTGTGCCTAATCCTAAACCTCGAGTTGGACGTCAGTCCTGACATTAACCGTATGGTACTAAATACAATGCGTGGGGCTTTCGGTAATAATAAAATTATGACCTCCAAGCAGACATTGTCTAAGACCACGGTCTGTCTTCAGGCAGCGAGATTCAGCAGCGCACTTTTACGTTGCATCACCGTGGGCTGGTGGCTGGCCTGGTGATGGAGCAGAATGGTCGTGACTACCGCAAGGCCACACGTAGACACATGACTCGACTCTGGACCACGGTCAACTCGCTGCCTCCCGGACACCTGCAGGACAGCTACCGCAATCTGACTATACAAGCCGCAAAGGTATTACCGTACACTCTTTAGCACAATATTAGAGATATAAGGAGACAGCGAGAATTACTGAAATACGAGTGGAGGAGGGGGAACTGCAACATTTTTCCAAAAATATGAAACTGCACTGGTATTTGCGTATGCTGCGCTGTCCGGGTGGTCACATTTTCTTCCAGTACAGGGTAGATTTGTATTAATGCAACTTGAGATTGAGTCTTGGTGTCAGCCGCAATTACCAAATGTACAGCAAATAGAACTTGAACCTGGGGCTGTATTACAAACATATTTACTAACGTTTCATCATGTGAGAGAGAGAGAGAGAGAGAGAGAGAGAGAGAGAGATAACGCTGTTTTTTTTTTTTTTTTACCCAGGTGATTCGCCGGACAAAACGGTCATTTGGCGACAGTGTCCTTCGCTTACTGCCGCTGTTGAGGGATGACGACAAATGGAAGAGAAGGCATGGCTATGGGAAAGGTGATAAGCCCGTCAAGAACTGCAGTAGTGTGCGTGTGCGTGTGCGAATTAAACAAGAAACCGAAAACTTCGCATAGGGATCAAGATTTTCATTACCCTGCATTTCATTGCATTACCCTGCCTCACAGCAAGATTACATTGGTAAAAAGCTCAGATTAGTTTTCGAAACTAACATTTCCTCAGCGACGACATGGGTTGTTGGGAAACAAGCCCTTGCTGCCAGCAGGTACGCTTGATACTGAAGGGGGAGCCATTGACGTCGGAACGTGGTTGACTTTAAGGTGTTTGATGCTCCAGTTGTGGTCTCCCTTGTGCAGACAAGTCTGAATGAGCGCGTTGTGTTTTTGTTACATAACCCCCTTCACGTCAAATGTATCGGCATTTAAAAATGGATAAACGGGATTGATAAACCAATGTCTAAAAGAAGTCTCATTAATTTTGGTAATCCAGTCGCCGAAGCTTTTCTGGAATATTTTTGTAAAACTGTGGTTTTGTGCATATATATTGGAAATAGGTGCTTTACAACTTGTGACCTAACTTTTTATCAGCCGTGGATATGATTTTCAAACAGTTAACGACATCGGCATAAGTGAAAATTTGGGCGAAAGTGCGAGATGGGAAAAGAAAAGTATCGAAATGTACCCCCTGAGAACCTCAAGTGATAATGTATTCTTGTTCAGTACTTGACGTGTACTTCTAAAACCCTCATTAGACAATTGAAAAATGACGTCAGTGAATGACGTCAAAGTGTTCGTTTAGAATAGTTTCCTTGAAAAGGGCTTAACGGGTTTTCAAAAAAGCATTGAAAATAGGTGTACGCTGGTCTCACTTACATCGAGAACAAACGGAAAGACAGAGAACACTGGCTGTTATAAAATGTATCAGGTCACCACTTCATGAATAACCTTTTCTCCGCAACAAGTCTACAGAAGTTGCTCCATAAAACGTTACCGCCGAAAATCATTAGCGACTGAGTTACCAAAATGCAGTATACCTACCAAAAAACAAAGTCATCAATTTAACTGAACGTTAAACTCCCAAACACCCACCCACCCATCAATTTAACTGATCTTTCGTAATGACAGACTGGTTGGGAATCCGTATACACGGTGTATATATTACGAATTCTGTCACAATGATTTATTTAACTTGCACGCAGTTTCAGTTCACAAAACATGTCTTGCAGTTTTCCCCCTTTTTAACGTAAGCACTCCGTTTTCTGTCTCATTCAAGGAATGGGCCTACAAGAGAGTTCTGTACTCGTCAAAACGGAAGAAAAAACAGAGGCCGTTGGAAATGTACGTAGGTGTTGCGTGATTACTACCTTACCACGATATTCCACTGTGTTGCTGGCCTTACCCCTACCTTGTACGAAGCGGAAACTGGGGACTTAAATAACCGCAGTTGTGCGAAATTCTCACCCTGCACTTCAGTACAGGGTTTAACTATTCGAAAAATGAAGGTCTTGTGGTAAGCAAAACGAGTTTCATACACATTAAGGTCATAACAGTAATAACAAACAAGATCTTAACAACCGCCATTATTAGGAGAAAACTGTGCTTCAGGCAGACTTCGCACAGCAACCACACCTTTTAAAGAGTGCGGGCTAGAGCACGAACTTGGCGTACATTTTTGTACCATGGCCGAGTACCATTGCACTATTATGCGGATACTTTTCTTAGAACTAAGAAGTACGTTGCCTCTGTGTGTCGTCGCAGTCCGATGTCGTTTCCAAAGGCCATGACTTACGAGTGGATGAGGATGAAAATATTGATGGCGATGCAGAAGAGGATGATGAGAAAGATGGTATAAACGGCCATGTGTACGATGGGGATAAAAAGGCTTACAGTGACGCCAAGGATGGTACTAGGATTGATTGGAGGACGATTTTTAAGGGTCGACGCTTTTTGGTTATTGCTTCGATTAGCCTGGGCGCTGTGGTTCTCATCGTCTTGCTCAGTGCGGTTGCAGTGATGTGTCACAAGGTAAGACTTACCTTCAAAAAAAAAAAAAAAAAAAACCCAACCAGCACAAACCCAACCCTTCTGCATGGTAGAATGTGCTGACATGCGTTTCCCCACCGTTCCACAATTTCCAGTCAAGTAACTGCTGTTGCCCCATCGATGAGTGCATCCTTGCCGTTGGAGATGGGGCTTGCGTGTCTCCATGACCCCGAGAGCTATGCTGGCGGGAGATTCGTCTCCTGGTAGGGCCACCCATGCTGGACAGGTCGAAGGGTAGAGGCCAGACGAAGCGCACTCACTGGTCCTCCAGGTTGGGGGTTTGAGTAGGGCTAACAACCCAACTCTTTAAAAAAAAAAAAAAAACTGTTACAGAAACCACAACCACAGATCTACAACGCAACTTGGTCCAGGAAGAGTCCTCTCTAGTAGAGCCCATGACGCGAGCTGGTGAAAGCCCTCGGGAAGCCAGTGCGCCGACTACTCTTCTGACGGCCAAGACCAAAGCCAGGATAGGGACCTGGAACATCCGAACCCTACACGAAACAGGAAAGACAGCACAAGTGAGTCAAGAAATGCACAGATACGATCTGAAGCTGCTCGGCCGATGTGAGACAAGATGGACAGGAACAGGACGCACACGACTCACCTCCGGAGACACCATCCTCTACTCCGGACACGAAGACGGCCAGCCACACATGCATGGAGTAGCGTTGCTGATGACACCTGAAGCAACACAAGAACTATTGTCCTGGGAACCAGTGTCACCAAGGATCCTGAGCGCCAGATTCAATTCCAAGGGCAGGAAAGTCACCATCCTCCAGTGCTACGCCCCCACCAACGTGGCGGACGAGGAAGAAAAGGAGAACTTCTACGAGCAGCTCCAAGCCATCCTGGACAAAGCACCGAGAAGAGACCTGAAGATCCTCATGGGAGACCTCAACGCCAAAGTGGGCACAGACAACACAGACAGAGAACTCATCATGGGCAAAACATGGAACAGGGACACAGAACGAGAACGGAGAGCTCTTCACAGAATTCTGCACCACCAACGACCTGGTCATCGGAGGCACCATCTTCCCGCACAAGACCATCCACAAAACCACCTGGACATCACCGGACGGAAGAACTGTAAACCAGATCGACCACATCACCATCGGCAGAAAGTGGCGAAGAAGCTTGCTGGACGTCCGAGCAAAGCGGGGAGCTGATGCAGCCTCAGACCATCACCTCGTCATTGCAGCGATCAAGATCAAGCTGAAGGCCTACAGAGACCAGGCGGACAGACCATCTCGCAAGTACAACGTGCACAGTCTGAAGGAGAGCGTCAAGACCAACGCCTTCAGGTGTGAGCTGAGGAACAGATTCAGCGCTCTTGACACACTACCTGAAGAGACAATCGAGGAGCACTGGCATGACCTGCGAAAAACCTGGACAGCAACATGCAAGAAAGTGCTGGGAAAGAAGACGAGACAACACAAAGAGTGGCTTACATCTGACACCTGGGACCTCATCACAGAGAGGAAACGCCTGAAAGACCTGATCAACCACACTGACGACCAAGACGACAAGCGCGACCTGCAGGCTCAATACTGGGACGTCAACCGGCAGGTCAAGAGGAGCGCAAGGAACGACAAGAGGAACTTCATCAACGACCTCACAGAAGAAGCAGAAACAGCAGCAGGACAACGGAACATGAAACGGCTCTACGAAATAACAAGGACACTCTCTGGGAAAAATAACAACCCCACCAAACCAGTCAAAGACAAGAACGAACAAATCATCACCAAAGAGGAAGACCAAAGGACAAGGTGGGCTGAACACTTCAAGGAAACGCTCAACAGGCCTCCACCACCAGTCCCACCAGACATACCACCGGCAGCCCAGCTACTCGACATCAGCACCAACCCCCCTACCAAGACCGAGATCATCAAAGCCATCAAGTCCCTCAAGTCTGGCAAAGCAGCAGGCCCCGACGGCATACCACCAGAAGCCCTCAAGGCCGACATCCAGACCTCCACCGACATGCTGCACCCGCTCCTGAGGAAGATCTGGGAGAACGAGAGCGTGCCACAAGACTGGAAGAAGGGACACCTGGTAAAGCTGCCAAAGAAAGGGGACCTCTCATCCTGTAGCAACTGGCGAGGCATCATGCTCCTGTCCATACCAGGGAAGGTTCTCACCAGGATCATCCTGGAGAGGCTGAAGACCGCGCTGGACAAGACACTCCGGGAGGAACAGGCAGGATTCCGCAACGACCGATCCTGCACTGATCACATAGCCACGATGAGGATCATCATCGAGCAGTCCCTGGAGTGGCAGACCCCTCTGTACAGCACCTTCGTTGACTTCCAGAAGGCGTTCGACAGTGTTGACAGGGAGGTCATCTGGAAGCTGATGTCTCACTACGGTTTTCCACCAAAGTTTGTCAACATCATCCGACAGCTGTACGAAGATGCCACCTGCCAGGTAATCCACGACGGGAAACTGACAGAGCCATTCACAGTACGGACCGGTGTTCGTCAAGGCTGCATCCTCTCACCCACAATCTTCCTGATGGTGGTCGACTGGGTCATGAGGCAAGCCACCGACGGCAAGAGGACAGGGATCCAGTGGACCTTCAGCAAACAGCTCGAGGACCTGGATTTCGCGGATGACATCGCCCTCCTCTCCCACAAACAACAAGATGCGCAGGAGAAGCTGAACTGAACAGAGTCGCCGAAGAAGCTGAGAAGACCGGCCTCAAGATCAACATCAGCAAGACCGAAGTCATGAGAGTCAACCACAAACAGCACGACCCCATCCAGCTGCACCAGGAAGACATCAAAGAGGTGGACAAGTTCGTCTACCTCGGCAGCGTTGTCAGCAAGGATGGAGGAACGGACGAGGACATCAAGAGCCGCACCAACAAAGCCAGACATGCCTTTCGCACTCTACACCCCTGGAGATCCACAGCCCTATCCCTGCGAAACAAGATCCGGATCTTCAACTCAAATGTGAAGTCGGTCCTACTCTATGGCTCGGAGACATGGCCCCACCAAGACAAGCTCCCACAAGCTGCAAACCTTCATCAACAGATGCCTCCGCAACATTCTCAACATCAGATACCCACTGGTGATCACCAACCAAGACCTCTGGGAGGGAACAAGACAGGTCCCCATCGAGCAGGAGATCAAGAAAAGGAAATGGGGATGGATCGGACACACTCTGCGAAAATCAACATCAAATGTCACCAGGCAGTCCCTTGACTGGAACCCCCAGGGAAAGCGCAAAGTGGGCCGACCGAAGCAGACCTGGCGGAGGAGTACGGACGCTGAAGCCAAGGCCGCCGGAACGACGTGGGCCGAACTAAAGAGGGCATCCCAGAACCGAGTGCGCTGGCGGAGTGTGGTTGCAGCCCTATGTTCCCCAGGGAATAAAGAGGATTAAACTAAAAACTTTAACTGCTGTTGAATAGGTGACAAACGGCTACACCGAGATGGACTGGGCGTATGAAAAAAAAACAACCCAGGTCGCTGCACTATGTTACAAAACTCAAGATAAAAATCTTGCTATGGCTCACAAAACAGAAACAATAAAAATAAACAAAGTGTAAATGAATTAATAAACAAAAATAAATAAATAAACAACAATAACAACATAAACCAAAACGTTTTTTCTGTCTCAGTGGTTCCGAAAGCATCACAACTGCCGAGGACGCCATACTCAGTGGCTGAAGGACAAATGCACGTGAGTTGCTTATGTGTGGTGAGCTACGACATATATGACATGTGAATATGAATGCACAATTTGTGAACATGCATTTTATCAAAACACAGAAACGTCCATATCTATTGTATTTTTGACTCATGTGCGGAACAAGGCGAGTCTGTGTCATAGCCCTCTCTCGTCTGTGACAAACTTTAACATTGGTGCTTTCTCAGGAACTGTAAATAGTGGAAACACCAAACTTGGGATAGTGGTAGTTGGCGATAAGGACATTCCCCGTGTGTCATTTTCAATTCTCATTTTCTCACGAGCCACAAACACCAAGCATCCCAAACGTGGGATGTATTCTTGGTACAAGGGGCTTTTGTAAGTACATTGTTGGGATCGGGCAAAAATCCAGCAATCATTGCAGAGAGAGAGAGAGAGAGAGAGAGAGAGAGAGATCACCGCTACGACTTCCTTTTGTCGGTATCACAGAGGAAGGCTAAAGGAGGGTTTCCAGTTCTGCAGAACAAAATCGACAGCCCAACCTGATGTAGGACAAGCTGATGTAGGACATGCTTCTCCAAGTCCGAAGGAGAAAGGAAGGGAGGAAAGTGCGGGCTCATCTCCAGTGAAGAAGACAGTACATACAGTGGTTTTCTGTTTTTGTAACACTTCCGTATTCTTACTTTTACAAGTTCGTGGTTTGAGAACATTCAAAAATCTTCTGTAAGGAGGGTGCAAAGAGGTTTTTGTGGTTTGGACAATCCCGTTTTGTTTGCCTCAATTCTGCGAACAATGACCGGCGCGTGTAAACAAAAGAAGATGAGTATGTAATTGCCGTCTGTCGTCCATTGTCTGTCTGTCTGTATTTCGTCAGTGTGTGAAAGACGTGATCATTGGATTCAAACGTGGCACACTTACGGCAATTCCTTTTCAAAGATGCAATACTGAATGGCCTCTCCTGAAGTTTAAACTCAAAGAGTCACAGTGAAAGTTTTATTTAAAAAACTGGTGTATTATCAGCAGCCACAAATAATAGACAATCCACACATGGCACAGCAAATAAGTCTTTTGGGCTTGGGGTTTTTGAATGACTACACTCGAATTGCGAGGTCACAAGATCCAGAAATGAGTGATTTTTGTGCATATGAGTATTTTCTTGACAACCGCTAAAACTATTGAAAACGTTTCAATAGTGGTGATTGATCAACATATGGAAAGACATAACTACCGGCTAGAACTACAGCCTCCAGCAATTAGTAAAACGCGTTTGAAATAGAAAGAAATTGACGAACATGAATTTAGCTGATGGTGTGTTTGTGGACGGTTATATCAATGACACCCTCTATGATGTGTTTACCGACAGGTCTCTGGAGGAACGACAGCGCCTGAAAGTAATAGGAGTTCAGAGGCTGTTTCCTTTGGACGAAATAATTCTTCATCTCCTACGGCCAGACCAGCGACTACCTCATATACGTCATGTGGGCTAAGTGTTTCTTCACCTGAAAACAGCCAATCACGGCTACTCACTCGTGGGCGAAACAACTCCTCTTCTCCGTCCTCTGGCCATGGTTCTAATCTTTGTGCAGGCCTTAGTCGAAATAATTCGTCTTCACCGTCCGAGTCAGTTGCACAAGACAGCTTTTCTTCTGCATCTCTTCACCATGGACAAAGTAAGTCATCACACTATAGCAGATCGCGCAGACCAGCTTCGAAGAAACCACCCCAACCTTCTGACAGCACTAACTCATCAGCCATTTGTGGCGTAGAAAAACAAACTTCGTCTAAAAGACCAGAAAATGTCCCGTCCACTTTGTGTACAAAAGACAAGTCTTTTCACTCGTCAGACGAGCTTCGAAAAACTACATCTACGCCCCTTGGACAGAAAACGTCTTCAGTGACACCGAGCATGGGTAAGAGGGCCCAGCTGTCTTCGTGTGAGCAAACTGGTTTGTCTGCTTCCAGCAAGGAAGGAACCATGACGTCCGATGCGATATCTTCCTCCTCTGCGAGCAAGCGAAGAAGTAGTCATGAGCAAGAGACAAGCTTATCCACAACTGACGGCCGAAAAACCGCCCGTCTTCCTTCGACTCCGAATGCAAATGGCGAGCAGGAAACTATTCCTCATCCTTCAGATTCGTTATCTAAAGCCGACATTGTGCGAAAAACGAAATCGGTGCCAACTGACACCCACGGCGTTGTTCATGTTCATACACGCGGGCGGAAGGTTATGTCATCTACTGCCATTGAAAAACGGGGGCAAAACAAATCGTCATCTCCGAAAGACAGAGTAAAGACCACCTCACACGCTTCAAATAAGCTGAGTGTTTCCTCGTATGAAAAAAGTCCACCACAGAAAAGGCTGCCTTCAACCCGTGGGCGAAACAACTCCTCTTCCCCGTCCTCAAGCTATGGAACTAATATCTGTGCCCAACGTAGTCGAAATAACTCGTCTTCACCGTCCAGGGCATTTGAACAAAGTGGTTCTTCTTCTGTGTCCTGGCACCATGGACAAATTAAGTCACCTCACTTAAGCAAGTCGCGCACACCAGCTTCAAAGAAACCACCACCATCTGACAGCACTAACTCATCAGCATTTCGTGGAGTACAGAGACAAACTTTGTCTAAAAGATCAGAAAATGTCCCGTCCGCTGTGGGTAGAAAAGACAAGTCTTTACACTCCTCAGATCACAGAAAAAATACATCTACGTCCCTTAAATCTAGTAATTGCGCAGGTCACAGTCAAAATAACTCGTCTTCACCGTCCGCGACAGTTGAACAAAGTGGCTCTTCTTCTGTGTCCTGGCACCACGAACAAAGTAAGTCACCTCAGTTCAGCAGATCGCGCACATCAGCTTCGAAGAAACCACCACTGTCTGGGGCGTACCATACTAGCCCATCGGCAATACGAAGGAATAAGACATCGCATAGAAGACAAGAAACCATGTGTAGAAAAGACAGGTCTTCTCTCTTGTCACAAAGTCAGGGAGAAAATACACCTACCTCCTTTGAGCGAAAACCCTCCGTACTGCCGTCGAGCATCGGAGAAAAGGCCCAACGTCCCCCACGTGCACCAAACGATTTGTCTGCTCCCGACAAGAAAAGAACCGTTTCCTGTGCTGCGGGTGTATGTACCAGTAAACCCACGTTATTTTCCGCGACAGGCAAGCGAAGAACTGGTACATCAGTTTGTCGTGAGCAAGGGACAAGCTTATCCAAAAAGCACGGCCCAAAAACTGCCCATCTTCCTTTACGTTGTTCAAAGAATTCGACGCGCCTTGCAAATGACGAACGCAGAACTATTTCTCGTCCCTCAGGGGATGAGTTATCCAAAATTGACAGTAAGTTAGAAACATCGTCTTTGACAGCTAGCAGCCATGACATTTTGAACGTTCATGCACACGAGCGAAAGGCAACTGCTACTTCGACTGATGAAAAACAGGAACCATTCCCTGCACCTAGATTAAAGGTTTTGTCGCCCACATCTGATGGACAGGAAATTGTTGTGTCCACTGCACTAAAGGCTGCCTATATTTCTAACTTATACTCACATTACACAACCGAAAATATTTCTGCCACCGATAAAACAACCAAGGCATCTACTTTCTGTAAACGAGTCAAGTCAGCCCCACTTATCAGAAGACGAAAGGACGTGTCTGATAGACAGGAAATTGCTGTGGCCACTGCACTGAAGACTGCTTGTGTTTCTAAATCATACTCATATTACACAACCGAAAATATATCTACCACCGATAAAAACGTCCAGTCGACTGTTTGTAAACGAGCAAAGTCAGCCCCGAGTATCAGAAGAGAAAAAGGCGTGCCTACTCACAGTCGAAAAAACACTTTACCCCCTAAACCTGACAGACGCTCAACAATGAGACCAGCATCCTCCGTTGATGAAGACACCTCAAAGTCTATCACGTGGGAAGACTTAGTTCGTGCTGATGTAAAGATTTCTTCTCGTAACAAAGCGGACTCTTCCTTTGTAACTGACCGCAGCGGAAAGTCACGTTCTTTACAGAAACAAAATGTTTCATCTTCGGAGGGGAAAATCAAAGAAACCAGTTCGTCTACTCTCGGCGAACAAAACAGCTCGTCCTCCAAAAACAGAAAAGAACATATGAAGACCAAGTCCAATGCCAAGGATGCTGACGGCTCTAAATGTAGATCGCATAAAGAAAACACCACCCCGACTACTTGGGGCAAGTGTCCTTCCAGCTTGACTGACAAAAACAGAAGTACCGGATCCTTAACAAGGATTGACAGCCGGGGAAACAAGCGCCGTTTGTCAGCTGGGCATAGAGTGTCGTCTGCTTTCGCGGCAATTGGCAAACATGAAGTTATTTCATCAGCTGGCAGTATAAACATATCGTCATCCACAAATGACAAAGGTAAAACTTTTATATCTGAAGCTAGTGGGGTAAATCATATCAACATTCAAAGCGCATCTACTGATGTCTCGCGTGAAGAACCGACAGTAAGCACACCTGTCACATGTGAGCTAACCGCTTCCTTATCAAGGCCTGATAAAGAAAACACCACCCCGACTATTTCTGGCAAGTGTCCTTCCACCTTGACTGACAAAAGGAGTACCGGATCCTTGTCCAGGAATGATAGCCGAGGAAGCAAGGGCCGTTTGTCATCTGGGCATAAAGTGTTGTCTGCTTCCGCAGTTGGCAAACATGAAGTTATTTCATCAGCCGGCAGTATAAACGTATCGTCATCCACAAGTGACAGACACAAACCTTTCATATCTGATTCTAGTGGAATAAATCATATCCGGATTCAAAACGCATCTACTGATGTCTCACGGAAAGAACCGACAGTAAACGCACCTGCCACATGTGAGCTAAGAGCTTCCTTGTCAAGGTCTGATAAAGAAAACACCGCTCCTACTACTTGTGACAGGTGGCCTTCCACCTTGACTGACACAAGAAGTACCGGATCCTTGTCCAGGAATGATAGCCAGGGAAGCAAGGGCCGTTTGTCAGCTGGGCATAAGGTGTTGTCTGCTTCCGCAGTTGGCAAACATGAAGTTATTTCATCAGCTGGCAGTATAAACGTATCGTCATCCACAAGTGACAGACGCAAAACTTTTACATCTGAAGCTAGTGGAATATACCACATCGGGTATAAAGTGTCGTCTGCTACCGCAGCAGCTGGCAAACATCGAGTTATTTCATCAGCTGGCAGTATAAACGTATCGTCATCCGTAATTGACAGACGTAACACATCTATTGATGTCTCACGTAAAAAACCGACAGAAAGCGTACCTACAACATGTGAGCAAAGCGCTTCCTTATCAAAGCCAGATAACCGAAGGACCAGTCGATTTTCTTCACGTAAACGCAAACTCCCACCTTATTTTGCAGCTGACGAGCAATGGACTACTTTCTTTGTTTCAAGTGGACGGAGCGTTTTGCCATCTTCCACTGACAGCATGCCACTTACTTCCGGCATGAAAAATCGTTCTTTTCTAGGTGACGCACAACAGGCAGTGGATTCAGTGCTCGCAAGGAAGAAAAAAGGAAAAGGCCTACTTGGACAAAAGGACAAAAAACAATTTAAAAGACGTGCCCGCATAAGTATTCTGCCAGGTTCCCACAGTGGGGATACCACGGAGTCTGTACACGACAAGAAAGTATCTTCTCAAAATATATCCGGCAAGAGTTCTTCCAAGACTGATAATCAGGAATCTGTCCAGCAGGAGACAGAGAGGCAGGAAAAAACTGCTTCCGCGACTAACAGACAGCTAAACAGACGCCGAAACCGATTTAGAAACATACGGCGAAGCAGACAGCGAAACAGACTACAAAATACCAAACCTGGTATTTATTCAATCCTAAATTACAGCAAAGGAACATGGGCTCCCACAGCTATCTCACAGAGTTCGTCTTCAGCGGAAAGTGACAGCCGCATAGCTTGGAAAGACCCTCCGAGTACGTGGGACCTTCATTCAACAGGGACTGACACCTTCGAATGCATGTCCCCCACAGGAACCCAGGTCTTTTCTCCACACCCTTCGGGTGGACTACAAAACTTGCCGTATAATTTTTACGCACCAAACACTTATGCTCAGAACTACTTTGATGGAAAACATCGTAAATCGCCAACATACTACGTACCGAACAATCTTCCCCCTTCTCCTACTGGCATGTACAGTCCGGTGACGTTTTATACTGGTGGAAGAAGTTCCCCTGTGCGGCCAGCTAAACAACCACTAACGATTGCATCTACTTTCGGTGGGGTAAGCCTGCCACCTTTTGTAACTTACGAACCAGGAACAGTTGCCTCTGTATTACAAAATGTGCGTCCTCCAGCCTCGGACGTTTCACCGTATACACCACCCAAGGAACGAGCTGTGACGCCTGGTTTGGTTTCCGCCCCCTCAGACGCTACACCGGAAACTGCCCCGGCTGTTTCAGCTGCACCCGACATTTCCCCATCCTTGTCTGAGTGCGATTCAGCATTAGCTCCGTCTGTTAGTGACATATGTGATCCATTTCCACATGCTTACAGTGTCTCTCTCTCTTCATATTCGACCATGGATGGGCCGGGAAACCTTTCTTCTTTTCCAACAGTTTCGTTTTCTCTAGAGAAGCGTCGAGTTTCCAAGAAGGGTGAGCCAGGAACTCACAAACTCTCTTCAGGTAGACGTGGTGCTTTTATCAAAAGGGGAACGGGAAAAACCCCTTGCATTGTCTCATCGGAGGAAGAAAATATTGCACCTGTACCAGCCATCAGGCATAGTTTACCAATCGACAGACGGCACACTGTCAAGTCTAGGGTACCGCTGTTACCTTTGTCTACAGCTGCTAGGAAGGATCCGAAGTTTTTTGAAAAGAAAATTTCTGAAAAGAAAGTGTCCGAAAAGAAAATTTCTGAAAAGAAAGTATCCGAAAAGAAAGTGTCTGAAAAGAAAGTGTCTGAAAAGAAAGTGTCTGAAAAGAAAGTACCATTGTCACCAGTTATAGCTGTCGAAGGAGGTATGCAGCGCGCACCCAAAAAGGGTGTGACGTTCTCTACAGTTTGCATTGGCCACGATTATCCTTTCTCCATAAGTAGTTCTCATAGTGACGCTCTATCGGCCCCAGGAACCTCAGGAAGCTACACAGAATCCGTTTCTTCTGTTAGCACTAGACTGGCTGTTTCGTCCTTGGCTGCTCATGAAAGTACGTCTTCTTCAAGTGGACAAACAATGTCTTCGAAGAGTGTGCGAAACGACTCCTACTTGTCAATGGCGGACACACACAAAACGTCTTTTGGAAGCAGCTCCAAAACCAGTCATGGCGACTTGCAATATTTAGTTTCTTGCGACCTAAACACTTACTCGTCTACAGGTAATACGAAAAGTGCCACATCCTCAACTGCATTGAGTATGTTGTCATCACAGACTGAGGAAACCATTTCATATTTGTCAACGACGGATCGAAAGATATCAATTTCTGGTACTTCCTCAGAGCAAACCTGCAATTCAGTATCCCTAAGCATACTGACTCCATCTACATCTGACTCCAGGGGGTTAAAAATGTTTGTGAATCAGACAGAAGGCGAACAGGATGCGCGCTCGAGTACGTCTGGTCAAATCACAGAGGGCGATACGTCTTCTGTAAGCATTGATCTAAGCAGCTGTTCGTCCACAACTGAAACGAAAGGGACCGGTTGCCGTTCAGTATCCCTAAGCATTCTGACTCCATCTACATCTCGCTCCAATGAGTTACAGATGTTTGAGGATCAGAGAGACGATGAACGGGATGCGCACTCGCCAACGTCTGATGAACGCAGCATTTCTGGAACCACAGATGGCGATACGTCTTTTACAAGCATTGACCTGCACAGATGTTCGTCCACAGCTGCAACGAAAGGAACTGCCCTTTCCTTAACGGGGTTAAAAATGTCACCGATGAATGCACAAAGACCAGTGTCTGGTTCTTCTAGAGTGGGATTATCTCTAAAAAGACATGAAAACAGCATATGTGATTCCAGTGAGTTACAAAACTTTGCATCAGATATCAGTGGGAGCAGAACCGTGTCCACATCCACTCATTTAAAACGTTCTTTGTCCACAGGCAACACTGACATAAATGCGACTTACATGAAAAGACAAATATTGTCACAAAAGAGTGATCCAAATATTTCTTTTTCTACCTCAAGGAACACACAGAGATCATTCTTGTATACGTCTGCAGGGAAAATCGAGGATCCTGTATATGGAAGCATTCAGCGGTCCATGTCATCTAATTCTAGCGGTTCACAAATTAATCCGACGGATGATATTGGGTATACCTCTCTGTTTGCTAGAGAAAAAAACAGTTTTTATAACACAGGGTGCCAAAAAGAAATTAATTTTCCTTTATGTAGTGAATTGGATACTAATTCATCCAAGGAAGAAGGAAGTCGTGCCGCCTCTTTGAGTGATCTAAGAACATCTTCACGAAAGAGTGAGTCAAACATTTCTCGTACACCAGTACACAACTTGCGGAAAACGATTTCTTGTACGCCTGCAAAAGTCAGCAATGACCTTTGTGAACATGTAAGCCCGTACACCAGCCGGTACACCAGTGAAACCCCAATGTCTGTGAATCGGACAGATGACGGATGTGATGCTTTATTGTCTGCTGCATCTGAATTTGGTGTTTCTGAAACTGAACCCGGCCGGAGAAGAACAAGTTATTTTTCATCCATCTCACAAAACAGACATTCGTTAAAAGCTGATACAAGAAGCTCAGTTACACCCGCAAGTGAATTAACAATGACGCCGTGTAGTAGTGAGAACATTTCTTATTTGTCAAGGAGGAATGTGCAGAGGACACTGCCTGGTAATTCTGTTGAGCGAGTTACTCTGAGCAGACTCACAAAGGATACATCTTTATGCGGTGGAGGGGATGAGATCTTTCCTGGCGAATCATTTAATATTGCACCAGTTTCAGCAGATGACCCACTGTCATCTGAGTATACAAATGACAAAAAAATCACCTACTTATGGCTTGATGTCTTTGCCCACAACTGGAACCAGTGTCTCTCCGTTTCCTTTGGGTGGAGTAGAAACGCCTTCAACAGCTAATGAACAACCAAATTTGTCACCGGTGGCAGTTTCGTCGTTTACAACAGTTTCACCGATTTCTAGCACACCATGTACACCTATAGCTGACAAACAAGACGTTACCGCATCACCTTTCAGTGTCTATGATATTCTCGAAGGCAACCACAGAGCTGCCTCTGACGGAAATTATACCTCATTGGTTGCTACCGAAAGCGAAAGAACCCAATACACTCTGCGGGATACTCCTCAGGTGGCTACTACCAGGCAAGGTAACATCTCCTCTAACAACAGCGAGTGGGAAACAACGACTTCCAAAACGCGTATGCCAAAGATTTCCTCGTCTGCTGTTGACGATCTGAAGGTAACTCTCCTCGAAATCATGTCTATTCTATTTTTCACTGACGTGTGACAGTGTGTAACACAATGGGTCTGTGAAATAATTCGTCGTCACCTGTGCTGTCCGTATGTCCATGTGCCTCTGTGTGTGTGTTTGGTAAAGTTCGTATCAGCAACTACAAATAGCAGAGGCATTAAACTAAGTGTCACCATAGTAGCTGGTTTTTCAAAACATAGCTCATAATCATAGGCTGCCATAGTCATTTTGCCATCAACAGTAAACACTAGAAAGGCCAACCTTCCTACTCTGATGGATGGTGACAGAGCCTGTCCGCACAAGCTTTCTGAGTGCCTTCCACAGTCTTGCCAAATCAGAGTTGTCCCAGAAACATCATGTGAACAGAAAGTGTACACATGTAGCATGCTGCTTATGGTTTGAATTGGCTGTGTGTAATCGGAATGTTGCAGGGGACTCAACCGAATCAGTCCGATGGGGACAAATTCGCGGTCATGTATCTCAACGATGGGGTACTGTCTGCGCACACCGTGCTGCCAGAAGGTCATAATCTCAACGCTCTCCTGGCTCATTTGGGTGACCGGGAAAGAGGCGATATTGTTCGAGAAATCCAGAGGGTTGTTCAGTCAACCACCGAGCCTCGTGCCAACATCCAACACCACACGGTCGGAGATTTTCAGGGCCACCCTGTCAACTTGGGCAAAGGTCTTGAACCTACCACCTCTTCAGTTCAACTGCCTGGCACACGTGCAGCCACCGCAGAAGTGTCCGGATCATCAGATGGCAACCGTCACATTAAAACGGTTGATTCCAGTAGTGGTGAGCTCAGGTATGAAACCCCGCAACCGAAACCCAGATTGAGCAAAAGACAAATGCAGGTCGGAGAGGAAACCTTCACCACACATAATACTAGTCGAACTTGTGACTTGTCTCGCACTTCAGGTGGGGCCGAGGTAGCAATGGGAGCTTTTACAGACCGAGCGGCTGTTCGAAAGACCAGAACACCACAAAAGAGCAGACTGACAGGGGGCAAATCATTTACTTCTAAAATGGAAGGAACAAGTAGCAAACTTGTGACTGACAGGAAGAGGCAAGCACAAGAAACAAAAATAAAACAGCACTCTACGAAGAAGAACACAAGGTGTAGACTGGAGGAATCTTTATCCACGTCTGGCGAATTAGTACACACACCGACTGAGCCCTCAGAGGTAAACTGTCCATTGTCTTCGGCTGGGAGATCGTTTTCATCGCCTCGAAGGCGAGTTACCAGTGTCGTAACTAAAGAGCACGGCCAAAGCAACAGTGTGTTTGTTCCTAGTACACACTTTTCGTCAAGTAGTTGCAGTAAAACAACTGCTTCAGCTGTTTGCATTAAGGATCCGGGTTCTGAAATCAAAACCAAACATCGGGGAAAAGATCCATTTGGACTTCCTTTTTCTTGCCCTCACAGTCAAGGGACGAGTCCGTGTGTTTCTAGTGGACCTTCAAATTTCGCATTTGATGTTGGCAGGAGGGAAACGGAACCGCGTGCTTCATGTGACCTGCCCATTTCCTTACCACCAGCCAAGTTTCCAGGAGACAGCACTAATTCATTTGTTGGCGAAGCAGTTTCTCCTTATGGAATAGCTATTTTACACAAAGACGGAGCCCTTCACAAACAAATGAACACGAGCGAATCCTCTACATTTGATGTAAGTGCGCCCGTCTTCCCTGATTTCCGAGAGATCAGCATTTCGTCTGCGTCTGCAAGCCCAGAAACCTCGTCTTTAACTTCTGTATCTTCACTGACAAACTTCTGTGTCCCTTGAAGAAGATGAGCTGTCTTCAGTTCTGAAACGGGATCGTGGCCACGGGAACTGTTGGTTCCGTGCATTTTGTGTCAGAGGCAACAGAGCCTAGAGATCCATAGTTCTCTTCCAGTATAGGCTGTGGTTCAATAGTTTTACTTCGGATAACTATGGAATTTTCAAACTTGCAACACGACTGGATTCCAATCCCCGTTGCCTTTCCGATCTGCTTGGTGTTGGTTGGGTAGCCTGTGCAGAACGAAATAGACAGGGTCACAGATGCTCGAAAGCGGCTCAGCCTTGAAAAAAAGAGCATGTATTTCGTTCATTATGTCTGTGTGTGTGCGTGTGTTTTTTTTTTTTTTTTTTATAGCTTTTTAATTCTTATTTATTTATATACAGCTTTTTTTTGCTGTGTATACTTGCTACTTTGACCTTGTCTATATACGCCCCTTGTCTGTATAGATATATATTTATATATAAATATATGTTATAAGGGACACACACACACACACACACACACACACACACACACACACACACACACATGGCGGCACTGGAGGCGATGATTTTCTTGCTGGCTTATTTATAGCTTACCAATAAAGATACGTCTTTTTTTCATTCCACACCCCAAACCAACGAATAGACTTCCATTTTTCGTGAAGTTGCGTGTTGACCTTGTTGAATCTATTGCAATGCTCAGTTAGTCAGCCAGAAGCAGATGCTGTAGCCCTCCGTCGTCCGTGTGGGTGAAGCAGAAGAAAGTGTTCACCGCAAAATAGCAAAATCATTTAAAACTTGCGTATGCTGCTACTGCTGGAGTAGTGTCCTCCTTCGGTTTGACATTTTGCAATTTTGCAAACACACACACATACACACACGCACACACACACACACACACACACACACACACACACACACACACACACAAAACAAAGCAAAACAAAAAAACCCACTGGAGAACAGAAAGACAAATGTTAGCAGACAAAAACATAATATTAAAGGCTCAAAAGCGTGATTGACAGAGGAACGAAGGAATTTCTGAATCTGTTTCGCTTTCATGCTGGAAATCTATGTCCAGATGGCATGTTGAAAAGAAAAAAATCCCACAAACCAACGTCAAGACTCATGAGAGGAATCTCGCGAGCTTTGACTTGCCTTTGTGCAATAGTCCATGCATAGAGGCATCAATGAAAAGCACAGTTTACCGACAGTGGGCGCATTCGGAAGCCGCACAATTGTCCCGCAGATTCTTTCACTTGAGAAAAAAGGATGGTTAGGCCCGATGCACACGAGCGTCGGCGTCATGATGCCGCGCGGCGGATCTCACTCCCGGCGGCAGTTTCAAGGCGCTGCCACGTGTGCATGACATCGGTGCCTGGCGTCAGACAACGGCATCAATGATGCCAGGCGGCGGAATCCTATGACGCCGCGTATAGAACATGTCCTATTTCTGCTGCTGACGCCGCGCTGCAGACTTGGTTTCAGCCAATCAGAAAGCAGTGTGGGTCAGCGCTTGCAGTGTGGGTCAGCGATACAGGCCGTGCAGGCGAATGACGCCGAATCCAAGTGTGCACGCAAACGGCGCACACCGCGCGCTCACGCGAGGCGTATGATGCGAGACAGCCTTTGCTGCTTGCTTCATGGTGCTGACGCTGACGCTCGTGTGCATCGGGCCTTAGGTGTGCGAGCATTTGCCTATGTTTTCGGAAACCATTATTCAGCTGATATTTTTTTTCTTCACTACGCTAGGCCATCAGGGCTACCCCACAGCCTGAGTTGTGTGCCCCTTCGTCAAGATGGCGGCGTTTATATTTTTTGTCACTCTCTGGGGCACAGAGTCTTTCAGTGGAAAGTACCTCTGTGCACGTAGACTCCAGAGTGCAGTCCCTTTTCGGCGGGGCGTGAAAATGTGACTGCTTACACCCAGCGCCATTTTCAAAAATGGCGAATTTTTTTTAGAAAGGCAAAGACTTGTGTGTCATATGAATCGATTTGAAACGAAGTCTTGAATATCCGACCACTTTTGGTTTGGGCAAAATCTTTGCCAGCGAACAATTATTGTTGCGCTTTGATGGCACTGTTTACGTGGTACACTGATCCAACAGGATGTGAGTAAACGGCAAGGGGGTTGCACTCTGACCCCTTGCACTCTGACAGGCCAAGGTGTTGCACTCTACAGGCAAGTATTATTGCACGGTGCAGACGATCACGTACCTGCCTTGTGATGGAATAAGAGACGATTACAAAAGCATACACACCCGTGCTCTAGGACTGAATGTAATAATAGATCTGTCCATTCAGACAGAGACATGTTATGTATGTCTCTGATTCAGAAACACGCCTACTTTCACTCTGAAGACAGCCTGCCATCACCTGCGCCACTGAGGATCCCCCTGGGTTCAAAGCTGGTCAAGGATGACATAGTGCGCGACCTTGTGTTTGAGAGCACCGAGACAATTTAGGGCCATCACGGTAGCGCAGTGAGCGCCATTTCCCCACCGTGCACAGAGGTACTTTCCACTGAAAGACTCTGTGCCCCAGAGAGTGCTGTGCACGGTGGGGAAATGGCGCTCACTGCGCTACCGTGACGGGCCTAAATTGTCTCGGTGCTCTCAAACACAAGGTCGCGCACTATGTCATCCCTGACCAGCTTTGAACCCAGAGGGATCCTCAATGGCGCAAGTGATGGCAGGCTGTCTTCAGAGTGAAAGCAGGCGTGTTTCTGAATCAGAGGCATACATAACATGTCTCTGTCTGAATGGACAGATCTATTATAACATTCAGTCCTAGAGCACGGGTGTGTATGCTTTTGTAATCGTCTCTTATTCCACCACAAGGCAGGTACGTGATCGTCTGCACCGTGCAATAATACTTGCCCGTAGAGTGCAACACCTTGGCTAGACTCCAGAGTGCAGTCCCTTTTCGGCGGGGCGTGAAAATGTGACTGCTTACACCCAGCGCCATTTTTAAAAATGGCGAATTTTTTTATAGAAAAGCAGAGACTTGTGTGTCATATGATTCGATTTGAAACGAAGTCTTGAATATCCGACCACTTTTGGTTTGGGCAAAATCTTTGCCAGCGGACAATTATTGTTGCGCTTTGATGGCACTGTTTACGTGGTACACTGATCCAACAGGATGTGAGTAAACGGCAAGGGGGTTGCACTCTGACAGGCAAGGGTGTTGCACTCTACAGGCAAGTATTATTGCACGGTGCAGACGATCACGTACCTGCCTTGTGGTGGAATAAGAGACGATTACAAAAGCATACACACCCGTGCTCTAGGACTGAATGTAATAATAGATCTGTCCATTCAGACAGAGACATGTTATGTATTTCTCTGATTCAGAAACACGCCTACTTTCACTCTGAAGACAGCCTGCCATCACTTGCGCCACTGAGTATCCCTCTGGGTTCAAAGCTGGTCAAGGATGACATAGTGCGCGACCTTGTGTTTGAGAGCACCGAGACAATTTAGGCCCGTCACGGTAGCGCAGTGAGCGCCATTTCCCCACCGTGCACAGAGGTACTTTCCACTGAAAGACTCGGTGCCCCAGAGAGTGCACCCTGGCCTGTCAGAGTGCAACCCCCTTGCCGTTTACTCACATCCTGTTGGATCAGTGTACCACGTAAACAGTGCCATCAAAGCGCAACAATAATTGTTCGCTGGCAAAGATTTTGCCCAAACGAAAAGTGGTCGGATATTCAAGACTTCGTTTCAAATCGAATCATATGACACACAAGTCTTCGCTTTTCTAAAAAAAATTCGCCATTTTTGAAAATGGCGCTGGCTGTAAGCAGTCACATTTTCATGCCCCTCTGAAAAGGGACTGCACTCTGGAGTCTAATGTTTTGTGTGAAACAAATGACGTCTTTTCAGGTACGTCACTTTTCTCGTGAATGCACAAAATCGAGCGTGCCTTTTGATGTTTTGATGTCATCCTACAAATATGGCAACTGGGTAATCTTGCAAAGTTTTTGTAGCTACAAGTTTTATTTGGCCTTGAGGACACTCTGTCCGCGTACTCCTGGCAACCGCGGTGCGTACATTTTCAGTTTTATTGTGCGTGTGTATGTGTGTTTTTCTTTTTGGACGACATTTCATTGAAAAGGATCTCGTCGAAGCCAAACCCGAAGAAAAATAAGATTAGCTGTGGAAATTAAAAAAAAAAAGATTGCGAAAGTAACCTAGGAGCAGACGGTCATGTCTAGAAAGAAAGACTCCTTGATGGGACGAAGATTTTGCCCAAACGAAAAGTGGTCGGATATTCAAGACTTCGTTTCAAATCGAATCATATGACACACAAGTCTTCGCTTTTCTAAAAAAAATTCGCCATTTTTGAAAATGGCGCTGGCTGTAAGCAGTCACATTTTCATGCCCCTCTGAAAAGGGACTGCACTCTGGAGTCTAATGTTTTGTGTGAAACAAATGACGTCTTTTCAGGTACGTCACTTTTCTCGTGAATGCACAAAATCGAGCGTGCCTTTTGATGTTTTGATGTCATCCTACAAATATGGCAACTGGGTAATCTTGCAAAGTTTTTGTAGCTACAAGTTTTATTTGGCCTTGAGGACACTCTGTCCGCGTACTCCTGGCAACCGCGGTGCGTACATTTTCAGTTTTATTGTGCGTGTGTATGTGTGTTTTTCTTTTTGGACGACATTTCATTGAAAAGGATCTCGTCGAAGCCAAACCCGAAGAAAAATAAGATTAGCTGTGGAAATTAAAAAAAAAAAAGATTGCGAAAGTAACCTAGGAGCAGACGGTCATGTCTAGAAAGAAAGACTCCTTGATGGGACGTAGAAATGTCGTCTTGAAGTGAACCGAACAGAGCTGCTCTTTGAGGGGGAAACAATGAGAGCAAAGGACACAGTCCACTAAAACTGTTTTGCTTGTTGTAGGCCTATGTGTAGAGAATGGTGGCTGTCCTTACGGTTGTTGGCAAAAGGGTGTACGAGCAGTCTGTGCCAGGTAATTGGGATCAGTAAATCGACTGAAAACTTAACAGAGCCACTTAGATAAGCAGATTGCCACCAAGGACAAATTACACAAGCGTTTAAGGAAGCAAACGCTAAGCAGAGAGCACGTTAGTCCTCTGAGTACTTTAGATGATCTGTCTGACAAGAATTTAGAAACTAGGTATTATTTACTTTGGACTGCAAGAACGACGGTTCGGCCTTTTCCCCCGCTTCCTGCTGTCTTAGCCTTAGCGCCTTAGAGGTAGCTACTTACTCCAACCTGCTGTCCACTGGTAAGATATCACCCAAGAATACGAAGTGTTGTTTGAAAACTGTTCGGACTGTGGTTTCAAGGAGTATGCAAAAAGGGTGTCCAATGCGGAGCCATACTCCGTGAGTTTAATTACGAGATTACGAAATGAGATTATTCATTTTGTCACGTCATATGACACGGCCAGTTTATAGACCGCAGGCGCATGGTGTTCTAAACACACACACACACACACACACACACACACACACACACACACACACACACACACACACACACACACACACACACACACACACACACACACACATAACCAGTCCAAAACAAACAAACAGACAAACAAACAAACAAACAAACAGTTTGAAAGTGAAACGGGTAAATTTGATGATCACTGTGCTTTCACAGCGAATATTCATATCTTTTTCCCGTGCGACTGACGAGTCCTGATTATTTTTATACTGTTTTCTGAGGCTGCACCTTGGTTCTCCTGCTACAGTGTTTGGTTTGGTCTGATGTGATGGCTTGGCGACACTGGAGTACATGAGGCTACTTTTGGGAAAAGTATGCTCGGCACAGACACTGTGGCTGCTGTGGACATGCGCATTTGCGTCATCGATTTCTCAGCATGTAAGTACTGGTGTCTCACGAAGTTCTGTCGTAGATTTCCTCATATTTTGATAGTGGTCCTACCAAAATTAGGCACGCATACATGCAGAAGAGGAATTCTTTTACTATGCTTTTGCTTAGGGACGCTGCCTGGGTGGGGCAGTTTGGCAACACCCGCAAGGGAGATAAACAGGTATCCTTTCAGAAATTAAGTTCCTGTGTATGATAATGCTTTTTGAGATTGTGTGTTCTGTGGTGTGTATGTACACTTCTGACACTTCTGTGTTTCCACTTACATTTTTGTCTTTGAAAACCTGGTTGTGCATGCGGAGCCATACGTCTGCCTTTGTTTGTTATCTTATATTCCATGCAACATGATGTTGTTTAGTCACACATAGTTAGACAGACATTTCCACATACGTCTTTGGTGTCTCCAGGCTTTTGCACGTCAAGATCGAGGCGGTATGGCTATGGCCGCAGGTCAGTACTTTGCTCTTTTAGAACACAGACGAGTAAAGGCATGCTTTTATAATGCCCCATTTCCTTCAACAGTTTCATTCACACACACACACACACACACACACACACACACACACACACACACACACACACACACACACACACACACACACACACACACACACACACACACACACACGCGCGCGCGCATTAAGACAGTTTATACATACGATTATGTATCTTTGCAGTAACACAAAATATACTCAAATGAATGTTTAATCAATTTTCTTTTAATAGTGGACAACGTTGGCAAAGTTTTAACATGCGATGGGAATGAGTTCCAAAAGGAACCTTCAAGAAACGACAAACTTGCCTTGAAAAAAAAATCAGTACGCGGTTGATTTTGTTACTGTGACTCCAGCTCTTTGTACACACCTGGAGTCGGTTTGAGCACGGAAACTCACAGCTCGAATCTTTATTTCAGAATGGGATCCGAAGATCAGGGTTCTCAAAGACGTTGAGATTTCGTCGACGAGTTCTGGGAAAAAACATGGGGCACTAGGAATAGAAATCGAGATAGATGCCCCCAAGAAGGGCAAGGGAGCCGGTTCTGATGCAGAACGCAAGGGAGCCGGTTCTGATGCAGAACGCAAGGGAGCCGGTTCTGACACAAAACTGCACGACAAAACGTCTGATGCAGGAACTGGAGAACAGCGAATGACAAATTCTGGATGGGATAAAAACTTTTACATAACCACGATTCTGGTTGCTGCTGTCGTTGTCTCGCTAAAAGCTCTCATCCTCTGGCTCCTTTTCAGGGTACGTTTCCGTTTCATTTTTTAAACTTTCTTTTTAATTGGGTGTTTGTCTAGACTGGACAATACTTTATCTATACTGTATGAAGCAGTTTTCAACAGGTCGCACGTGTGTGTGTGTGTGTGTGTGTGTGTGTGTGTGTGTGTGTGTGTGTGTGTGTGTGTGTGTGTGTGTGTGTGTATGAGAGAGAGAGAGAGAGAGAGAGGGGGTGGGGGAGCGTTGGGGGGGGGGGAGTGAGAGGGATACGAATCTGTTGGAAATGGGGCATAAAAAAAGCAAAACCAGGACTACGAATCAGCGGGCAGTACTTCTGAGAAGGGGATCAACATTTTTGAGGCAGACACTTTTTCTTTGTCAGAGGTATTGCAGGAACCGGTCTGGCAACAAATCACACCATGGCACTTTTACAGAACGCCGCGGGGGACCTTTGGACTCAATTCAGGATACATGGGGGTGAGTTGACCGGTCTGCACTGCTTTGCTTGTGCGTTGCAGACACGGTGCTTCAAAAAGGTTTTAGCTGTCGCCTGTGACAGAGACTGCAATTCACTGTAAACGACTATATTATTGCGTCACGAGGAGACTCGACACGTGCAGTTTTGTTCGACAAACTGCTTGCCTTTTGCAGAACTAGGGGGGGGGGGGGGAGGGGTCGATGGAGGCTGGTGGTTTGCGCATGAAGTTTTTAACCGTTATAAAGCCACCCTTAACTTATGTGACTTTGTTGTTGACACGTCTAGTGGTTTAGCCTAGTTCGGCGTTGTGGTGTGGGGCTCCCCGGCAAAGCAGACTTTACCTTCACTTGGTTAGGGTTGTCACACAGTATTTGTAGCAACAAACCAACGAGATCGTATTACAATCATCGGACTTGCTAATCTTAATCAATGAGTACACGTGGAACGATATGTGGAAAATGTTCGATAACATTCCTATACCCCCCCACCGCCCCCCCCCTCCATCCCCCTCCAATACAGCCAGCAGTCGCAGGAAATACTGACCAACATTTGGAACCTAAATCCACAGTTTTTTTTTTTTTTTTTTCAATTTTTTTTTATTATGCATGATGATGGAGATGAGGATGATGGTGAGATGATGCTGTGGAGGTCCGTGTGGTTTGGGACTGCGGGACAGGGCCGCATTCCTCGCTTCCTGTCATACATATCCCGGCATTAACCAGGCCCGGGAACTACGGCACCTGCGGTGCCGGCCGTGTAATCATCCACGTCATAGACGTGTCATACCAAGGGAAGCACCCCCAAAGTCGCACCCGTGAAGTGGGTGAATCTCGGCTGTGCGGCTACAGCCTCCCCATTGGGTCCATAGCACACCCGCTCTGGGTAGGAGCCGACCTAGGTAGGAAAAATCCCGCTTGCCTCGGCTGGGACTCGAACCCGGGTCTCCCGGTCCATGGTCCGAAGTGCTAACCACTACACTACGGGGGCCGGTTAAATCCACAGGTTTTGTTGCCAGGTTCATTCACTTCACAAGCAGGGGTACTTGTTAACATCCGCGTACTTGTGAACATACGGTCATACGTCATGTTCAAATTCCAAATTATACCTTTGATTCTCCCCCCTCCCAACACCCCCACCCCACACCCCCTCCCCCCACCCCCACCCCCCCCCCCCCCCCAAAAAAAAAAAAAAGAAAAGAAATAAAATATACAATTTTTTTTTTGCTGCCCCAACTCTTTCGCCAGTTCCAGTGGCGTTTCTCCCAGGTAATGGGTGGAATCCACGGAGGGCTTGGAAGCTGGGGCAAATTTTATTATGCATGATGATGGAGATGAGGATGAGGATGATGATAAGATGATGCTATGGAGGTCCGTGTGGTTTGGGACTGCGGAACAGGGCCGCATTCCACGCTTCCTGTCATAAATATCCCGGCATTAACCAGGCCCGGGAACTACGGCACGTGCGGTGCCGGCCGAGTAATCATCCACACCATAAGACGTGTCATACCAAGGGAAGCCCCCCCCCCCCCCCCCCCCCCCCCCCAAAGTCGCACCCGTGAAGTGGGTGAAGCTCGGCTGTGTGGTAACAGCCTCCCCATTGGGCCCATAGCACACCCGCTCTGGGTAGGAGCCGACCTAGGTAGGAAAAATCCCGCTAAAATACAAAATTTTATACAAATCAACAATCAAAGGACAAAATTTGAAACAAAAAAAAAAATCCCAACTGACCGTTTTGATATATTGTTTGTGGCTTATGGAGCGACGTTAGCGTTCTACAAAAGACTACTAGTACTACCATAGTATTTTGTGTTGTGAGTATTTAATCGAGTAGAGTTACTTTCGCCACCGACTAGCATCTGGGATATACCTCTTTATATGCAGGAGTTTCATGACAAACCCCCAACAGAAGACGGACACGTACGAAGAAAGAACCAAACTGGCAGACCAGGGCTACGCTCAAGAATACGTGAGACTTTCTTCACATTATTCCTGCGCGTTTGCTTGGTTAAGAGTTCGACCCCACCACCCCCTGCCCGCTATATGATAAGGACTAGTTGAAAAGAACGAGCCACTGAACACCAGTAAGAACCACTTCGATCCACTATTACACAAGACTTGGGCCTTCTCCGATAGGACCGAGACCGCTGCAGATTGCGTTATGGTGGCTTGAAGGGGCTTCTAGCGATCTGAAGATTTCAAGTAAAAATGCGATTTTTGCTTGGGCGTTTAAGAGTTACATGTATATGCATTTTTGATTAAGTTCAGCTCATCTTGATTTAGCCGAGTTCGATGTACATTTATCTTTCAAGCCGACATTTTGATTATAATAAGGGGACAAATACGTAGCGCTCTTCGCGAATTTAAATACAGTCAAACCTGTGTAAGGCGGTCACCCAAGGGACTGGGTCAAACTGACCACCTTAGACAGGTGACCGGGTTATCCAGGGTGGCATGTCAACAGCTAGTGTGGCAGGGGATCCTCTGGGGTGACCAGGTTAGACAGTGGTTTGGCTTATACAGGTGACCGCCTTGGCAGGTTCGACTGTAGCAATTAACTGATTAGATCGAGCTGTACACCCCAGCTTTAACATTCGAGCTTTTGATCAGAGGCCAGGTGGCTACGGCAAGCATTCACTTCATTCTCATTGTTAGCCCTGCCGTTAACTTGATGCCTGCCTTTAAAGCTCAATATATCGTGTTCCACTTAAAAGACTCAACATATCGTGTTCCACTTGAAAGTTCCGAGCTGAAGTTCGTCTCTGTCTTGCGTCTCCTGTTCTGTTGGCGTGTTTCGTTGGTTTCGAGTTTCTGTTGTGCTGCTAATGTGTTACGTCTGCTCGGAACGACGCAGGGCAAAGCTACGGGCAGTGGTTTCGTCGCAGTCCAATGGACAGTGCTAGTGCAGCATGAAACGGCATTTTGCAGCTGCTGCAGTCTGTGGACTGTATCATTGTCCCCTGATTGGCGGTTATAGTTTTTTTCTGGTTTCTCGCAGGGCACGAGATCAGTTGAGTTGGGTACGGTCACCCCCGTTGCCATTCAACCCGCAAATCAAGATCGACCAGCTTACTACGACCCTATAGTCACGGAAAGTAAACGCCTGGTCCAGTCTGGAAGTGGCTCAGCCTCTCACAGTTTACATTCCGGTGCTACATCAGTCACCGACGTACCTCGAATGGTTATGGGCTCCTCGTCCAAGACTGGTAATGTAAGGCATTTTGACACCTACCCGCCTTCGCCTGTTCCCTCTACCGGGGATGTCTCATCCAAAACTGGTAAAGTAAGGCCTGACCATTATTCGCCTTCGTCTGTTCCGTCTACCGGGGATGTCTCATCCAAAACTGGTGAAGTAAGGCCTGACCATTATGCGCCTTCGCATGTTCCCTCTACCAGGGATGTCTCATCCAAAACTGTTAAAGTAAGGCCTAACCATTATTCGTCTTCGCCTGTTCCCTCTACCAGGGATGTCTCATCCAAAACTGGTGAAGTAAGGCCTGACCATCATTCGCCTTCGCATGTTCCCTCTACCAGGGATGTCTCATCCAAAACTGGTAAAGTAAGGCCTGACCATCATTCGCCTTCGCATGTTCCCTCTACCAGGGATGTCTCATCCAAAACTGGTAAAGTAAGGCCTGATCATTATGCGCCTTCGTCTGTTCCGTCTACCGGGGATGTCTCATCCAAAACTGGTAAAGTAAGGCCTGACCATCATGCGCCTTCGCCTGTTCCCTCTACCGGGGATGTCTCATCCAAAACTAGTAAAGTAAGGCCTGATCATTATGCGCCTTCGTCTGTTCCGTCTACCGGGGATGTCTCATCCAAAACTGGTAAAGTAAGGCCTGACCATTATGCGCCTTCGTCTGTTCCGTCTACCGGGGATGTCTCATCCAAAACTGGTAAAGTAAGGCCTGGTACTTATGTACCTTCGGCTGCTAGTGGGGAACGTTCTCCATTAACCATGGAGGGGAAAGCAGCAGTTGCTTCTGCAGGCCATATTCCTGCTCCGGTTTCCGACAGGCTGGATGATGCGACGTCTGATTACAGAGTAGCACATTCTCTCGGAATCGATCCCGCGTCATATACACACAGTGCCGCACAGCCATCAGGTTTACATCGCGTGGCTTCACCAGCTACTGCTAAGTCTAATGCACCCGACGGTGCCAAACGTCCTTCGGGTGTACTTAAAATGTCCCCCACGACTGCTAAAGGCACGCCTGTTGTCTTCGAACCAGTTGCCGGGAAGAGTTCTCCTTACAGTGATCAATCTAATAAATCTCCATCGGGGGATAGTGAGCTGACGTCCGAGACCACCGACGAAGCCTCATATACCACTGTGAGAAAACAGGACAAAACCAAGGAACAGGACAAAAACAGGAAACCGGACAAAACTACGAAACAGGACAAACACAGGAAAGAAGACAAAAACAAGAAAGAGGACAAAAAATCTCGCCGTAGGCATAGTGCAGATTCGTCTGATCAAAAACGAAAGAAATCACACGAAAGGAAGGGGAAGCGTCACAGTGTAGACAAGACCTCAAGAAAGAAGAAAAGCGACCGAGACAAGTCTGTACCGGTGAGTAGACCTACGCACATCCCAGAACCTGAACGTCGCAAATCAGACGATCGCTCCGATCGCACATCAGAGCGTCGCTCAAGTGGTCGCTTGAGTCTCCGTCGCTTGAGTTTTGATAACTCCTCAATAGGTCGAATGAGTGTCTCTTCCGTAGCCTCCGTGAAGCATGGATTTGCAAACGCCTTTCGCAGAATCTGTCCTGGACAAACCGAGGGTTGACGCTAGAATTGAAACCAACCCTGGCCATGTTCCCTTTTGCTTTACAAAAATATGGTACATTGAATTACTTCCCACTGTAGCGCCTTCAGATGTGTTGAGGACATCCGAACACCGAGAGGAAGGCCAATCAGTTTACACGAATTGTGAGTTCACCCACCTTAATGCCATACGTTTGGGGGAGAAAACTAAAGCATAAATGAATTTTTACACCAAATATACATTTCTGTCACAAGTGTTTGTTCAGAGTGATGAATAAAATGTATTATAATGCACAATACCATCGTGGCGTCCTGCTGTTAGTTGTAAGAATGAAAACGTACTCTCACACACACACACACACACACACACACACACACACACACACACACACACACACACACACACACACGAGGACGCAATCATGCAACTACAGTTGAATGTCTGAAAAACAGATGGGTTTTAAGGTTTTTCCTGAAAATTTCGAGGGAGGGCAATTGAGCGCTTGGGCCTTTTTGCCATTAAACGGTAGATCGAGTCCAAACAATACAGGCGAAGAGAATTTCAAGATCAATGTGTGTGTGTGTGTGTGTGTGTGTGTGTGTGTGTGTGTGTGTGTGTGTGTGTGTGTGTGTGCGCGTGCGCGCGCGCGCGCGTCTGTGGGTGTGTGGGTGTGTGTGCGCGCGGGAGCGTGAGCGTGTGCGTATCAAACACACGTTCGAACACACAATTACACAGGTAAATACAAATACAGTTACAGCACAGCGAAGGCATCTCAAGTGTTACGTGCCAGAATGAAGGAAGGGAGGTAACATCAGCAAAAGTATGTTTCAGCAGACACACGGTTACTTGCTCCTATATCAGAACTGCCGGTGGCGGACTTGCGTTTACAAAACTTAATTTTACGATTGCAGTTTTGCAGTGAGCTATTTCCATAGCCTTAATCATGTCAATAAGTGGTAAAAAATAAAACATATTAAATATCACGAACAACTACATCCATCCTGCACTATAACCTCTTTCCGGGCCTGTCCCCTACCCCCCTCCCCCCCCCCCCGACCCCCTCGCGCGTGCGGGTGGTTGCACGGTGATGGCGGCTTGTGGTGGTGGCAGTAGGGGGTGGGGGTGCATGTGTGTGTGTGTGTGTGTGTGTGTGTGTGTGTGTTTGTGTGTGGCCGGTGGTTGAGGAGGGGGATGCATATATCACACAAGCAACAAATACACATCTGTTTCGTAACATGTCCAGGCGCCTGTGGTCAGTCTAGACTGTTTCCTGGGTTATGAAAACCAGTCACATTAGTGGCCGGAGAGAAAACGGAAAAAAAATGAAAGAAGTTTTCCGGACACAAGTTCCCAAGAGAGAGAGAGAGAGAGAGAGAGAGGGTGGGTGTTTGGGGGTTTAACGTCCTTTTTCACCACATAGGGTGATATCAAAGACGGGGCAACGATGAAAAAGCCAGCACAAATATTTGGCCCCAGCCGGGATCGAACTCACGACCCGAGCATTAGAGGTCCAACGCTCTACCATTCGACCACCCCGGCTCCCCCAGAGAGAGAGAGAGAGAGAGGTGCCCTACAACTCTGTACCATCGGCTTTCACTACGTTTGGCCTCTGTAATGACGCGGAACAGGTTAACCGAGACCTGAACCGAGACACCTAATCACTAAGAAGGAAAAAAAAAACAACAAACACGCTCGATAAAAAGGAAAGTGGATAGTTCTGAACAACTTTATGGTCAACGTGGTATTTCACAATGTGCACAGAAGCGGTGAGTTCTGTCCGCTTCACCCGCACAGTACATTTTGTCTCCCTTGCCACAGCAAGCACGCATTTTTCGTGGCAGAGCACAAAGTCGACACCGAAAAATGCATGCTTGCTGCGGTTCTGTGTAAGCAAGGGAGACAACTCATGCAGGCAATAATCTCTGAAACAGGGTGAGAATGTACTGTGCCGGTGAATGCGACAGAACTCACCGCTTCACTGCACACTGAGATACCACGTTGACCACAAAGTTGTTCAGAACTGTGCACTTTCCTTGTCACTGAGCGTGTTTGTTTTTTTGGTGTTTTTTTTTTACCTTTTTAGTGATTAGTTGTCTCGGCTCAGGTCTCGGTTAGCCTGTTTCGCGTCATTACATATTATAAACGTAGTGAAGGCCGATGGTTCAGAGTTGGGCGCTCTGATACTTGCGCCAGTGTCGGATGAAAAATATTACGTAGCTTTTCTGTCTTGCCTGTGTCTTGTTGTGAGTGTTAATTATGTTGTTTGAGCTATGTGTAAGTTCAACGCCCTGGATTCAATGAGCACTTCAGACTTTTTTGCCATTAGAAGGTAGATCAAGATCAAACAATGCAGGCGAAGTGAATATATTCATCGAACGTGTGTGTGTGTGTGTGTGTGTGTGTGCGTGTGTGTGTGTGTGTGTGTGTGTGTGTGTGTGTGTGTGTGTGTGTGTGTGTGTGTGTGTGGTTAGTTTGTTTGTTTGTTCGTGATTTTGTTTTCGGGGAGTTTTGGATTTATTAAGCCATTCGACCCTCGGTATTGCCTCCAATGTCCTTGTATTTTTAGTTTCTTCTTTCCCTTGTCAGCTTCAGAAAACACACACACACACACACACACACACACACACACACACACACACACACACACACACACACACACACACACACACAGACGCCCGTTTTGCGGAATAATGGCGTAAGCTGCTTCAGGAACTCTTACAACGGTTGTGGTGGCAGTAACCATTGCAGTCCAAAGTAGCTCATTAACAGTGCCATGCATGGCTGCGTCTTTAGAAAGACGGCTGCGTCGGCGTGAATAAACCTTTGTTTGCACGCTCAGTCTGGTTCTTCTAGAGTGGGATTATCTCTAAAAAGACATGAAAACAGCATATGTGATTCCAGTGAGTTACAAAACTTTGCATCAGATATCAGTGGGAGCAGAACTGTGTCCACATCCACTCATTTAAAACGTTCTTTGTCCACAGGCAACACTGACATAAATGCGACTTACATGAAAAGACAAATATTGTCACAAAAGAGTGATCCAAATATTTCTTTTTCTACCTCAAGGAACACACAGAGTTCATTCTTGTATACGTCTGCAGGGAAAATCGAGGATCCTGTACATGGAAGCATTCAGCGGTCCATTTCATCTAATTCTAGCGGTTCACAAATTAATCCGACGGATGATATTGGGTATACCTCTCTGTTTGCTAGAGAAAAAAAACAGTTTTTATAACACAGGGTGCCAAAAAGAAATTACTTTTCCTTCATGTAGTGAATTGGATACATCCAAATTGAATTCATCCAAAGAAGAAGGAAGTCGTGCCGCCTCTTTGAGTGATCTAAGAACATCTTCACGAAAGAGTGAGTCAAACATTTCTCGTACACCAGTACACAACTTGCGGAAAACGATTTCTTGCACGCCAGCAAAACTCAGCAATGACCTTTGTGAACATGTAAGCCCGTACACCAGCCGGTACACCAGTGAAACCCCAATGTCTGTGAATCGGACAGATGACGGATGTGATGCTTTATTGTCTGCTGCATCTGAATTTGGTGTTTCTGAAACTGAACCCGGCCGGAGGAGAACAAGTTATTTTTCATCCATCTCACAAAACAGACATTCGTTTAAAGCTGATACAAGAAGCTCAGTTACACCCGCAAGTGAATTAACAATGACGCCGTGTAGTAGTGAGAACATTTCTTATTTGTCAAGGAGGAATGTGCAGAGGACACAGCTTGGTAATTCTGTTGAGCGAGTTACTCTGAGCAGACTCACAAAGGATACATCTTTATGCGGTGGAGGGGATGAGATCTTTCCTGGCGAATCATTTAATGTTGCACCAGTTTCAGCAGATGACCCACTGTCATCTGAGTATACAAATGACAAAAAATCACCTACTTATGGCTTGATGTCTTTGCCCACAACTGGAACCAGTGTCTCTCCGTTTCCTTTGGGTGGAGTAGAAACGCCTTCAACAGCTAATGAACAACCAAATTTGTCACCGGTGGCAGTTTCGTCGTTTACAACAGTTTCACCGATTTCTAGCACACTATGTACACCTATAGCTGACAAACAAGACGTTACCGCATCACCTTTCAGTGTCTATGATATTCTCGAAGGCAACCACAGAGCTGCCTCTGATGGAAATTATACCTCATTGGTTGCTACCGAAAGCGAAAGAACCCAATACACTCTGCGGGATACTCCTCAGGTGGCTACTACCAGGCAAGGTAACATCTCCTCTAACAACAGCGAGTGGGAAACAACGACTTCCAAAACGCGTATGCCAAAGATTTCCTCGTCTGCTGTTGACGATCTGAAGGTAACTCTCCTCGAAATCATGTCTATTCTATTTTTCACTGACGTGTGACAGTGTGTAACACAATGGGTCTGTGAAATAATTCGTCGTCACCTGTGCTGTCCGTATGTCCATGTGCCTCTGTGTGTGTGGTGAAGTTTGGTAAAGTTCGTATCAGCAACTACAAATAGCAGAGGCATAAAACTAAGTGTCACCATAGTAGCTGTTTTTTCAAAACATAGCTCATAATCATAGGCTGCCATAGTCATTTTCCCATCAACAGTAAACACTAGAAAGGCCAACCTTCCTACTGTGATGGATGGTGACAGAGCCTGTCCGCACAAGCTTTCTGAGTGCCTTCCACAGTCTTGCCAAATCAGAGTTGTCCCAGAAACATCATGTGAACAGAAAGTGTACACATGCAGCATGCTGCCTATGGTTTGAATGGGCTGTGTGTAATCGGAATGTTGCAGGGGACTCAACCGAATCAGTCCGATGGGGACAAATTCATGGTCATGTATCTCAACGATGGGGTACTGTCTGCGCACACCGTGCTGCCAGAAGGTCATAATCTCAACGCTCTCCTGGCTCATTTGAGTGACCGGGAAAGAGGCCATATTGTTCGAGAAATCCAGAGGGTTGTTCAGTCAACCACCGAGCCTCGTGCCAACATCCAACACCACACGGTCGGAGATTTTCAGGGCCACCCTGTCAACTTGGGCAAAGGTCTTGAACATCAGGTGGCAACGGTCACATTAAAACGGTTGATTCCAGTAGTGGTGAGCTCAGGTATGAAACCCCGCAACCGAAACCCAGATTGATCAAAAGACAAATGCAGGTCGGAGAGGAAACCTTCACCACACAGAATACTAGTCGAACTTGTGACTTGTCTCGCACTTCAGGTTGGGCCGAGGTAGCAATGGGAGCTTTTACAGACCGAGCGGCTGTTCGAAAGACCAGAACACCACAAAAGAGCAGACTGACAGGGGGCAAATCATTTACTTCTAAAATGGAAGGAACAAGTAGCAAACTTGTGACTGACAGGAAGAGGCAAGCACAAGAAACAAAAATAAAACAGCACTCTACGAAGAAGAACACAAGGTGTAGACTGGAGGAATCTTTATCCACGTCTGGCGAATTAGTACACACACCGACTGAGCCCTCAGAGGTAAACTGTCCATTGTCTTCGGCTGGGAGATCGTTATCATCGCCTCGAAGGCGAGTTTTCAGTGTCGTAACTAAAGAGCACGGCCAAAGCAACAGTGTGTTTGTTCCTAGTACACACTTTTCGTCAAATAGTTGCAGTAAAACAACTGCTTCAGCTGTTTGCATTAAGGATCCGGGTTCTGAAATCAAAACCAAATATCGGGGAAAAGATCCATTTGGACCTCCTTTTTCTTCCCCTCACAGTCAAGGGACGAGTCCGTGTGTTTCTAGTGGACCTTCAAATTTCGCATTTGATGTTGGCAGGAGGGAAACGGAACCGCGTGCTTCATGTGACCTGCCCATTTCTTTACCACCAGCCAAGTTTCCAGGAGACAGCACTAATTCGTTTGTTGGCGAAGCAGTTTCTCCTTATGGAATAGCTATTATACACAAAGACGGAGCCCTTCACAAACAAATGAACACGAGCGAATCCTCTACATTTGATGTAAGTGCGCCCGTTTTCCCTGATTTTCGAGAGATCAGCATTTCATCTGCGTCTGCAAGCCCAGAAACCTCGTCTTTAACTTCTGTATCTTCACTGACAAACTTCTGTGTCACTTGAAGAAGATGAGCTGTCTTCAGTTCTGAAACGGGATCGTGGCCACGGGAACTGTTGGTTCCGTGCATTTTGTGTCAGAGGCAACAGAGCCTAGAGATCCATAGTTCTCTTCCAGTATAGGCTGTGGTTCAATAGTTTTACTTCGGATAACTATGGAATTTTCAAACTTGCAACACGACTGGATTCCAATTCCCGTTGCCTTTCCGATCTGCTTGGTGTTGGTTGGGTAGCCAGAAATAGACAGGGTCACAGATGCTCGAAAGCGGCTCAGCCTTGAAAATAAGAGCATGGATTTCGTTCATTATGTCTGTGTGTGTGTGTGTTTTTTTATTTTTATTTTTTTTTATAGTTTTAGCTTTTTAATTCTTATTTATTTATATACAGCTTTTTTTTTTTGCTGTGTATACTTGCTACTTTGACCTTGTCTATATACGCGCCTTGTCTGTATAGATATATATTTATATATAAATATATGTTATAAGGGACACACACACACACACACACACACACACACACACACACACACACACACACACACACACACACACACACACACACACACACACACACACACACACACACACACGGCGGCACTGGAGGCGATGATATTCTTGCTGGCTTATTTATAGCTTACCAATAAAGATACGTCTTTTTTCATTCCACACCCCAAACCAACGAATAAACTTCCATTTTTCGTAAAGTTGCGTGTTGACCTTGTTGAATCTATTGCAATGCTCAGTTAGTCAGCCAGAAGCAGATGCTGTAGCCCTCCGTCGTCCGTGTGGGTGAAGCAGAAGAAAGTGTTCACCGCAAAATAGCAAAATCATTTAAAACTTGCGTATGCTGCTACTGCTGGAGTAGTGTCCTCCTTCGGTTTGACATTTTGCAATTTTGCAAACACATACACACACACACACACACACACACACACACACACACACACACACACACACACACACACACACACACACAAAACAAAGCAAAGCAAAACAAAAAAAACCCACTGAAGAACAGAAAGACAAATGTTAGCAGACAAAAACATAATATTAAAGGCTCAAAAGCGTGATTGACAGAGGAACGAAGGAATTTCTGAATCTGTTTCGCTTTCATGCTGGAAATCTATGTCCAGATGACATGTTGAAAAGAAAAGAAAAATCCCACAAACCAACGTCAAGACTCATGGGAGGAATCTCGCGAGCTTTGACTTGCCTTTGTGCAATAGTCCATGCATAAAGGCATCAATGAAAAGCACAGTTTACCGACAGTGACCGCATTCGGAAGCCGCACAATTGTCCCGCAGATTCGTTCACTTGAGAAAAAAGGATGGTTAGGAGTGCGAGCATTTGCCTATGTTTTCGGAAACCATTATTCAGCTGATATATTTTTGTTTTCTTCACTACGCTAGGCCATCACTACCCCACAGCCTGAGTTGTGTGCCCCTTCGTCAAGATGGCGGCGTTTATATTTTTTTGTGTGAAACAAATGACGTCTTTTCAGGTACGTCACTTTTCTCGTGAATGCACAAAATCGAGCGTGCCTTTTGTAATGTTTTGATGTCATCCTACAAATATGGCAACTGGGTAATCTTGCAAAGTTTTTGTAGCTACAAGTTTTATTTGGCCTTGAGGACACTCTGTCCGCGTACTCCTGGCAACCGCGGTGCGTACATGTTCAGTTTTGTTGTGCGTGTGTATGTGTAATTTTCTTTTTGGACGACATTTCATTGAAGGGGATCTCGTCGAAGTCAAACCCGAAGCAAAATAAGATTAGCTGTGGAAATTTAAAAAAAAAAAATGATTGCGAAAGTAACCTAGGAGCAGACGGTCATGTCTAGAAAGAAAGACTCCTTGATGGGACGTAGAAATGTCGTCATGAAGTGAACCGAACAGAGCTGCTCTTTGAGGGAGAAACAATGAAAGCAAAGGACAGAATCCACTAAAACTGTTTTCCTTGTAGTAGGCTATGTGTAGAGAACGGTGGCTGTCCTTAAGGTTGTTGGCAAAAGGGTGTACTAGCAGTCTGTGTCAGGTAATTGGGATCCGTAAATCGACTGAAAACTTAACAGAGGCACTTAGATAAGCAGATTGCCATCAAGGACAAATTACACAAGCGCTTAAGGAAGCAAACACTAAGCAGAGAGCACGTTAGTCCTCTGAGTACTTTAGATAATCTGTCTGACAAGAATTTAGAAACAAGGTATTATTTACTTAGGACTGCAAGAACGACGGTTCGGCCTTTTCCCCCGCTTCCTGCTGTCTTAGCCTTAGCGCCTTAGAGGTAGCTACTTACTCCAACCTGCTGTCCACTGGTAACATATCACCCAAGAAGACGAAGTGTTGTTTGAAAACTGTTCGGACTGTGGTTTCAAGGAGTATGCAAAAAGGGTGTCCAATGCGGAGCCATACTCCGTGAGTTTAATTACGAGATTACGAAATGAGATTATTCATTTTGTCACGTCATATGACACGGCCAGTTTATAGACCGCAGGCGCATGGTGTTCTAAACACACACACACACACACACACACACACACACACACACACACACACACACACACACACACACACACACACACACACACACATATATATATATATATATATATATATATTTATATATATATATATATATATATATATATATATATATATATAACCAGTCCAAAACAAACAAACAGACAAACAAACAAACAGTTTGAAAGTGAAACGGGTAAATTTGATGATCACTGTGCTTTCACAGCGAATATTCATATCTTTTTCCCGTGCGACTGACGAGTCCTGATTATTTTTATACTGTTTTCTGAGGCTGCACCTTGGTTCTCCTGCTACAGTGTTTGGTTTGGTCTGATGTGATGGCTTGGCGACACTGGAGTACATGAGGCTACTTTTGGGAAAAGTATGCTCGGCACAGACACTGTGGCTGCTGTGGACATGCGCATTTGCGTCATCGATTTCTCAGCATGTAAGTACTGGTGTCTCACGAAGTTCTGTCGTAGATTTCCTCATATTTTGATTGTGGTCCTACCAAAATTAGGCACGCATACATGCAGAAGAGGAATTCTTTTGCTTAGGGACGCTGCCTGGGTGGGGCAGTTTGGCAACATCCGCAAAGGGAGATAAACAGGTATCCTTTCAGAAATTAAGTTCCTGTGTATGATAATGCTTTTTGAGATTGTGTGTTCTGTGGTGTGTATGTACACTTCTGACACTTCTGTGTTTCCACTTACATTTTTGTCTTTGAAAACCTGGTTGTGCATGCGGAGCCATACGTCTGCCTTTGTTTGTTATCTTATATTCCATGCAACATGATGTTGTTTAGTCACACATAGTTAGACAGACATTTCCACATACGTCTTTGGTGTCTCCAGGCTTTTGCACGTCAAGATCGAGGCGGTATGGCTATGGCCGCAGGTCAGTACTTTGCTCTTTTAGAACATAGACGAGTAAAGGCATGCTTTTATAATGCCCCATTTCCTTCAACAGTTTCATTCACACACACACACACACACACACACACACACACACACACACACACACACACACACACACACACACACACACACACACACACAGGCGCGCGCGCGCGCGCGCGCGCGCACACATACACAATCTACATTAGGACAGTTTATACATACGATTATGTATCTTTGCAGTAACACAAAATATACTCAAATGAATGTTTAATCAATTTTCTTTTAATAGTGGACAACGTTGGCAAAGTTTTAACATGCGATGGGAACGAGTTCCAAAAGGAACCTTCAAGAAACGACAGACTTGCCTTGAAAAAAAAATCAGTACGCGGTTGACTTTGTTACTGTGACTCCAGCTCTTTGTACACACCTGGAGTCGGTTTGAGCACGGAAACTCACAGCTCGAATCTTTATTTCAGAATGGGATCCGAAGATCAGGGTTCTCAAAGACGTTGAGATTTCGTCGACGAGTTCTGGGAAAAACCATGGGGCACTAGAAATTGTTGCTGACAATAAGGCTCGACCAAATGCCGTATGTTAAAATGTCTAAAACTGACGTGCTTGTAATAGGTAAATCTATTTAGAGTAACTACTTGACTTTACGTGTTAGGTTTCTGTCTGGACAAATTGATATCTATCGGAAATTGCACCAGTTGCTACTGCGCTGGCCAAGGATTTCGCAATTTAAGTGTACAGATCTCCCTATCCCAAAATCAGACATATGCTTCGGTAGTCTGCTTCAAGCCCAGTACGTCCTATAACCAACCAGCTGACCAAACAAATTATAATACATTTGGTTCGTGGTGTGTGTGTGTGTGTGTGTGTGTGTGTGTGTGTGTGTGTGTGTGTGTGTGTGTGTGTGTGTGTGTGTGTGTGTGTGTGTGTTAAAGCCACAAGCCACCCTGCAAGAAGGTTCTCAGCAACAAGAAGGAACCCAACTGGCTGCAGAAGACGGGGAAATAAAGGAAACATTTAGCAATCTAGCCAGTTACAATGACGACAACGGGAACGAAAAGGCAGGAATAGAAATCGAGATAGATGCCCCCAAGAACGGCAAGGGGGCCGGTTCTGATGCAGAACGCAAGGGAGCCGGTTCTGACACAAAACTGCTCGACAAAACGTCTGATGCAGGAACTGGAGAACAGCGAATGACAAATTCTGGATGGGATAAAAACTTTTACATAACCACAATTCTGTTGGCTGCTGTCGTTGTCTCGCTAAAAGCTCTCATCCTCTGGCTCCTTTTCAGGGTACGTTTCCGTTTCATTTTTTAAACTTTCTTTTTAATTGGGTGTTTGTCTAGACTGGACAATACTTTATCTATACTGTATGAAGCAGTTTTCAACAGGTCGCACGTGTGTGTGTGTGTGTGTGTGTGTGTGTGTGTATGAGAGAGAGAGAGAGAGAGAGAGAGAGAGAGAGAGAGAGAGAGGGGTGGGGGAGCGTTGGGGGGGGGGGGGGAGTGAGAGGGATACGAATGTGTTGGAAATGGGGCATAAAAAAAGCAAAACCAGGACTACGAATCAGCGGGCAGTACTTCTGAGAAGGGGATCAACATTTTTGAGGCAGACACTTTTTCTTTGTCAGAGGTATTGCAGGAACCGGTCTGGCAACAAATCACACCATGGCAGTTTTACAGAACGCCGCGGGGGACCTTTGGACTCAATTCAGGACACATGGGGGTGAGTTGACCGGTTTGCACTGCTTTGCTTGTGCGTTGCAGACACGGTGCTTCAAAAAGGTTTTAGCTGTCGCTTGTGACAGAGACTGCAATTCACTGTAAACGACTATATTATTGCGTCACGAGGAGACTCGACACGTGCAGTTTTGTTCGACAAACTGCTTGCCTTTTGCAGAACTGGGGGGGGGGGGGGGGGGGGGGTCGATGGAGGCTGGTGGTTTGCGCATAAAGTTTTTAACCGTTATAAAGCCACCCTTAACTTATGTGACTTTGTTGTTGACACGTCTAGTGGTTTAGCCTAGTTCGGCGTTGTGGTGTGGGGCTCCCCGGCAAAGCAGATTTTACCTTCACTTGGTTAGGATTGTCACACAGTATTTGTAGCAACAAACCAACGAGATCGTATTACAATCATCGGACTTGCTAATCTTAATCAATGAGTACACGTGGAACGATATGTGGAAAATGTTCGATAACATTCCTATACCCCCCCCCCCTCCATCCCCCTCCAATACAGCCAGCAGTCGCAGGAAATACTGACCAACATGAAATCCACAGGTTTTGTTGCCAGGTTAATTCTCTTCACAAGCAGGGGTACTTGTTAACATCCGCGTACTTGTGAACATACGCTCAAATTCCAAATTATACCTTTGATTCTCCCCCCTCCCAACACCCCACCCCACACCCCCTCCCCCACCCCCCAAAAAAGAAAGAAAGAAAGAAAAAAAAAAGAAAGAAATAAAATACATTTTTTTTTTTGCTGCCCCAACTCTTTCGCCAGTTCCAGTGGTGTTTCTCCCAGGTAATGGGTGGAATCCACGGAGGGCTTGGAAGCTGGGGCAAGTTTTATTATGCATGATGATGGAGATGAGGATGAGGATGATGGTAAGATGATGCTATGGAGGTCCGTGTGGTTTGGGACTGCGGAACAGGGCCGCATTCCACGCTTCCTGTCATAAATATCCCGGCATTAACCAGGCCCGGGAACTACGGCACGTGCGGTGCCGGCCGAGTAATCATCCACATCATAAGACGTGTCATACCAAGGGAAGCCCCCTCCCCCCCCCCCCCCCCCCCCCGAAAGTCGCACCCGTGAAGTGGGTGAAGCTCGGCTGTGTGGTAACAGCCTCCCCATTGGGCCCATAGCACACCCGCTCTGGGTAGGAGCCGACCTAGGTAGGAAAAATCCCGCTAAAATACAAAATTTTATACAAATCAACAATCAAAGGACAAAATTTGAAACAAACAAAAAAAAAAAAAAAATCCCAACTGACCGTTTTGATATATTGTTTGTGGCTTATGGAGCGACGTTAGCGTTCTACAAAAGACTACTACCATAGTATTTTGTGTTGTGAGTATTTAATCGAGTAGAGTTACTTTCGCCACCGACTAGCATCTGGGATATACCTCTTTATATGCAGGAGTTTCATGACAAACCCCCAACAGAAGACGGACACGTACGAAGAAAGAACCAAACTGGCAGACCAGGGCTACGCTCAAGAATACGTGAGACTTTCTTCACATTATTCCTGCGCGTTTGCTTGGTTAAGAGTTCGACCCCACCACCCCCTGCCCGCTATATGATAAGGACTAGTTGAAAAGAACGAGCCACTGAACACCAGTAAGAACCACTTCGATCCACTATTACACAAGACTTGGGCCTTCTCCGATAGGACCGAGACCGCTGCAGATTGCGTTATGGTGGCTTGAAGGGGCTTCTAGCGATCTGAAGATTTCAAGTAAAAATGCGATTTTTGCTTGGGCGTTTAAGAGCTATATGCATTTTTGATTAAGTTCAGCTCATCTTGATTTAGCCGATTTCGGTGTACATTTAGCTTTCAAGACGTCATTTTGATTATAATAAGGGGACAAATAAGTAGCGCTCTTCGCGAAATTAAATAGCAATTAACTGATTAGATCGAGCTGTACACCCCAGCTTTAACATTCGAGCTTTTGATCAGAGGCCAGGTGGCTACGGCAAGCATTCACTTCATTCTCATTGTTAGCCCTGTCGTTAACTTGATGCCTGCCTTTAAAGCTCAATATATCGTGTTCCACTTAAAAGACTCAACATATCGTGTTCCACTTGAAAGTTCCGAGCTGAAGTTCGTCTCTGTCTTGCGTCTCCTGTTCTGTTGGCGTGTTTCGTTGGTTTCGGGTTTCTGTTGTGCTGCTAATGTGTTGTGTCTAATCGGAACGACGCAGGGCAAAGCTACGGGCAGTGGTTTCGTCGCAGTCCAATGGACAGTGCTAGTGCAGCATGAAACGGCATTTTGCAGCTGCTGCCGGCATGTCTGTGGACTGTATCATTGTCCCCTGATTGGCGGTTATAGTTTTTTTTTCTGGTTTCTCGCAGGGCACGAGATCAGTTGAGTTGGGTACGGTCACCCCCGTTGCCATTCAACCCGCAAATCAAGATCGACCAGCTTACTACGACCCTATAGTCACGGAAAGTAAACGCCTGGTCCAGTCTGGAAGTGGCTCAGCCTCTCACAGTTTACATTCCGGTGCTACATCAGTCACCGACGTACCTCGAATGGTTATGGGCTCCTCGTCCAAGACTGGTAATGTAAGGCATTTTGACACCTACCCGCCTTCGCCTGTTCCCTCTACCGGGGATGTCTCATCCAAAACTGGTAAAGTAAGGCCTGACCATTTTGCGCCTTCGCCTGTTCCGTCTACCGGGGATGTCTCATCCAAAACTGGTGAAGTAAGGCCTGACCATTATTCGCCTTCGCCTGTTCCGTCTACCGGGGATGTCTCATCCAAAACTGGTGAAGTAAGGCCTGACCATTATTCGCCTTCGCCTGTTCCCTCTACCGGGGATGTCTCATCCAAAACTGGTAAAGTAAGGCCTAACCATTATTCGCCTTCGCCTGTTCCCTCTACCAGGGATGTCTCATCCAAAACTAGTAAAGTAAGGCCTGATCATTATGCGCCTTCGCCTGTTCCGTCTACCGGGGATGTCTCATCCAAAACTAGTAAAGTAAGGCCTGACCATTATGCGCCTTCGCCTGTTCCCTCTACCGGGGATGTCTCATCCAAAACTGGTGAAGTAAGGCCTGACCATTATGCGCCTTCGCATGTTCCCTCTACCAGGGATGTCTCATCCAAAACTGGTAAAGTAAGGCCTGACCATTATGCGCCTTCGCCTGTTCCCTCTACCGGGGATGTCTCATCCAAAACTGTTGAAGTAAGGCCTGACCATCATTCGCCTTCGCATGTTCCCTCTACCAGGGATGTCTCATCCAAAACTGGTAAAGTAAGGCCTGACCATCATTCGCCTTCGCATGTTCCCTCTACCAGGGATGTCTCATCCAAAACTGGTAAAGTAAGGCCTGATCATTATGCGCCTTCGTCTGTTCCGTCTACCGGGGATGTCTCATCCAAAACTGGTAAAGTAAGGCCTGACCATTATGCGCCTTCGTCTGTTCCGTCTACCGGGGATGTCTCATCCAAAACTGGTAAAGTAAGGCCTGACCATTATACGCCTTCGCCTGTTCCCTCTACCGGGGATGTCTCATCCAAAACTAGTAAAGTAAGGCCTGATCATTATGCGCCTTCGTCTGTTCCGTCTACCGGGGATGTCTCATCCAAAACTGGTAAAGTAAGGCCTGACCATTATGCGCCTTCGTCTGTTCCGTCTACCGGGGATGTCTCATCCAAAACTGGTAAAGTAAGGCCTGGTACTTATGTACCTTCGGCTGCTAGTGGGGAACGTTCTCCATTAACCATGGAGGGGAAAGCAGCAGTTGCTTCTGCAGGCCATATTCCTGCTCCTGTTTCCGACAGGCTGGAAGATGCGACGTCTGATTACAGAGTAGCACATTCTCTCGGAATGGATCCCGCGTCCTATACACACAGTGCCGCACAGCCATCAGGTTTACATCGCGTGGCTTCACCAGCTACTGCTAAGTCTAATGCACCCGACGGTGCCAAACGTCCTTCGGGTGTACTTAAAATGTCCCCCACGACTGCTAAAGGCACGCCTGTTGTCTTCGAACCAGTTGCCGGGAAGAGTTCTCCTTACAGTGATCGATCTAATAAATCTCCATCGGGGGACAGTGAGCTGACGTCCGAGACCACCGACGAAGCCTCATATACCACTGTGAGAAAACAGGACAAAACCAAGGAACAGGACAAAAACAGGAAACCGGACAAAACTACGAAACAGGACAAACACAGGAAAGAAGACAAAAACAAGAAAGAGGGCAAAAAATCTCGCCGTAGGCATAGTGCAGATTCGTCTGATCAAAAACGAAAGAAATCACACGAAAGGAAGGGGAAGCGTCACAGCGTAGACAAGACCTCAAGAAAGAAGAAACGTGACCGAGACAAGTCTGTACCGGTGAGTAGACCTACGCACATCCCAGAACCTGAACGTCGCAAATCAGACGATCGCTCCGATCGCACATCAGAGCGTCGCTCAAGTGGTCGCTTGAGTCTCCGTCGCTTGAGTTTTGATCGCTCCTCAATAGGTCGAATGAGTGTCTCTTCCGTAGACTCCGTGAAGCATGGATTTGCAAACGCCTTTCGCAGAATCTGTCCTGGACAAACCGAGGGTTGACGCTAGAATTGAAACCAACCCTGGCCATGTTCCCTTTTGCTTTACAAAAATATGGTACATTGAATTACTTCCCACTGTAGCGCCTTCAGATGTGTTGAGGACATGCGAACACCGAGAGGAAGGCCAATCAGTTTACACGAATTGTGAGTTCACCCACCTTAATGCCATACGTTTGGGGGAGAAAACTAAAGCATAAAATTTAATGAATTTTTACACCAAATATACATTTCTGTCACAAGTGTTTGTTCAGAGTGATGAATAAAATGTATTATAATGCACACTACCATCGTGGCGTCCTGCTGTTAGTTGTAAGAATGAAAACGTACTCACACACACACACACACACACACACACACACACACACACACACACACACACACACACACACACACACACACACACACGAGGACGCAATCATGCAACTACAGCTGAATGTCTGAAAAACAGATGGGTTTTAAGGTTTTTCCTGAAAATTTCGAGGGAGGGCAATTGAGCGCTTGGGCCTTTTTGCCATTAAACGGTAGATCGAGTCCAAACAATACAGGCGAAGAGAATTTCAAGATCAATGTGTGTGTGTGTGTGTGTGTGTGTGTGTGTGTGTGTGTGTGTGTGTGTGTGTGTGTGTGTGTGTCAGTGTGTGTGTGTGTGTGTGTGTGTGTGTGTGCGCGTGCGCGCGCGTCTGTGGGTGTGTGGGTGTGTGTGCGCGCGGGAGCGTGAGCGTGTGCGTATCAAACACACATTCGAACACACAAACAATTACACAGGTAAATACAAATACAGTTACAGCACAGCGAAGGCATCTCAAGTGTTACGTGCCAGAATGAAGGAAGGGAGGTAACATCAGCAAAAGTATGTTTCAGCAGACACACGGTTACTTGCTCCTATATCAGAACTGCCGGTGGCGGACTTGCGTTTACAAAACTTAATTTTACGATTGCAGTTTTGCAGTGAGCTATTTCCATAGCCTTAATCATGTCAATAAGTGGTAAAAAATAAAACATATTAAATATCACGAACAACTACATCCATCCTGCACTATAACCTCTTTCCGGGCCTGTCCCCTACCCCCCTCCCCCCTCCCCGACCCCCTCGCGCGTGCGGGTGGTTGCACGGTGATGGCGGCTTGTGGTGGTGGCAGTAGGGGGTGGGGATGCATGTGTGTGTGTGTGTGTGTGTGTGTGTGTGTGTGTGTGTGTGTGTGTGTGTGTGTGTGTGTGTGTGTGTGTGTGTGGCCGGTGGTTGAGGAGGGGGATGCATATATCACACAAGCAACAAATACACATCTGTTTCGTAACATGTCCAGGCGCCTGTGGTCAGTCTAGACTGTTTCCTGGGTTATGAAAACCAGTCACATCAGTGGCCGGAGAGAAAACGGAAAAAAAAAATGAAAGAAGTTTTCCGGACACAAGTTCTCAAGAGAGAGAGAGAGAGAGAGACAATGACAATGACAATGATCCTTTATTTATCAACGGTAAAGCAATGAGAGAGAGAGAGAGAGAGAGAGAGAGAGAGAGAGAGAGGGTGGGTGGGTGGGTGGGTGTTTGGGGGTTTAACGTCCTTTTTCACCACATAGGGTGATATCAAAGACGGGGCAACGATGAAAAAGCCAGCACAAATATTTGGCCCCAGCCGGGATCGAACTCACGACCCGAGCATTAGAAGTCCAACGCTCTACCATTCGACCACCCCGGCTCCCCCAGAGAGAGAGAGAGAGAGAGAGAGAGAGAGAGAGAGAGAGAGAGAGAGGAGAGAGAGAGAGAGAGAGAGAGAGAGAGAGAGAGAGAGAGGTGCCCTACAACTCTGTACCATCGGCTTTCACCACGTTTGGCCTCTGTAATCCTCTGGGGCGGCCGGTGGTCTAGTGGTTAAGAGACTTGTCACCAATGCGAGAGGTGAGGGGTTCGAGCCCCACTCGGGGCAAAGAATTTTTCCTTCTCGTATGTGGCACCGTTCATTCGGGCCGATCGTCGGGGGTTCTCTCCGGGTACTCCGGCTTCCTCCCCCTCTGCTTTGGAAATGTTCAGCCCACCAAGTTTGAAAAATAAATGCATATCTAAATTCCGAAATTTAAATAGCTGAGCTGACCCTTCGCACCACGTGATTGTAATACGTTTATGTCCTGTGTGTGAGAGAATGCGTGTGATTCACGTGAGCGTGCGTGTTGGGTTTAGCTCGCGGCGCTTTGAGCCAAAATATTTGGGATAAAGCGCCTTATTAATGCGATTATTATTATTATTATTATTAATGACGCGGAACAGGTTAACCGAGACCTGAACCGAGACACCTAATCACTAATAAGGAAAAAAACAACAAACACGCTCGATAAAAAGGAAAGTGGATAGTTCTGAACAACTTTATGGTCAACGTGGTATTTCACAATGTGCACAGAAGCGGTGAGTTCTGTCCGCTTCACCAGCACAGTACATTTTGTCTCCCTTGCCAAAGCAAGCACGCATTTTTCGTGGCAGAGCACAAAGTCGACACGAAAAATGCATGCTTGCTGCGGTTCTGTGTAAGCAAGGGAGACAACTCATGCAGGCAATAATCTCTGAAACAGGGTGAAAATGTACTGTGCCGGTGAATGCGACAGAACTCACCGCTTCACTGCACACGTTGACCACAAAGTTGTTCAGAACTGTGCACTTTCCTTGTCACTGAGCGTGTTTGTTTTTTGGGTTTTTTTTTCCTTTTTAGTGATTAGTTGTCTCGGCTCAGGTCTCGGTTAGCCTGTTTCGCGTCATTACATATTCTAAACGTAGTTAAGGCCGATGGTTCAGAGTTGGGCGCTCTGATACTTGCGCCAGTGTCGGATGAAAAATATTACGTAGCTTTTCTGTCTTGCCTGTCTCTTGTTGTGAGTGTTAATTATGTTGTTTGAGCTATGTGTAAGTTCAACGCCCTGGATTCAATGAGCACTTCAGACTTTTTTGCCATTAGAAGGTAGATCAAGATCAAACAATGCCGGCGAAGTGAATATATTCATCGAACGTGTGTGTGTGTGTGTGTGTGTGTGTGTGTGTGTGTGTGTGTGTGTGTGTGTGTGTGTGTGTGTGTGTGTGTGGTTAGTTTGTTTGTTTGTTCGTGATTTTGTTTTCGGGGAAGGGTTTTATTATGACGGGGAGTTTTGGATTTATTAAGCCATTCGACCCTCGGTATTGCCTCCAGTGTCCTTGTATTTTTAGTTTCTTCTTTCCCTTGTCAGCTTCAGAAAACACACACACACACACACACACACACACACACACACACACACACACACACACACACACACACAGTTGCCCGTTTTGCGGAATAATGGCGTAAGCTGCTTCAGGAACTCTTACAACGGTTGTGGTGGCAGTAACCATTGCAGTCCAAAGTAGCTCATTAACAGTGCCATGCATGGCTGCGTCTTTAGAAAGACGGCTGCGTCGGCGTGAATAAACCTTTGTTTGCACGCTCAGTCAAAGGGCAAAAAGGAAAACACTCCAGCCCCCCCCCCCCCCCTACGTCCCCTCCCTCTCCCATCACCACCTCCGATCGCGGAGTCCCGTTGCCTGAATGAGTTCTGGTCCCTGAGCTGACGCTTTAGTGCCGGATCGAGTTCACTTCACGTGAAATACTTCTCGCACAGCCATTGGATCAATTCGGACAGAGCTGCCTCTCTCGCGTGTGTTGTATATAATTATGACTTACAACAGGCTTGTGACGTATTCAGATAAATTACTAGGCTGAAAATCGGGCTTGATCCAGTTCAGGGGCAGAGAATCAGACAGAAATTCCCATGCAGTATGGATCACCTCCCCTGTCAGCAGCCACGCAATCCAGCATGTCCAATGCTTCCGGACAAGGGGCGCTATCTCGTGTCGCCTGTCACAGCTTCCGGAGCGACGCGCGCAGCTGCCGGAAGCGAGAAAAGAATGCCATTATCACGTTTAAACCGCAGCCCCTTTTTCTTCTTGACAAAAAGTCACTTGTCATTCAAGGAGAAGACTGCAGTCAAATCCGCGCCCGTCAGAACAGTTCGCCGGACAAAGCACAGGTCCTGTCTAGAGCGAAAGTATTCTCACAGACTGGTGGATGGTTCCCCGGACTACATTCAGCGTTTGGCGAGCCCCGGGAACCGCCACAGTTGAGCGGTAGAGCACTGGACTTCGAACGCTCGGGTTGTGAGTTCGAATCCAGGCTGGAAGCCAACATTTTTTTTTTGTGCTGGCGTTTTTCTCATTGCCCCGTCTTTGATATCACCCTTACGTGGTGGAAAAGGGTGTTAACCACCCACCCATTCTTGGCCAGGCGGGACAGCCGAGTGGCTGAGCCTTGGACTTTGTGCGCAAAGTGTATGGGTGTCACATGACAGGAACGTGTCTGCTCAGAATGTTTTTACCCCCCCCCCTCCCGTGATCAGTAGATGTACAATAGCCACGACTCTACTCGGCAAGCCCCGTGGCCAAAGGCCCACTCCTTCACTCTGCCATGCATTGGCATAACACAGTACGTCCATGACGTCGTTTTATGGAAACAAATGGGTGATTTCAAGATGAAAGAGATGGACGTTACGGTCTTTTTCTTCCAACGTCGTCAATGGAATACTTAGTTCGACCGAAAAAAAAAAAAAAAAGCATTGGTGCTGTCTATTGCCGTATTGCGACTGTTTTCCGACTGGGTAGTGCTTCCGACTACATTTTGCGATTCAGAGCCAGTTACTTCTCTCACAACTTCCAATCCCTCCGTGGATTCCGCCTACGCGGATCTCCATAGCAGCCTCATCCTCATCATTTTGCTTTGTGAACTTCGCTCCACTACTACTCTCCCACTCCCCAACCTGGTTCTGCGGATACTCGACTCAAGTCACCCCCCCCTCCTCTCCCTCCACCCCAAACCAACAACTTACCCAGTGGCCCCCTTCCTCATCGTCATGCATCAAGAAACCTGTCCCACCTTCCGTGCCCTCCATGAGCACCACTTGGACCTCCATAGCAGCATTATACTGTATCATCTTCATCCTCATCCTCTTCATCATACACTGGCAAAATTGCTGCAGCTTTCAAGCACTTACTCAGCGGTATCCACCCACACACAGGCAGGAATAGAACTGAAGCTGACAAAGACTCCGGAAAAAAATAAAAAAACCCAAAAAAACAAAAACCCAAAACAAAACATACACACACAGGAAAAAGTCAATAGTCGTGCAAGGTAGAGATTACAATCAAATCCAGCCGGCGTACTGACAGATCGCCTGATAAAGCATTTTTCGTGTGCAGAGCCAAATCATTTGGGTAGAACAAACATTTCCGGCGACTGTCATGCCACTATAATTATGAAATTGTTTTTAACGTAAAGGGAGGAAAATTGATGTCTTTTCAACAAGCTGTTGTCGCTTGGCCTCACATACAACCGAGAATTTACGCACTTCGTATTTTCTAGTAAATCCAGCTTTATTTTCTATTTTGACGTGCATGTCCTTTACAAGATTTTGTCTCCAGCATCTAATTTGCATTAGAAAATCCCGCTTCACTCATTTGGGATTTGAAGGCTTGTCTCTCGGGTGAATCTTTGCTGTGTTTCCGTGAAATATATCCAGCTGGGTTTCAAAGATTAAAGACTTCGAAAGACTCGGTTGACACGTTAAGCAGCAAAGGGCTTTGGTGAGCGCTGAACTCTTACATTACGTGCTGTGCCGGGCACACACATTTGTGTGTTTCATTCTGAATGAGTGTTGGAGTCTGAAGTCTGCAACTGCAATTTTCTTCTCTTTTCACGTGAAATACACGCTTAGGTGTAACTAGTGCAAGTTTACCCCCCCCCCCCCAATAAACGCACACAACACACAACCATAAGTCAAATCAAAATCAAATAAAAAATACTGTATTACAAAGTCAATAAAAATAATAAAAATCAAATAAAAATACTATATTACAAATGAAATCAAAATCAGATTTACAAAATACTAATAATATATTACTAATCAATATAAATCAAACAAAAATACAATATTACAAATCAAACCAAAATCAGATAAAAAATACTATATTACAAATGAAATCAAACTCGAATAAAATTACTATATTACTAATCAAAGAAAGAAAGGGAAAAAAAAACAACCAAAACAACAACAACAACAAAACCATATATATTACGTTATTACTTCAACTAAAACGCACTGGCTGTACGTTCAAAGATCCAAAGGCGCAGAGGAAAAAAGCTCTTTGGATGTCTTCTCGTTCTTTCTCTTCTTGTTCTTGTCCTTATTCTTCTTCATGTAGGGAGGATTGCCGATGTAGGCAAATGTGCCTAGACATGTCAACGAGACTGTCCTTTTTGTGCATTTCTGAAACAGCTCCATAAACGCACGAAGCGTGCATAGAGTGCAACTATATTTTGTTTCTATTCTGCACTTTTGTTGTTGTTTTCTTGGTATATTTTAAATGCAGTTATGTTTTGCACATTCGTGTTTGTACATTTTGATTTATGCATTTAATGGTTTGTGCATTTGTGTTTCGTAAATGTCTGTTTTATAACTTTTTGTTTCGTAAAGTTCTGCTTTGTACATTTTTGGTTCATACGCTTTTTTTTGTACATTTGTTTTGTACAAGTACGTTTTGTGCAAGGACAGTTCTCTCCCCTTCAGTACACGGAATCCCGTTTTCGATTTTTCAATTTTCTTTTTTTTCCCCTAACATTTCTTTTTTTTCCCCTAACATTTCTTTTTTTCCCCTAACATTTCTGTTTTTTCCCCTAACATTTCTTTTTTTCCCCCTAACATTTCTTTTTTTCCCCCTAACATTTCTTTTTTTTCCCCTAACATTTCTGTTTTTTCCCCTAACATTTCTGTTTTTTCCCCTAACATTTCTGTTTTTTCCCCTAACATTTCTGTTTTGTACGTTTTGTGTACATGCTGTGCATCTGTATTTTCACCTGCGGACGTAGGACTATCGACACGTACGACTATTGACGTAGGACTATCGACACGTAGAACTATTGACGTAGGACTATCGACACGTGGGACCCTCGACACTTAGGACTATCGACACGTAGGACTATCGTATTGTAGGACTATCGACATGTAGGGCTATAGACACGTAGGACTATCGACACGTATGACAATTGACGTAGGACTATTGACACGTGGGACCCTCGACACGTAGAACTATCGACACGTAGGACCGCTGCCACGTAGGACTATCGACACGTAGGACCGCTGCCACGTAGGACTATCGACATGTAGGACTATAGACACGTAGGACTATCGACACGGACTATCGACACGTAGGACAATTGACGTAGGACTATCGACACGTAGGACTATCGACGTAGGACTATCGACAAGTAAAACCGCTGCCACGTAGGACTATCGACACGTAGGACCGCTGCCACGTAGGACTAACGACACGCACCCCCAAACTCTAGGTCAGTTGCCCTACCATATATGGTCATGTGCCTATAGGCGTGGTGACAACAAACTCATCATGGACCACCCACACACGAAGTCACGCTGGCGAACAATCAGATTAATTTGTGTGCTGTCTTTAGTATTCCGCGCTTCCAGCTTCAGCGCTGCGTGATGTGAAGTTCCTAACTCGCAAATACGCAGAAAGTCCGTCTGGTCAATCGGCCATGGGGGATGAGAACTGGTGAGTTTTAATTCCCGCGTGTCCTCTGTTATGCAGATGTGACGTGTTTTGTTAAATCAAAGCAGGCAGAGGTCTCTCTCTCTCTCTCTCTCTCTCTCTCTCTGTGTGTGTGTGTGTGTGTGTGTGTGTGTGTGTGTGTTTTAACGTCCTTTTCCACCACGTGTGTGTGTGTGTGTGTGTGTGTGTGTGTGTGTGTGTGTGCGTGTGCGTGTGTGTGTGTGTGTGTGAATAAGAAAAATCAACAATACAAACACCAGGCAGTAAACACTTTATTTTGAAATATATTTGTACTCTTTTTGTAAATGTGCAGTTTATTTAAGTTTTCTCTGCAAACGCACGTCATACTGAACAGTCGCGGGATAAAACAATTTCCTGCTCCTTTCAAAACAAATATAACTTCTTTATTTCATCTCTGTATTTCTAGCATCATTTCAAAGAAACTCTTTGTTTGTGACGCACACTTTTGCTTGTTCATTAGCGATGTATTTGTGTATACCACTGCGACCGCTCTTTTTCTTTCTTCTCGATTTTTTTTATAGTTTCGTGTCCTTAAAACTGTTTTCCTGTTGCCGCCCCCCCCCCCTCCTCCTTCCCCGTCCCTCAGCCCCTCCATAACCTGACATATGTCCCTCATATGTCCGTCCACATCTGTCCCATCCTCACCATTAATAGTGCACTGGCTATGTTTCGAAACTGGCGACTGCCATTTTTCGTCAACATTGAACTTCTTACAGTTTCGTCTTCTTGTAGCAGGTTTCTTTTTTCTCCATCCTCATCTTCCATACCCTGTGACGTCCTTCCTATGTCCACAAACCCCCATCCCACCCCCCCACCCCCACCCCCAACTCCCCGTTCCCTCATCCCTACCCAAAACAGTTGGCGGGTGCAAGTTTTCTTTCTACGCTAAACTTCTTATTGTTTTGTCTCCTGCAAACTATTTGTCTTGCGCCCCCTCCCCATCCCCATCCATACATTGCCACGTTCTTCCTACGTCAACACCTATCCCTCTATCCCTACACCCCCTCCCACCCTCAACTCGGCCCACCCTCTCACCCTTTCCAAGCGCCACCCCTACTTCACCTGCCCACCTCCCATCCTCCATTATCTGGCGGTTATCGGAAGAAGATGCCTCCGCCTCGGCGGATGTTAAAACACACAGTACGGATGCGCCAACCCTGTGGCTGATGGAAACATTTGTTTGTCTACCAGCTGAGGTTCAATACTTTTTTTCTTTTTTTTAAAAAAAAAATAAAAGAACAGCGACAAACAAAAACTTAACAATTTTTTTTTTTTAAAAAGGCGATCAGTCAGCCGCGATAGCTTATCGATCTTGTGCTGGGGTTAGGTCTCTGGCAGGCTGTGAAATTTGGGTATTTCACGTGTTAGATCCTGCTTGCTCTATCTCTCTCTCTCTCTTTCTCTCTCTCTCTGCCTGATCTGGAGGACCAACCAATAAAAATTAACAATTGAAAACCGACCCTCAAAAGAATAATAAAAAAGGGGAAAAAAAACCGCGGTAGCTTATCGGTATTGTGCTTTTGCTAGAACTGTGTAGACGTTGGTACTCCATGTGTTGTGTTGTATTTTCTGTCTGTCTGTCTGTTTTTGACAAGACCGACAAACAAAAACTTAAACTTTTCCCCCTGCAACCGTCAAGATTTTAAGCCCTCAAATTACCCCTTTTCCCCGACTTCTCTACTTTTCCTTTCCCCGTGAGTACTCTTACTGCATGGGCATTTTTCTAGCACCGCCCTATACAAATGGCGAATCAATATCAAAAACCATTGACTAGGCAAGTGCGAGTATTGTTGTACGGCCCTAAAATTCAGCCCCGCTGTCTGATGTCCAGTCTGCAGGTGGAAGTGAAGAAGTGCCCACTGCCAGGTGCAAGCTTGAGAACCGCTCTTCACAGTGGAAACGTCTCCTGTCAGAAGCCGATGTTGCCCATAACTGAAAGAGAAATGTCGAATAATAATAATAATAATAATCGCATTAATATAGGCACTTCATCCCAAATATTTACCTCAAAGAGCCGCGAGCTAAGACCCAACACACGCGTTCACCTGAATCACACGCATTCTCTCAGACACTTGACATGAACACATAACAATCACGTGTTGCGCAGGGCCACCTCAGCAGTTTAAGTTTCGGAATTTTAGAATCGCATTTTTTTTTCTCTCAGGCCGGCAGGTAGTGCGTTCCAGAGTGACGGGGCAGCAAAGCTAAACGCGCGCTCGCCAATTGTTTTGAGGTTTTAACGGGGAACGTTCAGTAATTTTTCAGATGAAGAACGAAGAGTGCGTGCTGTTTGGTGGACTGTAAGGGAATTTGAGAGGTAGGCCGGAAGAGTTCCTTCAAAAAAGCGAATTACAAGTATGCAGATTTTGTACAAGTATTGCATTACCTCGTTTATCCCGAAGTCCAGCCGGCCAAACATCCAAATAGGGTTTCATATACGTAGGCTCCACTGCATCTGTAAAGGAATGAAGTTAACATTACGTGGGTTCCTGTTCTCAAAGGATAGAATCATAGAAGAAGTTCTCCCTCACTGTGGCGTAATCACGTCATGGCACAAATTGAATGTGGGGGGGTTAAGTCTGGTGTTTCTTTGAAGGACCCTGTTGCGCAGATGCGCTAGATTGTAGTGATTTTTGTATTTGGTAGGGCAAGGTGCATGCCAGGGGGCTGCAAGAGGAGGCCGGCAAGCTGCCAGTGAAGCTGGGACTTTTTGCGCACAAGAGAGGCAAAGGCGACACGAGTTGAGTTGGATGAGGGAGTGTTTTGGGGGCTTAAACGCCGCGCAAGCGACACAGATTAATTCGCGGCTAGGATTTGGTTGAAGTGGCTAGAAGTAGACTAGAATTACTCCAGTGAGGCCTGAGCGGAAAGGAGACATTCATTTAAAAAAAACATAAAAAAAACCAAACTCTTGTCAGGTACGTGCCATCGAATGGTCTATGCATGGTAATTTTTCTTTCTAGGTTGAAGCGGGCAGCCGGGGTGGCCGAATAGCAGAGCGTTGGACTTTCAATGCTCGGGTCGTGAGTTCGAATCCCGGCCTGGGCCAAATATTTGTGCTGGCCTTTTTTCTCGGTGCCCCGTCTTTGATATCACCCTCATGTGGTAGAAAAGGACGTTAAACTCCCAAACACCCACATCCAGCCTCTAGGTTGAAGCATTCTTAGGGGTGAACATGAAACGTGAGGCTAAGAGGGAATATATAGACATTTTGAGGCCTGGTGCATTCATATTCTTTTGGCATGCAGGAAAGAGTCACTGAAAATAAAAGTGACTTGTGTCTCGCTCAAATAACAATGTTCTCGATTCTTCCATATGGTGCACTTTCTTTGCGATAACTGTTGATACAGTATGACGTAAAATGATCACCTTTGACGCAAACATGCCGCAATGCCAAACGCAATGCTCCTGCGGAGAGTGTAAAGCAGAACTTTTCCACCTCTTCTTCACCTAGCGACGTCACAGAAAGCGGGACAGGTCGCCAGCATACGGATTTGTGGTGGTGCCACTGTTCCTCGCAAGGCATGTCGGGATCGGAGGACGATGATGACGTCAGAACTGAAAATAGATCAGTCACCGTAAGTATGGGTCGATTGAAGGAATACATCATTAATTTGTTCATCGCTCAGAATGTTGCAAACGTCATTTAAAAGCCCCATGCAAACACAGCATTTTTACTTGAAATCTTCACGCCACTAGAACAAGCCACTTGAAGCCGCTATTACGCAATCTGCAGCAGTCTCGCGCCTAGCGGGAAGTGGCTCCTACTGGTGTGCAGTGGCATGTTCCTTTTAACCAGTCTTGTCATGTAGTGGGCAGGGGCTGGTGGGTGGGGGAGGGGGAAGGGGGATAGTGGGGTGGGAAGGGTGTGTGTGTGGTGGAGAGGGGGGGGACGGTGGCAAACATTGTAGCTGTTCTTTTTGCTATGCGGTCGTTGTTTACTGAAGAAAGAGGTCACTGGCCTTTCTATAACGAGCATTTAGCCATTCAGAAAGTAGATCAACCTTTGCTGCGGGCAAAGACTTTACCATGTCCTAACATGAGACTTTCCAAACTTTCACGTAGCAACAAAGACAGCACTCGCTCTTGTCCTTCATCCAGGGCACCACGTGCAGCTTGTGTTGTGAACGCTTTTCATCCGACACTCCCTGACAGGTCGGAAACAAAGTACCGCCCAGAAAGGAAGGGCCTTGCAACAGTAACAAGGGAAGATCCATTGTTATAATGCGTTTGGTAATTCAGTCGATAACGGTAACTTTTTATGGAGCCATTTTTGTACACGTCCTGCAGAGCAAAGGTTAATCGAGCAGTTGAGACCTTATGCACTAGTATAATAGCCGGTGCTCTGTGTCTTTCTCTTTCTTCTCGGTGTGAGTGAAACCAGCCTAAACAGATATTGTCAATGGTTTGTCTTTTTTTGGAAAACCTAATCCTTTTCCAGTAGTGAAACTATTCCCAAAAAGCATCTGATTTGGGTGCGCTTGTTTGTGTTGTTGAATGGATTGATTTGAACAGTGTTCAGGGGTCTTCAACTTTTTCGAACAACTCAATAAAGAGCGCAGAACAGCCTGAATTGCTCTCAGGCGATAAAAAAACCAAAATGTTTCTGTCCCAGCCCTGTGTGTGTGTGTGGGGGGGGGGGAGGAGGGGCCGGCGGAGGGGGAGGCGGAGGGGGAGGGGGGAGGGGGAGGGGGGCGATGAAGGAGGGTGGAGGGTGTGGTGTTGCTTTTTGTGGCTAAAGGTCATTTCGTGCTCATACGGAAAATCCACCCTTTGTCACAGTTCAGAAGAACGACAGATTCGGAAGAGTTATTGTTGTTTCAGTGAAAAGTCAGCCCTCCATTCAATTAACCGGAATACTGAGAATAGCCTGGGAAACCATTAAACCACACTGATTTCTCAAGGTACAAAGCGCCGACTGATAAAATTGAAGTAGGACTTCATGACGTCGTATTTCGTCAATTATTCGGGTATTCGGCTTCACTTTCTGGAGGTTTGAGGCACCCTTTTCCATGGTATGGTAGACTTCTCCTCGGCGCACATATCCATCTCTCCTGAAATGCGGGGAACCGGGGTGGCCGAATGGTAGAGCGTTGGACTCTCAATGCTCGGGTTGTGAGTTCGAATCCCGCCGGCTGGGGCCAAATATTCGTGCTGGCCTTTCTTCTCGTTGCCCCATCTTTGATATCACCCTTATGTGGTGGAAAAGGACTTTAAACTCCCAAACACCCACCCACCCTCCTGAAATGCTCATGAGGCCGCACGGCTGAAGGACGAAGCAGTCGGTGGTCTAGTGGTTAAGAGACTTGTCACCAATGCGAGAGGTGGGGGGTTCGAGTCCCACTCGGGGCAAAGAATTTTTCCTTCTCGTATGTGGCACCGTTCATTCGGGCCGATCGTCGGGGGGTTCTCTCCGGGTACTCCGGCTTCCTCCCCCTCTGCTTTGGAAATGTTCAGCCCACCAAATTTGAAAAAATAAATGCAATTTTAAATTCCGAAATTTAAATAGCTGAGCTGGCCCTTCGCACCACGTGATTGTAATGTGTTTATGTTCAGTGTGTGAGAGAATGCGTGTGATTCACGTGAGCGTGCGTGTTGGGTTCAGTTCGGGGCGCTTTGAGCCGATTCAGGAAATTGGGTAAAGCGCCTATACAATACTCATTATTATTATTATTAAAGCCTGCTGCCGCTAAGCGCTACATTACGTGCAAACCTCCACCCTGCTGTGCACAGCCTACTCTTCTTCGAAAGGTGGACGTGGGCTTTTTAGAGTGCAAACTTGATATTTGTGCATGCGTGTGTACACGAGGGCGGGACAGGCACTGTAAACAAGTCTGCACGTGATTTTGACTCGATTTGTAAAGGAAAAATCCATCCAAATTTCTGCACACCAGGGATTCGAACCGGGCAGCTCAGGATCCGAAGTCGGATATCTTTTAACTACTAGACCGGCCTTTTGATTGACAGGTGTCGGGTCGTCCATTTGAGACCTCATTCGAGCTTTGAAGGTCCAGCCGTCTACCGCTCGATTGTCCCGGCTCCCTTTAACTTTTTTTTTTAAATATTTTTTTTTTTTAAAGATGCAAACAAATCTAAAAATCTACCTGTTTTCATCTCAAAGCACCGTCTAACCTGCCTCCGTCTTTCTCCATCTCCTTATTAAGTACCATACATGCAGTTGCCCTGGCCCTGAACCTTCACTTTTATCTGTCCCTTTACCTGTACTCTTAGCGCTTAGAACTGCCTTATAAGTAGATTACAGCGCTATATAAATAAATAAATTATTATTATTATTATTATAAACCATCTGTTCAGCTCAGTTCGTTTCAGTTGAGATGATATCTCTGCACGCGGAAAAAACCCATACGCGCTCCACCCTATCTTTCCGTAATACGCTAAACATAGTACAAAATTTTTGCCCCTTTTAAAATTTGTGTGCAGCATAAGAAATGGCAATCTGGGGCTTTTTGTTGGCTTTGTAAATAAGTTTCATGCCAGGTCATAGTAAAATTAGGAAAAAAAATATGAGCCTGGCTTGTGGACTATTTGTATTAATGCGCGTCTGGCACAAGAGCCAGCAGACAACAGAGGAATGAGGGGGTATGTGGTCGCTGCTAACATTGCCAAAAACCCTGGAATGTCGGAATTTGTTGAAATTTACTCTACACATGAGTTTTCAGCTGCGGTATTTTTGTGATATTTTTTGTGGGGGTGGGGGGGGGGTGGGGGGTGAATTTTAATGCATATCTGGGGTGTCAAATGCAACGTTATGTTTAAGAGGAATATATAGCGTTTTTTCTTGAAAATTGCATCTGTATCCTGTAGTCTTTAGTTTCGACCGTCGGCTGCTGCCTTTCTGCACACGCCTGCTCTGCAGGCAGTCTATGGAATCATGACCGAGGCTTTGCTCTTGCAACGTGCGTCTCAGGCTCCTCACCCCACTTCCGATCCTCCCAGGCGCAGGCCACCTACAATGCTTGCCCGGCTGGCGAGGGTGTCTGCTCCACACCATCTAGCAGCGTTAGTGAACAGCCTTTGCGGGTACTCGGATAAAAATCACATTGGCAGACACTTGACATTTGTACAAGCCGTTCCCGAACTGCGTTCAACGTTATTCCCGCGGTCGCTATGTGCGAAAACGGAAGACGTAACTCGTTTACGCGTGCCGGGGACCCCCACACTTTCTGATGACCATATCGTGTGACCATTCGATCCGCGCAAGAGAGAATGTTTGACATTTAATGTTCGTGAGGTGCGAGTCAACTTTCTGCCTGCAGAGTCGCTGCAGCAAAGCAAACTGGGATGAAAATTGACCGATGGTGTTCAATGTTGAGTCTTGTGCTCTAAACGTTTGCAAATAACCCCGAGGGTGAATTGGTCTGGGCTGCTAGCGGATATCCTCGTTCCGACGGTGAAGCAAGCTCACTTGCCTTAAAGGTCTGCGATCATAACAAAAAGCCGCTAACACTTGTTAAAAAAAACCACCAAAAAAACAAACAAACAAACAAAACAAAACAAAAACCAAACCACCACCACCACCACCACCAACAACAACAAAACCCAACACACTCAAAACCAAGATCTGCAATCTTAACAAAAAGCCGCTAACATTTGTTTTAAAAAACACAAAAACCCCAACCAACCAACCAACCAACCAACCAAACAACAACAACAACAACAACAACAACAACAACAACAACAACAACAACAACACACTCTCCGACTGTGACAGAAACACTCAAAAGCCTATACAAAAATCGCAATTTTTCTTGAAATCCTCAGATCACTAGGAGCCACTTTAAGCCACTATTATACAATGTGCAGCGGTCTCGGGCCCAGCGGGGAAGGCCCACGCCTTGTGTAATAGTGGCTTGAAGTGGCTCCTACTGGTGTGCGGTGGCTTGTTTTTTTTAACAGGTCTTATATCAAGTAGCGGGCAGGGCATGTTTGGGTTCGGGTTCCTGAGAGTAAAATATGCATTTTGTACAGCCTGCTCTTAACTGGGCACAGCGCGCGAAACACACATGTGCACATCACAGTCGTTGCGCTCGGTGTGTCTACTAACTACAAAACTGAACACAGCAGTGCTCGGTGACAAACCGATTGAAGATGCACTGTCCGCCATGTTTGCGCGCCGTCTCAGTGACATAGTACAGCCAGAGACCGTCTTTGGTACAGCCAATCAGAATCTGTTGTGGAAACCACAGTCACAGTTGTGGCTATTTGAAATCCATGTTGCTGTGATGAGGCCACAGCGGCGGAAACCCCCCATATCACAACTGTGTCACAACTGTGGACAGCACTGTGGCGCTCCACAGTGCCCAGTTAAGAACCGGCTTGCGGTCGCAAAATTGATTAAACCACACAGTTCGCGGCTTTTTGTCGAGATTGTAGACCTTTAAAGACCCGTCTTCCATCAATTCTATGCTCACAAATCGTTCTGACACTGAGTGTGTACCATCGTACCACTTAGACACCTGCACAGTGACATCATTTCACAGGATAGCTCTCCATCTTCCCGACCTCCGGCCTGACCCTCAACCGGGTGAGTCATCCGACTTGGCTGTTTTGGGAGACAACGGCCGGCCCTCTTTAGTGTAGCGGTTAGCACTTAGGATCGTAGACCCGGGTTCGAATCCCAGCCGAGGCAAGCGGGATTTTTTCCCATCTGGGTCGGCTCCCAACCAGGTGGGGGGGGGGGGGGGGGGGCTGTGGGCTCAGTGTTGCCACTCAGCCGAGACTCACCCACTTCACGAGTACGGGATATTCATGACAGGAAGCGTGGAGTGCCGCCCTTTCACGCAGTCTCAAACCACATGGACCTCCATCGCGTCATCATACCATCATGCTCATCATCATCATCATGCATGATTGAAAAAAGAAAAAAAAAAGAAGCTTCCTAGCCTTCATGTATTCCACCCATGACCTGGGAGGAATACCACTGGAGCTGGCGAAGAGTTAGGGTTAAAAATAGGGACATCGTGCCCCGGGTACATTGTCTCCGACCACAACATACCCGCCACATAGTTTGCGCAAATGCAGATCAGTGGTAGGATCGGATCCGGAGAGAAAGAATGGAAAAACAGACAATTACAGGTACGGCATGAGTTTCCACTCCACTCACACATGTCGAGTTACAGTGCATGGGTGCACGCATTTAAGTCTCGGCATACTGATGACAATAAAATGTTGGCGTACGGGCGAGTGTGTGTGTGTGTGTGTGTGTGTGTGTGTGTGTGTGTGTGTGTGTGTGTGTGTGTGTGCGCTCGCGTGCGTGCGTGCGTGCGTGCGTGCGTGCGTGTGTGTGTGTGTGTGTGTGTGTGTGTGTGTGTGTGTGTGTGTGTGTGTGTGTGTGTGTGTGTGTGTGTGTGTGTGTGACACATGGATTTATCTGTTCTTTCATTCAAAATGCCAATTCCAACTGTCCGAACAGAATAAACACGCACGAGTTTCAATCTAATAACAACAAAAAAAACCCAAGAAAAAAAAAAAAGGGAAAAAAAGGGAAAACACCCAAAACGTAGAAAAACCTCACGATCTCCAATGACGATAAAATAAATCACGAAAGGTACAATTGATATTTAAATGCGCGACGTATTTGAGAACTTTAACATTTCTCCCTAACGTTTGCAGGTAAACAAACCGTGGTTCAGGTAGACATTTTCCGGATGCACGCCGCTCTTCTGAAAGGAAGTGAAATGCCATCCCAGTTCACACTTAGATAAACCTGACACGTGTCAATACACGTGACATTCATTAATATTCAAAATGCAATTCACAGTTTGCAAGAGCTTTAGAATGTGCCGGTTCAAGTGGTATTTACTGTCATCCAATTGTAAAACGCCCACTAAGCATATTTTCCCTACGCTGACTGCGCCAAACATTATTTACTTTTGGGTCTGTCGGATGGATTTTGATCTCATTTTTCGCGATAGTTTAATGCGTTCTGGGTTCTCTCAATTTACATGACTGAAGGTTTCACGACATGACAGCAATGCATCACACTTTTCCTGCGGCACGTATTCATTTAGAGGAATTCCGTTGTGATTCTCGCATACCACGAGGCTTAGAATTTGTATTTGATTTATTCAATCTCGATTTCGTTTCTATTTGAAAGGAAACAGTTGCGCTGTGTAAATAAGGAGTTAACGAGGAAGTGGGGGCGAGAACTGGAGGGAGGGGAGGGGAGGGGGGGGGCAGTGGGTTAAAAGGAGTGAGGAGGGTGAATAATGATAATAATAGGAAAAAAAACAACAACCAACAATAATAATGTGTATATCTTAAACTGCATATATATACCATGCGAGTTCGTGAGTGTGTGTGTGTGTGGGGGGGGGGGGGGGGGGGGGGGAAAGCCGGGATAGCCGAATGGTAGAGCGTTGGACACCTAATGCTCGGGTCGTGAGTTCGAATCCCGGCTGGGACCAAATATTCATACCGGCCTTTTCCTCGTTGCCCCGTCTTTGATATCACCCTGACGTGAAAGGACGTTAAACTCCCAAACACCCCCGTGTGTGTGTGTGTGTGTGTGTGTGTGTGTGTGTGTGTGTGTGTGTGTGTGCGTGCGTGCGTGCGTGCGTGCGTGCGTGCGTGCGTGCGTGTGTGTGTGTGTGTGTGTGTGTGTGTGTGTGTGTGTGTGTTGTGCAGCCCGTATAACCGGTCCTATGTCGGAAAACAATTCCTGACAATCTAAAAACAAAAACACATTGACGTAACGCATCACAAAGTCCCCACGGGATCAAGAAGGGCAACTCCCTCTGCGAATCAGGGGCTGCAACTTTCCCCCATGACGCTGCTCTGCTTATTAAGATGGATGCGTCAACCCACATCTTGACGCTTTGCGCCAATTTGCCCGGTTTCCTAACCCTGGCCGATCCGTTGAAAGGAATTGTGGAAGGGAGACAATAAGGCTATTGCACTAGAGTTACCCGAACACAACCATATCCCCCAAGGGTCTTCACGTTTCTGTATCATTTTATCCAGAGGAAGACAAAAAGCACTTAGCGGGGGGAAACAGTGTAGTGAGTAGGCAGATTCTTGCACAAATTTAGTTTAAGGTTTGATGTTTGATTCCTTTGCAAATTTGCTCCTTAAAAGGACGCACACAACACTAACAGGGCAAGAGAGTGTAGCCCGTGGGCAGATCGTTTTGTTAGTTTAAGGTTGGATTTGTTTTTTCTTTGTTAGTTTCACGTTTTATCACGTTTAACTTTTATTCTTTTTTTCTTTTTTCTATATTTCTGTTTTGGGATTTTCAAACAAGTGACAAACACACAATGACAACATCCAATAAAGACATCAACGAGACAGGTTCAGATATATTAACTTTCATTCGGTTTTCTTTCTTCTTGTTTGAAAATTCCTTTTAACTAGTTTGCAATACCACCCGCCCTCTCTCTCTCTCTCTCTCTCTCATTGTTGCAATGGTAGCATTAGCCCCTTTAAACACACGGGGTGGGTGGGTGGGTCTTTGGGTGTTTAACGTCTTTTTCCACCACATAGGGTGATATCAAAGACGGGACAACGATGAAAAAGCCAGCACAAATAAAAACACACTGAAATCTTAGATAGATAGATAGATAGATAGATAGATTCACAGACTGTACTTAAAATAAATAATTTAAAAAATGAATATAACTTTGAGTCAAAGGAACTCTGATATTTAAATCATTTTTCAAAGCAAAGACAGGAAGATTTGAGTCACTGGATTTATTTAGTTTATTTGCAGAGCAGAAACATTTTATTGAGCATTTTGGAATTGTATCTAGCAATCATATTGTTTTCAAGAAGTAGCACACGTAATACTTGGTAAAGTAGATGATACCATTTCGGTTGTTCGCATTTCATCAGTCTAAATAGTAGAGATGATACAGCAAAACAAAAGCGACGGTTCATAATCGTAAATGTCGAGACACAGAGAACTGGTCTTTCAGTTAAAGCGACTCCATCCAGGCTGGCTGTTTATGAACCGTAGCTGTTGAAGTCATCACTGTCGTCCTTTAAATCTAATCTGAAGACACACTTGTTCTTAAAGTATTCGAGCTCATCTGTGTGGTCTGCTGCTGTCTACAAATCTTAAAAATAATGCGCAAGGGTTGTAACATTATGCATGTATAGAAAATCTTGTAATGTCCTGCTATTAGCTCTTCACCTCTGGTGTCTTTGAAGGTTTTAGCCGGCTCAGAGTTGATTATGTATAAATGCTACCCTGTCTATGCTTTCGTTTCTTGTTCTTACCATTGTTTTTATTTCACTTGTGTTTTATCTTTTTTTTTATTTGGTCTTTTGTGCGGCGTAAGTCCTAACTAACTAACTAACTAACTAACTAACTAACTAACTAACTAACTAACTAACTAACTAACCAACTAATAACTAACTAACTAACTAACTAACTAACTAACTAACTAACTAACTAACTAACTAATAACTAACTAACTAACTAACTAACTAACTAACTAACTAACTGACTAGTTTGGGTCTTTGTTTTAATTCATTTGTGTTTTGTCCCTGCTGGTTCTTCTTTATTTCATCTACGATCTCTGTTCTAAACCTGTGCTTTTTATTTTTATTTTTTTATTACTTTATAAGTTGTTATTCGTGTCGCGTAAGTTGAGAGAATGCGATGTTTTATTTTGTTTTACTTCATTTTTACTGTTTTAATATTGTAAGTCGCTTAGAGCTTGGTCCCCAGGGATAAGCGCCCTCCCAGCTACAAGTGTTGTTCTGATGATGATGATGATGATGATGATTACTATCATCAATCTGACTTTTAAACCAAGCATGTAGTGTCCGCTTAAAGCTGAGCTGAGGCTTGAGTGTCTTTCTAGTTGTACGCGTGTATCTTGTCAAAGAGCCGGGAGCCGTTGAAACAACTCCATGATAATTCAATGAATTCTCCTGTGTTTGGAGATAGGAAAATGTTTCGGTTTGGGTACGCCAAATTCAAACTCGGCTTCCGGCAGCCTTCATTCTTCATTCTTGAGTACGACGTCATTCTTGACCGTGACACCAAGATGGCTGATGGCTTCAAGAGTGAAAGAAGATAGGCTGGATCAAAGCATTCAAGTTGCGACGGTGTACGATGTACAACTAAAGGGAAGTGGACCACGCAGACATATCGACGCTACCTAGGCAGGGCGTCTCTCTAATCCAAGATGTGACTTCCCCGATCACTCATGGGTTACCCGAACTAGACGCTACCAGACTGCAGCGTTTATCGTGGAATTACACAATTTAAGAGCGAACTGGTCGAAGAAATCCGACCCCTATTTGGCATGCGGCAGTCACGGTGGTGATGATGTCATCTTAGTGTAGGCTTGCGAAGATAAGATGTGTGTGGATGAAGGATCTATATGTAGAGAGAGCTGTTATCTGTGATCTGTATTCTGTGTTAGGCCTGCCCCTCCTTTTTAACTGTTATTTTTTTTTTTTTTTTTTTTGCTGCCACAACTCTTTGCCAGCTCCAGTGGTGTTCCTCCCACGTCATGGGTAGAATCCACGGAGGGCTCGGAAGTTGGGGCAATTTTTTTGTATTATGCATGATGATGGAGATGAGGATGATGGTAAGATGATGCTATGGATATCCGTGTGGTTTGGGACTGCGGGACAGGGCCGCATTCCACGCTTCCTGTCATAAATATCCCGGCACTAACCAGGCCCGGGAACTACGGCACCTGCGGTGCCGGCCGTGTAATCATCCACATCATAAGACGTGTCATACCAAGGGAAGCACCCCCAAAGTCGCACCCGTGAAGTGGGTGAAGCTCGGCTGTGTGGCAACAGCCTCCCCATTGGGCCCATAGCACACCCGCTCTGGGTAGGAGCCGACCTAGGTAGGAAAAATCCCGCTTGCCTTGGCTGGGACTCGAACCCGGGTCTCCCGGTCCATAGTCCGAAGTGTTAACCACTACACTACGGGGGCCGGTCTTAACTGTTATTCTTAGTGCTTGTTTAACATAGTTTAATGTGAGGCAATGCCAATGCCTATTCTCTTAAATTGTGTTTTAGCCAATGACTGAGTGTGTGAATGTGTATATGTATTTCTATGGTATGTTTGTGTATATCAATTGTGTTTTTTTATCAAGAGGAGCAAAGCAAATTCTTCTTAATTGTAACTAAGAAGCAATAAATCTATCCTATCTTATCTTATCTCATACATGTGAGCTGGAAAGATTTTCGTTAAATACTCCGTTCCAAGCGGCCATTTTCGGGTTTTCTGTTCAAGAACTCAAATAAGACGCAAACTGCGATTGTTGACCCCCCCCCCCCCCCATGTAAGGCTCCTCATATTTTGAACATTAAGTGCAACGATCCAAGCTACCACTAAAACAACTACGAATCATTCATGGGTTAGAAATATTGGCAGATGGTCCATCTACGTTTGCCTGTACTCGTACAGCGCCGTAGAAATGGCGCCCAACACTGGTGTTTTGAGGAGTTTGCGGAAGTCCTGACGGAAAGCGGCACTTATTTGCGACCCCATTTCGCGTGGGCATAAACATTTCCACATGCAAAATTCATATCGCGTTTTGTCCTCGTTTCCCGTTCCTAGTCCAGCACACCTTTTGGAATGTGTGGGCGACTGTCTTTCGTGTAATTAAATAATTAATTCATGAAGCCTAGACGCAAATGGTGCATCACTCGTAGGCGGTGGATGTGTGCGGAAATCGGGGACACTAGCTGTTTCCGTGTTTAGCAGACTTCAAGGAAGCCAGCCTGTCTTTTGAAACAGTTCTGCTCGTAAGTGCGCCTGCACGCTCGAAATACTCTACCTTTTATCCCGTGGCAGTAAGGCACAAAAAAAAATGTTGTTTCTGGTAACCCGACCGACCCTATTACCCCCCCTCCCCCCGACCCTAAATTTCTTTTTGGCTGCTGGAAAAAAAAAATACAAGCACAACCAGTTTCGGTTTTCATGCGCCTGTCGTCAGGGAAGTCGTGCGCCATCGCGGACCCAAGATTAGAACGAAATATGGTAAGATAGTGTGTTATAATATAAAATACAGTTTCACAGAGCATCATTTCTTATTAATACCCCTGTTTCTTTGTTCTTGGATATCTCTGTATGTGTGTGTGTGTGTGGGGGGGGGGGGTAAAAACAAACTAACAAACAAACAAACAAACAAACAAACAAACAAACCCTACCTACCTACCCTATTTTTTTTTAGCCGTGTTACCAGAAACAACAATTTTTTTTTGCCTAATCACAATTTAGCAGTTGAATTGGGAAGACGAAGTGACACACCTGGAGAGGTCAGACTTTTGTTCGAGATGTGATATATCAGTACTCGGTCTTATGTTTCAACATGAAACTACTCTTCGCTATCATCTCTTTGAGGTCTGAAAATGCTGTCAGTTGTGTTGGATATTATGCGTGGTATCTGATGTATCTGTAAACCAAACAAGAAAACATGCACAGACAACCACACGCAGGCGCGCAAACACCCCCTGGTACAGACAATACAACCTAAAGACCACGCACGAATACAGCCAAGTAACTTTAACAACAAAACTCTATTTGTCCATCTGAAGCAAACTTTGTCTATGGAAGGAATCAAACAAATACACACCTGTCGACCCACAAAGACAAACAAAACTCCGGTTGCAATTCCGGGGGAAAAAAGAACAGTGAAAAAAAAATGTTAAATTTTTTTTAAATAAAAAGTACTCGATGATGAATTACACCCGATACCTATCAAACTCCCTCACAGTCCACCAAATAGCACGCACTTTTCATTCTTTATTCTTCCTCTGAGAAACTGTTGAAAGTTCCTTGTCGAAATCTCAAGACAGTAGGCGAGCGCTCGTTTAACTTTGCTGCCCCTTCACTCTGGAACGCACTACCTGCCGGTCTGAGAGACCTGTCGGACATAGATTGTTTCAAGTCTGACCTGAAAACGCATCTGTTCAACTAGGTCCGCCGAAGTCCTCCTGATTCAGCTGCTGTGTGTGTGTGTGTGTGTGTGTGTGTGTGTGTGTGTGTGTGTGTGTGTGTGTGTGTGTGTGTGTGTGTGTGTTTGTATGTTTTTCATATTAAATAAATTTTGTTGGTATGAATGCGGGAGTACGCGCATTGAGTCACTTCATCAAAATTTTGTGCTATATATGTTACAGTCAAAGCTGGAAATTAGTCATTTCCAAAAATTTCAGGCATTCCCAGAGAATGACTGAAAATGGAAGCCTCTGATTTACTGGGTTTGCCTGATTGTCATTTTGACCGTCAGGCATTCCCGGAGAATGACTAATTTCCAGCTTTGACTGTAACACACACACATATATATATTCATTATTATTATAACATATACTATATTTCAAGATGAAATGCAAACGTTTATACCGTACACATTATGAGTTCAGTTTCGTCTTTCAGTTCTTGTAGATTCACGTCACTAGAAACATCAAAGAAAGCATGGCATCATGATGGCTGACGATTGTTATGTAATCTGCAGCGGTCTCGGGCCTAGCGGGGAAGGCCTACGCCTTGCGTAATAGTGGCTTGAAGTGGCTCCTACTGGTGTGCAGTGGCTTGTTACTTTTAGCCAGTCTTATCATATTGTGGGCAGGGGGTGGTCGGGCTCGGTCTCTTAATAATAATAATAATAATAAAAATAATAATAATAATAATCTTATATAGCCCAGTATCCCCACAAGGTGAGCTCAAGGCGCTTCACAATGACTGTCTAAACTAAGAGTCTGCAACACATACTGACATAACACACCACACACACACACACACACACACACACACACACACACACACACACACACACACACACACACACACACACACACACACACATCTGCCACTCCACCAGCAACAGGGCTCAGAATGGGTCGAAATCTGTGGTGAATCTAGTTGTAGGACAGTCTGAACAAGAAGGTTTTCAGTTTGGCTTTGAAATCAAGCAAATCAGATGCATTACGAATGCACTGGGGAATTCCAAATTACAGGGGCTTGGTACTGAAATGATCTTTGTCCAAAGGACTTAGTGTAGGTCTTAGGTACGACAAGAGTTACGTGGGTAACGCTGCACCCGCGGGGACGCGCTCCCTGGAGAACGAGGGCAGCAGGGGTGGTCGAATGGTAGAGCGTTGGACTTCTAATGCTCGGGTCGTGAGTTCGATCCCGGCTGGGGCCAAATATTTGTGCTGGCTTTTTCATCGTTGCCCCGTCTTTGATATCACCCTATGTGGTGGAAAAGGACGTTAAACCCCCAAACACCCACCCACCCACCCCTCGAGAACGAACGATCCAAATTTCCCTCGAAGAGCCAAGATAATAAACTTTTTTTATATTTTAAATCCCATGGCAACCCCCTTTGTCGAATATGTCCATAGTCAAGTATTTGGAGAACTGAGTGGAGGAAGCTCTTCAGACTTTAGAAACCATAATTAGTAGGCCTACGCAGTCGTGGGCGGATGAATTTGAGCACATGGGCAATGACGTCATTCACACCAGCAACCAGATCCATAAATATAGAAGTGTTGGATTAAGAAGTGCTGGATTTTTTGGGGGGGGGGGGGGGTGGGGGGGGATGGGGGTGGGGGGGGGTTGTGGATGGGGTTGGTGAAATCGGGATTTGGGAAGGGGGGGGGGGGGGGTTGGGGGCATCTTTCCACGCCTGCCGTTGACCACCCTCCCGGCTAAATATTCTACAATTAATACCAACCCGCTAGACCTGTTTTGCGTCGAACGAAAATTTCAAATGTCAAAAGCCAAAGCAGGACTCCCACAAGACCTACCCACCCTACCTCAGTCCAGCCACGGTGCCCAGTCGCCTGCGCGCGTTAATTATTTCACCTCGCTGTTCCTCCGCGCTGAGGACGCAGGAGAGACGGCGCGTGACCTGAATGCGTGTCCCTGGTTGGTCAAATTAACCAGACACTGCGAGACACAATCAACAATGTAGACCTGAGGTTTGGAGGGGCTATCAATACTTAGCAAACACCATCAGAGTTTTGGTGAAAAATGTGCGTGTCGGCGCTTTGCTGTCTCTGTGGCTTTTGTTTTATCACTCCGAGGGGTGGGGGTGGGGGGGGGGGGGGGGGGGGGGGAGTGGGACCTGGGAGGAGGGATGGTAATCTGACGTTTGAGTCTCTGTTTTTGTTGTTGTTGTTTTCACAGCTTTACCGAGGAAGGAAATGACATTCCGACACCTTTTCAAATTCTCTCTCTCTCTCTCTCTCTCTTTGGAAGAGTCTGAAGAAGTATCTGTGTGTGTGTGTGTGTGTGTGTGTGTGTGTGTGTGTGTGTGTGTGTGTGTGTGTGTGTGTGTGTGAGAGAGAGAGAGAGAGAGAGAGAGAGAGAGAGAGAGTACAAATACTTGTATGTGTTTTTTTTCAAAACCTGTGTAAAAAACCCAAACGAAGCGCCCCCCCCCCCAACCATTAAAAAGAAAACACAAACAAAGAAAAAGAACAAAGAAAAAAGAACAAGAACAACACACAAAACACGAAATTTTTATTTCATTTTTATTCCACGAGATGATACCCAAAGAATGAAAATGGAAACTGAAAGGGGGGGGGGGGGGGGCTTGTTTTTGATGAACTGACGATAAAGATAGTTTACCGCAGATGAGTATACTTACAAAAGATTTCTTATTTCGTTCAGGGTCCTTTTAGATCTAGAAATTGGTACAATCTTTGTGAAAGATAAGAGCTGGAATGCAGGGAGCAATGTGGCGATATGATGGTGGTGGTGGTGATACTTATGTTGTTAGAGAGGGAGGGAGGGGGGGGGGGAGAGCGAGAGACCTGGTTAATTTCTAGGCTTAGTCGGAAGGCAAGTTGAAGTACTTTTGCTGTTCACGAAACATCAGTGCAACCATCCCTCAACAGGGGCGATCCACAGGGTTCGGAAAAAAAAAAAATAAAAAGGGGGGTGGGGGTGGGGGGGGGGTATATGCATTTGCGTTTTTGTGCTTGTGTGTGTGTGTGTGTGTGTGTGTGTGTGTGTGTGTGTGTGTGTGTGTGTACAATTACATATTTTGGCGGAAAGTCTTTCGGTCTAAAATTAGAAAAAATGACATAATCGCCAAATATTGAGCTCCTCGGATAAGATCATGTTTTTTACTGGTAGTTGATCTTATCAGAGGACTGTTTAGCGTGCCCCTCGGATAAGATCAAAAAAAGTTTTGGTCCCGTGGGGGGTCACCTTAAGCGAGGAGTACAGTACTGTATGTATAGATTTTATTTGTTGAGATTTTCAAAACTGTGCTTACTCCTCAGCTGTGTCATGTCCGCTATGCCCTTGCCATCTTTTAGTTTAGATTTCTTAGTTTAGTTGCATAGTATTAGACTTGGACATCACACATTACTTTAGGATCTGTGTTTAATATGTATGGATTTGTATGTCTAGATAAATTAATGTGTGTGTGTGTGTGTGTGTGTGTGTGTGTGTGGTGTGTGTGTGTGTGTGTGTGAGCCAGAAGAAAATTTTCTGCCATCGACAGACAATAAAGTTATATTGAATTGAATTGAATTGAAACAAATTGGCGAGCAAGAAATTACAACAAGCAAACAAAAACAAAACAAAACAACAACAACAACAACAACAAAATCTGCCTAATCACAGTAGAATCAGACAGTGAAGAGTTAAAAACGAAGGAAGCGAAAGGCTGAATCTATGCATAAGGTCGCGCTGATGAGTGAGAAGTTTAGCCTAAGGCTTAAAGCCGCGCAGAGACGAAGCAGAAACTCTGTCTTTAAAACTTCTGTCCATAACGCCGCTGAGTTGGAAGACTGCCGCTTACGAATCTCTCTTTCAGCTTCTTAGCCCCGACTGTCTGGAACTCCTTGCCAATCGAACTACGCCTTCAGACCTCACTGCCTCTGTTTAAATCGCATCTGAAGACCTATCTCTTCCGCCAAGCCTTTGATCGCTAAACCTCTGTCAAGTCTGTCCGCCTGCATCATGAGTTCGTTGCACTGCCAAACTGTATGAATGCTGAGTGGATGTAAATAGCGTGCGTGCGTGCGTGCGTGCGTGTGTGTGTGTGTGTGTGTGTGTGTGTGTGTGTGTGTGTGTGTGTGTGTGTGTGTGTGTGTGTGTGTGTGTGTGTGTGCTTTAGTGCGCAGCGAGTCCTTGAAGTTGGAGAACGGCGCTCTATTATTATTAAGGTTGTTTGCCAGGGCCCGCATGTAAAAGTCGGGGTTAGGGAGTTTAACCCCCCCCGGGTAGAGTCTATCCTCGAACTAAACTAGCTCTAGGGTTAAATGTTCTGTTGTTTTTTGTTTGTTTGTTTTAAATCAGGAAGCGGGTCCATTCCAACAAGGTGCCTTTGCCGTCATAGAAGGATTTTTGTCTTTCTTTCTTCGCTTCCTTTTTTTAAATTTAAATTTTGTTTTGGTGTTTCTTTTGTCTTAGTCTGGGTTAGGCCCGTAGCCGTGGGTTAAATTAACCTCGAGTTCTACATATGGGTCCAGATAGAAGAATGTTTCATTTGGCAATTGCAACCTTCTTGGTGTCTTTGTGGTTTCTAATATTAAAGAAATACGACTTTTTTTTTTAGCCTACGGCCCACTCATGAACAGACTGGGACTCGACAAAGCTTTCTCAGTCCGCAACCAAATACAGGCGTGTCTCCAGTTCTGTTGTGTTTCGAATGTGGAAGAACGCGGTGCTATGGCGTTGGAACCCGCTGAATGAAGGTGTTATGATTTGGAGCGGCAATGCACCGGAAAAACGGCCGTCCAGTTTGTATCACCCCTGTGTAGACAAAGGTTCTGTTGTGAGGCGTCCAGTTCAGGGGGACGCTATACCTAAACTAGTGTCCAAAAGAAACGATACCAAGGGTTGGCAAGGACATACAATAAAAGCAGAACAATACAGAAATTTCAGAGTGGTATATTTCATTAGCAAATGTTTCCGGTATTCCCGAGCGCAGACGCTGTATTTGGGACGTGGGATACGTAAACCTATGTTTTTAGGCCTCGGGGATCACTTTGCACAAAAACATTCTGACAACAGTTTGGTATCGTTTCTTTTGGACACTAGTTTATATACTGTATAAAATAAAAATAATGGGTTAAGATTAGGACAAGCATTAAAGACCGGAAAGAAGAAAATTAAGGAAAAAACTATAAGGATAAGAACTGGGGGGGGGGGGGGGTATAGTCAACCGTATACCAACCTGCAGCATTTGCAGAAGACGTCAACAGTATGCATGTGCAGAGCGCAAGCACAATCGATGTGGAGTGAGTTCCGTACGACATCATGAAGCAACAGAAAACAAGTACGTCAGTCCAGTTGGCAGACACGTCTTAAGCACAGTTCGTCACACTCGGAGGCTTCAGACAGATTCTTGAGAGGCTTGAAGGCCGTGCAGTTGTTTTTCGTGGTCAGAGCCGTGACGAAGAAGATGGCTCAGTAATGTGCCACACGTCACGTCAGCTTGCGTAATGGTTCCCACCTGAGTGCTTGCGCGTCCGGTTTGATAATCACTGTCACACCCACACACAGATTGCCGTGTCGATAAAGAACCGTTTTAGCGACGAACTGGTATATCGTCTAAAGTTAAGCAACAACGTTGTTGACCAACTTCGCTGCACGTTTCGTATTGTCTGGTGACAAACTGTATACACGCTAAAGTTAAAAACGTTGCAAATCAACTTCACTGTACGTTCCGTCAGTTCAAATTATTTCGTCTTCCTCGTCGAAAACCAAAATTGTTCTCTAAATTAAAAAGCAAAAGCGTTGCAGTTCAAGAACTTCACTGTACGTCCCGCCAGTATATAAATATTTCTTATTGTTTGGCGGCAGACTGAGATGTATATTAACGTTAAGAGCAAAAGTGTTGCATACCAAATGTACGTTTCGTCACTATAAATATTTCGTCTTGCGTGGCGACAAACCGAGATACATTCGTTAAACCCAAAAGCGTTGCAGCACTCGAACTTCACTGTACGTTCCGTCAGTATGTAAATATTTCGTATCTTGAAAACAAGAATAAAAATCCCCTGAAAATTTAGCACAGTGGCAAAACTTTGAAGCAGAACCGCTCACGTTTCATTCCCTTGGCTACAGTTACTGCGTTAACCACGATTTCATTGATCTGCTGTTTTTTCAATGGGTCCAGCTAGCTCACACGAAGTCTGCTCTATTTCGCCTCAATGAATTCTGACGTGTCAGATCTGTTTCTGTCTCTCTTTTACGTTTCCAGCACCAATCCTGAAGACCTGTCAGGTCAACCGGTCTTTGACAACTTCGCGTTGCGCAGTCACAGCAGGAATGGCCGGTGCTATAGCTCGTGGATGATGTATCGAACGGGCGATGACGCCAAAGATTCAGCTCACACTCCAAGCTGAATTATTCACAATGACAAAGATTTTACTGTCGTCTGCACATTGTTCATTCAGTTCATTTTTATATCTTTCAGTGCTGATGGGTCGGTCTTTCTATTTCTTCTTCTTTTTTGTGTTCTCAGATCACCATAACATATACCGCATCTGGAAAAGGTTCAGGTTCACCCTTGCTCTTAAAGAATTTTGTCCCGGATTCTTCAAACTGACGCGTTCTGCTTCAGAAGGCAAAAACTCAAACCTCTAAGCGGATACAGGCTGGCAATCCCTCCTTTTCATAGATTTTTTTTTTTTATTAAACGCAGACTTTGTTTGCTGACACAAGTCTCGAGTGGATTCTGCTGAGCCCCTCTATCAGCGGTTGTCGCAGAAACGAGAAAGACAGTCTGGGAGTTGTTTAAGAACTCATTTTAGAACCTGATGGCCTGCGATTTATGAGGACTTCTTTCGGGCGTCTATTCAGTGTTTCAGAAGTCTATTATCCATAAACAGTACAGGGTAAGCGTGTTATTTTGATGAAACTTGTACAGCTATCCTGAACGTTTTAAAGGGAAATGCAGGAAAGTTGATTACTGTTTTCTATAACGATTTTCTTAGGCGTCATTTCAGAGAATCAGAAGTCTGGAATATTTCATAACTCCTTTAAAGAAAAAGGGAAAGCTTGCTGTACTGATTAAAAGGTAAACGATGTTATGAACTTTTCAACGGGTAAGGCGGTTTATTTTATTTTGACATTAGTCCTGTTTAGAAGAACATTCAGAAAATAGTCGAGTTTTATGGGGTCTTCTTAGAATCAGAAGTCTGGAATATTTCGTACAAATGGGTAAGCTTGGTTTTTGTTTTTTTCACGAAACGTATAACGCTGACATAGACTTTTCAAAATGAAAAACTAGGAAGTTTTGTTGTTGTTGTTGTTTGTACTTGTCTAATATTCAGGAAAGGCTAAGTTTCATGAGGACTTTCCTGGACGTCTATCCGGTGAATCACAAGTATACAATATTCGAAACTCCTTTAAACACAAATTGGGTAAGCTTTCTGTTTTTCAGTGATGAAAAATGAGTGAGTGAGTGAGTTTTTGAGCTTAACGCCGCGCAAGCGTGATGAAAAATGTAGCGCATGGACTTTTCAAAGGATAGTTTATGCTGTTACTACTCCAGCTCAGCGAATGGGAAAGGCGTTAACAAACGTTTATGTTTCGGCAACATCCAGTAACTGGCTTTGGTTTAGGGTAATGATTTGGACGCAATGATTAAGCGTCAGTCAGTCTTATTGGACACTCCTCAACAAGTACCTGTGGAAAAATTCGGGAGATACCAATGTCACTTAAGTTACCATATACCTCCGACGTTTCAGTTAATCATTTGTACAGTTGTACAGTTGTTCAGTTAATCACTTTTCACGCCTACCTTCGGGAAAAAAAGTAATGCCATATAAGTTACGTGAGAATTTTGCGCTATATAAGTACAATTCATTATTATTATTATTATAAGTTGCTCCACTCCCTTAACGTTAGTCAGTCATTTGCGCTGGATACTTTGAAACTTTGAATGCCTACTTTGGGAAAAAGAAAATCAATGCCACAAAAGTTACCCTACGTCCTCGGCTTCAGTCACAGGTGTCCAAACCCCCCTTTTTCTAAATCATGCGACTTCACGGTTTCATCCGATAAGAGGCCGTTTTGCATCCAAAAGAGAATTCCCCTTCACAAGAACCACAACTGTCCCGAACGGCTTCGAGTCGCCAGGTGGCGGTAAGAGAAGTGGGTGCTGCCGACGCGGTCCGTGATCTGACTTCTGCCGCCTTGCTCAGTGGCAGGAAAGTTGTCGTCTGCTATCACATTGATCGTCCACTTAAGCTCTGTAATGACGGGGTAAAAGAGGGGGTGGATGGGCGGGTGAGGTGGGGGTGGGGGTGTGGTGGAGGCTGGGTGGTGGGGGCGAGGTGAAAGTCGGTTGTGGTTTCGCTGATGGTCGTGGGAGGGAAGGGTTGCAGTTCTGAATTTCAATTGGCTGTCTGCTGAGAGAGAGAAAGAGAGAGAGAGAGAGAGAGAGAGAGAACTTTATTTATTTCGGCTTTCCAGCAGAAGTGATTTAACAAAACAATGATTAATTTTCAATCAGCCGTTGCTCTCTCTCTCTCTCTCTCTCTCTCTCTGTGTGTGTGTGTGTGTGTGTGTGTGTGTGTGTGTGGAGAGAGAGAGAGAGTCAACGTTGCTGGTCAGAACACCGTAAATTAAGGGAGCTCTTCCTATTTTGAGACGTTTGTGTCCAAAACGTGTTTAATCCAGATATAACCACTGTTGCACGTGTGAGTTCCTTGAATGGTTCTTAACACATACAAGAGCAAAATGTTGTCAACCCCAAAGGCACCGTGAGCATGCTTACTGCATGGAAGTTTTCTTGTAGCGCTATACAAATGGCCAGTCATCATCATAATCATCATCATCTTGCCGTTCTAGCTCCATATCGCCTCACTGCTGTGCACATCCACATCACTACCTACAAGGGGAGCCGGGGTGGCCGAATGGTAGAGCGTTGGACTCTCAATGCTCGGGTCGTCAGTTCGTATCCCGGCTGGGGCCAGATATTTGTGCTGGCTTTTTCATCGTTGCCCCGTCTTTGATATCACCCGTATGTGGTGGAAAAGGACGTTGATCCCCCAAACACCCACTCCACCCTCACTACTTACAAATTAGCTCCCTTAAAGTCTTAACACGTACGGCAGGAATACTACAGCGTGTGGAAACCTTTTCATCCAATACGCTGAGTCTGTGTATCAGAATGAGTCACTTGGGGCACAGTATAGCATCTGAATCCATTGTGGAGACTGGCCAGCGTGTAAGTTGTGCTACAGACTCTGTAGAAGTGCACCGCGTACTAAGCAGACTCCGTATTTGGGTTGCGTACTGAGGACCAGCAAGACGGCGCTGATTGGTTGCTATTTTTTAGCTCTTCTCTCTCTCTCTCTCTCTTGCTTTGGAAATGTTCATCCCACAAAATTTGAAAACAATAAATGCAAATCTTAATTCCGAAACTTAAATAGCTGAGCTGACCCTTCGCACCACGTGATTGTAATGTGTTTATGTCCAGTGTGTGAGAGAATGTGTGTGATTCACGTGAACGTGCGTGTTGGGTTCGGTTCGCGGCGCTTTGAGCCGATTCATGAAATTGGATGAAGCGCCTATACAATACTCATTATTATTATTATTATTATTATTAATCAGCGTTTTCGAGTCCCAGTCTGTTCAAAATGGGCCGTAGGCTGAAAGAAAGTTGTGTTTCACTAATACTGGAAGCCACAAAGTCGCGAAAACGGTCGCAACGGCCAAATGAAACAGAGAGTATCCTTCTCTCTGGGAAACCTTAAAGATTCGAAAGCGGCAGTTTTCCATCTTTTTTTTAAACTACTTTTTCCACACACACCAACTCATTGTTGTTGATGGGACATGGAGTAGAGTACATACATGTATACACACGTGTACATTATATGATATACATATCCATAAATATACCTAATATACATAATTATATGCGTTCGTACACATACATATGCCCACATCCGTGATTTTACTCATATCTGTATGTAAGAAGAATGTGCGTGCATTTTTTGTGTGGAAATAGAGATAGAAATAGATAGATAGATAGATAGATAGATAGATAGAGAGAGAGAGAGAGAGAGAGAGAGAGAGAGTTAGTTAGTTCGTTAGTTAGTTATTTAAGGCTTAACGCCGCGCAAGCAACAAAGACTAATTCGCGGCTAATGGGTGTCCTTTTCTGCCAGGCCCTTTAAAACATAAAAATTTCCACGCTAAAACAAGATGTAGATATATTTTAAAAGTGAGAGAGAGAGAGAGAGAGAGAGAGAGAGAGAGAGAGGGCGCGTGTGTGGTTGGTATTTGTCTGTACTGGTATGTTGCAGAATATATTCAAAATACAGTTAGTTATTGTTGGGTTAGTTTTTTTTATTATTATTTGTTTTCCATCTCAGCGGAGTTATGAATATGGAGACTTTTTTTTAAAAACAGTTTTGGTTAAGTCAAACACTTTCAGCTGTTGCTTGTAACTCAGAATTGAAAGATTACATGAGATTGAAATTTATCACTTTGAAAAAACAACAACAACCGGAAACTGTATGTTTAAACATGCTAACACCACACAACACAGTAAAATAACACGAACGACAGAACTGCTCGATCACACACGAAAACATTCAGAAACACTCGGGAAACACTCCTCAATTATTAAGCCTCGTGTTTGTCAGTGTCAGTATTGGTTTTGTTCAAGTTTCTTCTTTTCTTTATTGTTGATGTTGTTGCTCGTCTATTTCTTCTCCATCTTTATTGTTGATACTGTTGCTCGTGTCTTTTCTTCTCCATCTTTATTGTTGTTGTTGCTCGTCTCTTTTCTTCTCCATCTTTAGTGTTGTTGTTGTCGCCTTTCTTCTCCATCTTTATTGTTGATGTTGTTGCTCGTCTATTTCTTCTCCATCTTTATTGATGTTGTTGCTCGTCTCTTGTCTTCTCCATCTTTAGTGTTGTTGTTGTTGGTCGCCTATTTCTTCTCCATCTTTATTGTTGATGTTGTTGCTCGTCTATTTCTTCTCCATCTTTAGTGTTGATGTTGTTGCTCGTCTATTTCTTCTCCATCTTTAGTGTTGATGTTGTTGCTCGTCTATTTCTTCTCCATCTTTATTGTTGATGTTGTTGCTCGTCTATTTCTTCTCCATCTTTAGTGTTGATGTTGTTGCTCGTCTATTTCTTCTCCATCTTTAGTGTTGATGTTGTTGCTCGTCTATTTCTTCTCCATCGTTAGTGTTGATGTTGTTGCTCGTCTATTTCTTCTCCATCTTTAGTGTTGATGTTGTTGCTCGTCTATTTCTTCTCCATCTTTAGTGTTGATGTTGTTGCTCGTCTCTTTTCTTCTCCATCTTTATTGTTGATGTTGTTGCTCGTCTATTTCTTCTCCGTCTGTATTGTTGATGTTGTTGCTCGTCTATTTTTTCCTCCATCTTTATTGTTGATGTTGTTGCTCGTCTCTTTTCTTCTCCATCTGTGCTGTTGATGTTGTTGCTCGTCTCTTTTCTTCTCCATCTTTATTGTTGATGTTGTTGCTCGTCTATTTCTTCTCCGTCTGTATTGTTGATGTTGTTGCTCGTCTATTTTTTCCTCCATCTTTATTGTTGATGTTGTTGCTCGTCTCTTTTCTTCTCCATCTGTGCTGTTGATGTTGTTGCTCGTCTATTTCTTCTCCATCTTTAGTGTTGATGTTGTTGCTCGTCTATTTCTTCTCCATCTTTAGTGTTGATGTTGTTGCTCGTCTATTTCTTCTCCATCTTTAGTGTTGATGTTGTTGCTCGTCTCTTTTCTTCTCCATCTGTGTTGTTGATGTTGTTGCTCGTCTATTTCTTCTCCGTCTGTATTGTTGATGTTGTTGCTCGTCTATTTCTTCTCCGTCTGTATTGTTGATGTTGTTGCTCGTCTATTTCTTCTCCATCTTTAGTGTTGATGTTGTTGCTCGTCTCTTTTCTTCTCCATCTGTGTTGTTGATGTTGTTGCTCGTCTATTTCTTCTCCGTCTGTATTGTTGATGTTGTTGCTCGTCTATTTCTTCTCCATCTTTAGTGTTGATGTTGTTGCTCGTCTATTTCTTCTCCATCTTCATTGTTGATGTTGTTGCTCGTCTATTTCTTCTCCATCCTTATTGTTGATGTTGTTGCTCGTTTCTTTCTTCTCCATCTTTATTCTATGACGTTGAGAAATCTGGCTGTATTTGTACTTCGCGCCGTCCGTATGAGGGAAATCCCATTTAGTCAGTTCCGTTGAATCATGACAGTGTATTTGAGTCCGTGTCATATAATGATCTGGTTTCATTTCATTTTGCAGGTTATTCTCAACCCCTTGACATAGGCCTTTTGGCCATTAAATAAACAAACAGACAACTAGTCTTCAAATAAAAGCGACAAAAAAGGGACAGAAACCAGTTAACTTTCACAAAGGACGGCACGGGTCAACGTTTCAGCTTTCGCCTTCCTCAGGACACAAACAAATGGGACATAACTTCAACAAACAAAAGGTAACTCTGCTGACATACTGATATACACGGCGCGAGAAAAATAATAAAAATAAAAATAAAATAATAATAAATAAATAAATTTAAAAAAAAACGATGGGGGAGAAAAGGACCAGAAAACAATAGTAAAAACATCACAAGACCCATCCTTTGGTGACAGAAGACCGTTTCCTTTTCTAACTAATCTTCAGCCTGAAGTCACGTTTTCAAAGCGGCTGGTACCTGTACTTTACTGCTCATGGATATCTTGGAGCCCCATCACCCCCCCCCCCCACCTCCCCTCATCCGACCCACCCACCCACCGCACCCCTTAGACCTTTATCCTTTTTACGTTTTTTGTCATTCATAGCCTGCAGTATTTTCACATGGTCACGTTTTCAAAACGGTTGGATGCAGTAACTTGCACCCAGATACCTACACTAGTTTGTTTTCATCCAAAAATCAAAGCCATCTCAAATTCACAGTCTCTCTCTAGTTTCTATGCAAGAAACAAAAGTTTTGAAGTTCCCAGTGTAGTCCTAACCCATTCATCTAACGACATTGACATTAAAAAGAAATTTCCCGTTGAGTTTGCGCAGTAAAATGCGTTGGCCGAAATACACACGTACGCCAGTGCGTGATCAGTGCCCTTTTTTTACGGTTTGAGGCTGAAAGAAGAGTTTAAAAAGCTTTAAATTCAGCCATTTTTTTCAGTTGCGTGCACGTTTTTCACTCCATCAAGTACAACTTCGAATAAAGAAACACACAACAATACAAAAGTGATCGTTGAAAAAGGCGAAGAGATTTCAAGATGAATTGTGGATAGACACGAAAGGGGTAATTCTTTTTCTGCCTGGCACATGTGGCAAACACGAAATCAAACGACCTTGGCGCACATTCGTAGTAATAATATTTTTGCTATCAACTGACGTTGTATGTTTTGCATTTCTGGGGGAAAAAAACAGCTGTTCTCGAGGCTACGCGAAACAATTCGCCTCAATCACCTTTTAGCAGCACGCTGTCTGCTTTTGGCTTACACGTGCAACAAATAGACGACTCCACGCGGCAGTCCTCGAAGCCGAAGCCCCACTCCTTTACTCTGCCATGTATTAGTAAAACACAGTACGTCCATCACGTCATTTTATGGAAAAAAGGGATGATTTCAAGATGAAAGCAATTGACGTAATGGTCTTTTTCCTGAAATGACGTCAGTGGACTTACTGCTTTCTTTACACGTTTTAGTCATGTCAAACTACATGTTCTTCCTTCTTTGTAGTGTCTGGCAAGAAAGTTTGCCAGACGATGCCGTGTGTTGCTCTCATTATGCCGCGGCACACGATTGGCTGAATTCTGGGGCTCCTGATTGACAGGGGTGGAATCGTATATTGAGTTCTTGTATCGCCCTCCGTCGCCTTTCTGTCGTCTCTCTGTGTTAAAAAAAAAAACAAAAAAAAAACAACACTGGCAAAATCTCAGGAACTGCAAACACCAGAGGCACGAAACTTGACCGTAGTGATCGTAGACAGTGACAAGACCTTGTTAGACAAACCCAGAGAATGACCTTGATTAAAGGTCCAGGTCTTATTAGCTGAATAATAGTGAAAACACCTATTTTGAAGAAGAATATCGGCATTACCGGCCCCCGTAGTGTAGTAGTTAGCACTTCGGACTATGAACCGGGAGACCCGGGTTCGAGTCCCAGCCGAGGCAAGCGGGATTTTTCCTCCCTAGGTCGGCTCCTACCCAGAGCGGGTGTGCTATGTACCCAATGGGGAGGCTGTTGCCACACAGCCGAGCTTCACCCACTTCACGGGTGCGACTTTGGGGGTGCTTCCCTTGATGTGACACGTCTTATGATGTGGACACGGCTGGCACCACAGGTGCCGTAGCTCCCGGGCCTGGTTGATGCCGGGATATTTATGACAGGAAGCGTGGAATGCGGCCCTGTCCCGCAGTCCCAAACCACACGGACCTCCATAGCATCATCTTACCATCATCATCCTCATCTCCATCATCATGCATCATAAAAATTGCCCCAGCTTCCGAGCCCTCCATGGATTCCAGCCATTACCAGGGAGGAACACCACTGGAGCCGGCAAAGAGTTGTGGCAGCATAAAAAAATAAAAAAATCGGCATAAAAAAAAGTATTGCAATGACAGGGGGTTTGTTTTACTAGATCTCACTCCCCTGTGATTGAACAGTTTCTGTTTTCACTTTATCACCTTGGCAGGGTCTCGCACGAAACCAGAGTTGACTAAAATTGATTTCCCACCAACCTACGGCCATGAGTATAGGAGAGGAGAAAGGGCGGGGGAGGGGGGGGGTAAGAGGGGGTAGTGACGGGGGGGGGGGGATCATGAGGTGGGAAGTGATATGGACAGGTGTGACAAGAAGAATTAGCGACTGCCTCTAACCTGATATCCAGGCGGATCCGCCGAAGTGTTCCCTAAAGGGCGTGTTTAGACGGAAGCGGCCAAATCCTGGACACGGCCAAACAGCACGGCCAATATTTCATGCTTGGCTCACGATTGTCACTTTGGATAATCAGACTGGTTATAGTCTCCGCGTGCTGTTAATACCCAAGGATGTTTTCACAGTTTCTGCTTCCCTTCAAAGCTTTTCCGTCCGATCCATTTCACACTGGATTTTGTACATTAACAGCAGGGGGGAGGGCAGGAGAGGAGGGGGGGGGGACCTCTATGCGTAATGACTCGTGATCCCTAAGCGGATGAACCCTTCCAATGCGGGAGTTAACCGAGACGGCGGAAAGAATTTTTGGGGGGTGCTACTCCAATTTAAAACATGACGATGGTTGCTTTCAGATAAAGCCGCGTCTCTGATTATGAGCGTGCACAAGGGTGGGGTGGGTGTTTGGGAGTTTAACGTCCTTTTCCACTGAGCATGCACAAGTCTTCATGCTGTAGTAGCAGTTTAAAGCCTCTATGTTCATAACGCATCTGAGAGGGAAAACTACCGCTTACGATTAGTTACGAATCTCTAAGGCCGGGTCTTAACTGGGTACTGCGGAGCGCCACAGTGCTGTCCACAGTTGTGAAACAGTTGTGATTTGGGGGGTTTCCGCCGCTGTGGCGTCATCACAGCAACCTGGATTTCAAATAGCCAAAACTGTGACTGTGGTTTCCGCAACAGATTCTGACTGGCTGTACTACGTCACTCGGCGCGCAAACATGGCTGACAGTGCATCTTCAATCGGTTTGTCACCGAGCACAGCTGTGTACAGTTTTGTAGTTAGTAGACACACCGAGCGCAACGACTGTGATGTGCGCATGTGTGTTTCGCTCGCTGTGCCCAGTTAAGAGCAGGCTTAAGGCTGTTTGCCAGATAGAAGGATGTTTCAGTTGGCCATCGCTACCGTTTTCGCGACTTTGTGGCTTCTGTTTTTCTAGAAATACGACTTTCTTTGAGCCTACAGTCCATTCCTGAACAGACTGGGACTCGACAAAGCTTCTAAAAATAGCCACCAATCAGCGCCGTCTACCTGGTCCTCAGTCCGCTGCCATATGTGACCCGTTCTCACAAAAGGGACCATAAGTCGAAAATTATCAATTTTGAGATATGTATACCACTGCAATCTACTGGTTATGCAGTTTAATTCAATATAAGAATGAAAGCTGTACTACTAAAATTGACAGAAATATCAGCAGTTGAAGTTGGCTACGTACCAGGCGGCCGTACTGACGCCCGGCACTCTTTTCGCCTGTAGCGGTGTTCGGCCTAGCTACTTACGGTCCCTTTTGTGAGAACGGGTCACATATAACGCCGCCTGCTCTGCGCAGGAACAACGGGACACTAATCCCCCACACACGTTGCGATTACACTCGAAACTCTAAATGAGGGAAGATACACACCGAGTACACGTCCTTATTCCGGATTACTAAGAAACGGACACTCGCATGTACTTCAAAAAAGTAAATAGGTTGGATCCTGATGAGGCTGGACCTTTAGCTAAATAGCTATAAATACGGTCAAAACGCCTTGAATGATCATGAATGTCTTAAAAATAGAAGAAAAAGGAAAAAAAAAAAAAAGGAAGTATACACGCGACTTCGGGCATAAAACACGTAAAAGTACAGAGAAAAAGATCTGTCAACTAGACAATACTACATGGAAGGCGTCGGATCCACATGAATAAGGACGTATATCTGACTGGGATAAGCTCAGAATTTTTTTTACCCCCCCCCCCCCCCCGGTACGCTTCTAGAACAACATATACGCCGACCAGAGTCACCGCAGTGTTTTCAGATGTTGTAGTGTGATCCAAGAGACTGATGGCCCATTCACAGATTTAAACGCATTCAATGAAGAGTTTTCCACACGATGTTGCTTGTCTGTCAGTCGTGCGTAAATCGTTATCGAGTGGTTGATACATGGCCCCTTCCTTTCGCACAGACAAACCAAATCCAACAGACAGTTGTTGCACCGATTGTTGCCGGTTTGAAGAGGAGCGCCGGTTGGCTCCTACCCAGAACCCAGGGTGTGCTATAGGTCCAATGGGGGAGGCTGTTGCCGCACAGCCGAGACTCACTCACTTCACCTGTGCGACTTTGAGGAAGGTGCTTCCTAGTTCCCGGGCATGGTTATCGCCGGGATGTTCATGACAGGAAGCGTGGAATGCGGTCCCGGTCACGCAGTCTCAAACAACATGGACCTCCATAGCGTCATCATACAATCACCCTCATCCTCATCATCACGCATAATAAAATTTGCCCCATCTTCCGAGCCCTCTGTGAATTCCACCCAAAACCTGGGAAGAATTCCACTAGAGCTGGCGAAGAGTTTGGGCAGCACAAAAAGGGCCGTTTATCAATAAATAAAAAAACCCCAAAACAAACACACACACAAAAACTAACAACCAGCTTCCACTAACTCACAACAATGCAAAGGCGTGCACTTGGCTTTACCTGAGAGAAATCGTCTCAATTTTTGAATCATGGTGGCACAGGAAAAACGCGCCGCCATCTTTACTGACCCTCGTGCAGCGGCATAAAACGCTATACGTAATGGCTGCTGATGCTTCTGTGGACCCTCCCAAAAATTGATTTTTTTTTTTATCAGTGCCCACGGTGTTCACGTCACGATTTTGAAGAATTGTTTGCTTTTCCGGCCAAAGAGGCATGCTTGCATAAAATTTCCATGAATGAAAAATCACCAGATTAACCGGTGTACCCACGGGAACTAGCACTAGTCGTTTACAAGGCTTACATTTATTTTTTTTTGTTGTTGTTGTGCGGGAAACTTTCCTCTCTGATTTAACGTGCATGCTAAAGTAAGGGCAGGGTTGGCCGGGTCTCACGATTTATTTTCCTGCTTGATTTCTGCCCAGGGACAATAGGACTGCCAGCTGAGATACGTACTAACACAATCAACGTTGTTTTTGATGGGCACAAAATCGTTTTGTTGTTTTGTTGTGTGTGTGTGTGTGTGTGTGTGTGTGTGTGTGTGTGTGTGTGTGTGTGTGTGTGTGTGTGTGTGTGTGTGTGTGTGCAGTGGGGAGGCTGTTGCCCCATTTGATATGCCATCGTATCATGTCACTTAGACACCTGGACAGTGACAGCGTCTGTAGTGCTGGCACTCACCCCACAGAAAAGTACTCGATGATGCGGCGACCACATTGCATGAGCGCCCCAGTAGTGTAACAACAGTCGTAGATTTTTTTTTTTTTTTGTTTTGTTTTGTTACTAATTTATTATCCCTTTGGGGAAATTCGGGCTGCTTCCCCCGGGGGAAGCGCGTCGCCGCGGTGCAGCGCCACCCAATACCTATCCTGTATTTTTTACAATTTTGCTGGGGGAGGAAAGCCGGATAACCCGGAGAGAAACCTCCGATGAGCAGCCCGGCAGCCAGGAAAGCCGGTATCACATATCACAAGCTCGGCCTGGGCTCGAACCCACGCTTCATCGCCAAGACATTGGTGACGGCCGTTCAGCAGCGCAGCGGCCAAATCCGACGCGCTACCTATTAGACCACCGCTCACCACTTTGAATGTTTCACCGCTCGTTCAAAGTGTAAACAACGCTGTGTCGCATTAAGAACTGTATTAATCACCAGGGTAGAGTATTTCGAGCGTACAGGCGCACTGACGAGCGAAACTGTTTCAAAACATGAGTTGACTTAGCAACGATGGAATTAACCCCTTTAACAGCAACGAGGTCATTAAGTGGAAACGTTGGATTGTGTCGTCCCACATTTCTCCAAGTTTTTGTCGTTTTCTTTGTAAGTTCCCACTTGCATTGTCACCACAGCTTGTTTGTCTAATTCTGGGGTCGAGGGCCGATCGGTGAGGTCCTTGTCCGCCTTAGGGAGCTCGAAAATGGATCAATAGCGTTAGAAAATCTGCGGAACAATAACAAACAATAATATTCCACTGGAAAATTGCGGAAGTGTTGGCAGGAAAATTTGCGGAAGTGTTCGTGGAATGCATTCACATGACCCCGCCTGTTTTTGACAAAATTGCGTCACTGGGCATTAATTTGGATAACACCCCAACAGCAAAAAAAATGCGTTTTTGAAAACTAAATCCATGAACATGATAAAAAGAAATTAATGAATTGTATGTGAATCGTCCCACAAGGAGTAAACAGTCAATGATACTTTTTTTTTCAATTTCGTTTAAAAAAAATTCCGCAAATTGTCCATGTGTGTGTGTGTGTGTGTGTGTGTGTGTGTGTGTGTGTGTGTGTGTGTGTGTGTGTGTGTGTGTGTGTGTGTGTGTGTGTGCGCGCGCGCGTGCGTGTGTTGTGTGTGTGTGGGGGGGGGGGGGGCGGGGTGGCCGAATGGTAGAGCGTTGGACTTCTAATGGTCGGGTCGTGAGTTCGTATCCCGACTGGGGCCAAATATGTGTGCTGGCTTTTTCATCGTTGCCCCATCTTTGATATCACCCGTATGTGGTGGAAAAGGACGTTAAACCCCCAAACACTCACCCACCCACCCACCCACCCGTCCGTGTGTGTGTGTGTGTGTGTGTGTGTGTGTGTGTGTGTGTGTGTGTGTGTGTGCGTAAGCGTGTCCATGTGTTTGTACTCGCGCACACACAATCTGACTTCTCCCCATCCCATCGAAATCGATTTCATTTGTCAATACATGCACAATTTGCTCAATGCTGATTATCATTATACGATACAGATCTCGGGAGACATATCTGTGTGCGCTGAAAAAATGTCTCGTCCGCTCTTGCTGGACAGTTTGTCTGGAGTCAGTTTATCTTACAAACGGCTGCAACTGTGAACGACCTCACCATGCGCGGCCGTCTCATGAGCGTGGGCAGAGAGAGCAACTCAACTAAAGGTGGGAAAACCCGAGCCTTTGTCCAGCTCTCCTAAATAATGGAGCACCCATAAATGTGTGATCGTTGTTTCTGAAAACAGTCGACGAGAGCTGCCCCTCCCCCACCTTCCCCCGCACCCCCCCCTCCCCCACACCCTTCCACGTCGATCGCCTCCTAAGTGGTTCCTCTCTCCGTCTGCCACCCCCCCCCCTCCCTCACACTTCTCAGTCTCCAGCACGGGGTGTAAGCAAAAATGGATGTGAATGTTCCCGGTGCTGCTCTGGCTTCCAAAGTTCCGACGATGATGGTTCGTATACTACAAACTGTATAGACTAGAGTTGTAGCACACTATTTTGAAAACACGGTTGGAAATCTTCTGCCACCTCCCTCCCTCACACTTGTCTCCAGCACGGGGGGTAAGCAAAATGGATGTGATGTTTCCGGTGCTGCTCCGCTTCCAAAGTTCCGACGAGGGTGGGTGGGTGTTTAGGAGTTTAACGCCCTTTTCCACCACGCATCGGTGATATCGAAGACGGGGCCAACGAGGAAAAGGCCAGCACAAATGTGACCCGTTCTCACAAAAGGGACCATAAGTCGAAAATTATCAATTTTGAGATATGTATACCACTGCAATCTACTGGTTATGCAGTTTATTCAATATAAGAATGAAAGCTGTACTACTAAAATTGACAGAAATATCAGCAGTTGGAGTTGGCTACCTACCAGGCGACCGTACTGACGCCCGGCACTCTTTTCGCCTGTAGCGGTGTTCGGCCTAGCGCGACTTACGGTCCCTTTTATGAGAACGGGTCACAAATATTTGGCCCCAGCCGGGATTTGAACTCACGACCCGAGCACTGCAAGTCCAACGCTCTACTATTCGGCTACTGATCCCGGCTCCCCAAAGTTCCGACGATGATAGTTCGTATACTACAAACTCTACACACTAGATTTTGTAGCACACTATTTGTAAAACACGGTTTGAAATCTTCTGTCCGTGGCGCATCCAGGTAGGAGCAGCAGGTAGCAACAAAGAACCTGAAGAGTTGTTTACGCGCGGGCAGATGAGTGCCTCAAGCATTTGTACCAGCCGCCATCATTGATGCACTGCAGAGTACAGTCCCGTTTCGTTGTCTCGTATTTCCCACACCTATAGTATCAGTCTCTGCGGACCTGTCGGGAGACACAGAAAACGTACAGCGACTTCGTTCGGGATTTCTAACGTTTGTAGCGTCACGGTAGGATCTTACAGTTGTCACACCTTTGATTAAAAACCAAGCTGCCACCCAACCGACACACAGTCAAAACCCCCGCCGCCCCACAATGCTCCTAACAGCATTTGTAAATGTAGGAATGTGACTCAGGCCTCCTGAGTCAGATGTATCGAACTGCTACGGTGTTTGCTCTTGGTCGGGGAGCCGGGGTGGCCGAATGGTAGAGCGTTGGACTTCTAATGCTCGGGTCGTGAGTTCGTATCCCGGCATGGGCCAAATATTTCTGCTACCGGCCCCCGTAGTGTAGTGGTTAGCACTTCGGGCCATGGACCGGGAGACCCGGGTTCGAGTCCCAGCCGAGGCAAGCGGGATTTTTCCTACCTAGGTCGACTCCTACCCAGAGCGGATGTGATATGGACCCAATGGGGAGGCTGTTGCCACACAGCCGAGTTTCACCCACTTCACGGGTGCGACTTTGGAGGTGCTTCCCTTGGTATGACACGTCTTGTGATGTGGATGATTACACGGCCGGTAACGCAGTAACGCAGTATACAGCTGAAAATTAATATCGATATTCCATCCGGTTTTTCTGTTGTTCACATTTTAATAATAATATGAATACATAGTTTTTATAGAGCGCTACTCTCCAAATGCAAAGGAGTCGCTGCGCTGAAGGCACGCACACACACACACACACACACACACACACACGCACACACGCACGCACGCACGCACACACGCATACACACACACACACACACACACACACACACACGCACAGACTATTTTCACACTCTCTAACATCCAATTTGGCAGGTGCAGCGACATCAGGCGACTAAACGTACACATAAGCAGACTCAGCAGGAGTTAAGCAACAAAAGCGTCACGGTAAAAAAAAAAGTCTTCAGATGGGATTTAAACATGGGCAGTGAAGGCTGAAGGCGGAGTTCGATTGGCAAGGAGTTCCAGACACTCGCGGCCAAGAAGCTGAATGAGCCTTCTACGACAGTTTTCATGTTACGCCTCGGAATTTTGAGAAGTTTTTCCGCTTTTTTTTTTTTTTAAGACCACCGCCCTCCCCTTTGAATGTTTGACCGCTCGTGCAAAGTGTAAACAACACTGTATCGCATTAAGAACTGTATTAATCCCTAGGGTAGAGTATTTCGAGCGTACAGGCGCACTGCCGAGCGAAACTGTTCCAAAACATGAGTAGACTTAGCAAAGATGCAATGAACCCCTTTATGGACAACAGCAACGAGGTCAACGAGGAAACACTCTTCTAGCACAGGAAACACTCGCGTCCAAGTTGATTACACACTCTTGCCTCCTCTATGAAAACCCCCTTCTGCTCCGCCATCTCCCTCCCCCCCCCCCCTCCGCCCGCCCCCCCTCCCCCCCCCCCGACCCCCTTCTTCTTATCCAAAATAGCAGGTGCTTGTTTGAGAACCATTTGCGTGGTGAGCGTTCTTGGGCGTTCATTATCTGTGGCAGTCATTTTTTATTTATTTCCACAGGAACGGCATATGTTGCTGTCTTCTGTTCACCGTCTGCAGCTCTTTTGTCTCGGCAGTTTGAGGTCGGTAAAGCGAACGGTATTTTTCTTTTGTTTCACCTTTTATCGGGCCTGTTTTCAACAAGACGAGTGACTCGTGACATTCCGCCCGTTGTTTTTGGTGGAATTTTGAAAAGCCGATTTCAAGAAGTGAGGATTAAAGATTTCATATGACCGTTGGAGAGAAAATCAAGCCTCTCTCTCTCTCTCTCTCTCTCTCTCTCGGGGAGCCGGGGTGGCCGAATGGTGGAGCGTTGGACTTTCAATGCTCGAGTCGTGAGTTCGAATCCCGGCTGGGGCCAGATATTTGTGCTGGGCTTTTTTCTCGCTGCCCCGTCTTTGATATCACCGTTATGGGTGGAAAAGGAAGTTAAACTCCCAAACACCCACCCACCCACCTCCCCCTGTCTGTCTGTCTGTCTCTCTGTCTCTCTCACTCTCTCTGGCTAGGAGAATAGCTTAGCTACTGAAATATCAGCTACACTAGTGTATGTGTGTAGGTGCGTGCGCGTCGCCCGCTCTGTGCTTTATTATCATTATCTTTTGTGTTTGTTGCCGTTATGAGTGTATTTCTTTTCTTTTTCTTTTTGAATTATTATCATCTTTTGTAGTTGAAGCAACGGTAAGTTGTAATACTGGTTTGCGGACCGAAAAACTTCCACCGTTGGAAAATAAAGGTTCATTTCATTTCATTTCTCTCTCTCTGTCTCTCCATTTCTCTCACTGTCTCTCTTTCTCTGTCTCTCTGTCTCTTTGTCTGTCCGTCTGTCTGTCTGTCTGTCTGTCTGTTTGTCTCTCTCTCTCTCTCTCTCTCTGCTGGCTAGATGGTATCCATGCGCAATTGCTGGCACACGTAAAATCAAGGATGTCAGTGATTGTCAAGGTCGTCTATATATTTTATTGTCTGAAATGAATTCTCCTGCAATGAACTCGCTTATTTATGTTTATTCTGAATGCATGTATTCTAGGTGACATTTTCCTTCATGATTTTTAAAGAATCTATATATATTTGTTGTTTTTATGTTTTACGACCAGCAGACAGAAACATTTCTTGATTCTATCAGACAATAATTCAATTCAAATGCAAACATACTTTATTGTCCATTAACTAACAGGTACAAAATGCAAAATCGTCTGTGTACTCACAGCTCGAAACAAAATAAGAATGCAAAAATTATGATTCTACGTCAATAAAAACTACATAAAATTGGTTTGACATGTGCAATAACTGAACAAAATCACAGCAAACCAATCTCACACAATCACAGTTGAGGCATATTGCAACATTACAATCATCGCAGCATTCCATGTATATGTAAATGATTCCTCCTCTCTCTCTCTCTCTCTCTCTCTCTGTTAGGACCTCTGTTGTTCTCCGTCTGCATAAACGACTTGCCGATGCATATTTCTGATAAGTCAGTGCTATGTGACATGTTTGCCGATGACAGTACTCTCCATGTATCAAGTAAACAAATATCCCGGATCACTGAATCTCTCCAACAGGGTGTAAATGACATTTCCTCCTGGTGTTCATCTAATCACATGCATATCAATCCTAACAAAACAAAAAGCATGTTGATTACAACCCGCCAGAAACACCAGCTCTCTCCCCCACCTCTCAAACTCACCATTGATCATGCTGAAATTAAACAGGTGTCGGAGCACAGGCTGTTAGGGTGTGATTGTTGATGACCAGCTAAAATGGAAATCACACGTTGACCATGTTTGCAGAACCTTTACTTATTATCTAAACTGAAAATCTATATGGACTGTGACCATCGCAAGCTCTCCTTGTTTGCCCATATTAAACCCCACATACATTATGTTTCTAATGTATGGGATAGCTGCAGTCAAGTTCACTTATCTAAACTCAACTCCTTACACGGAAGATCAATAAAACAAGTTCACCCTCATTCCACCATTCCAACGGACCAAATATTCAAACAGCTTGGGACTGTGTCTCTGCGCAGTCAACATATCCTGAACGAATGTCTACTTGTACATAGTACCATCGACGGGAATGCCCCGTCATACCGTAAATGTGACCCTCCACCACGACATGAGTCGTCTTATAACATGAACAAATAGCACCAAAAAGACTCATTTCGTGGTGGAGGGTCACAAATCACTCACTAAACAACCGACACATGCCCTCAGAGGAGCGAGAAACGGTTGTATACCACTCCCACTCCCTAGGGTAGACATATGATAAAATGAGTTTCACTCTCTCTGGGTCTACAGTCTGGAACTCACTACCACCAAGTCTAAAATTATTCCGTCACGTTCCACTTTCAGGAGAAGACTGTTTTCCCATCTACTTGAAACTGAAACACTGAACCAGACGTAAATAAGAAAGTGTCTTGCAAGCGTCCATTTTGTGTATAATCTGAATAACCATGTCAGAGGTGTGTGTGTGTGTGTGTGTGTGTGTGTGTGTGTGTGTGTGTGTGTGTGTGTGTGTGTGTGTGAGAGAGAGAGAGAGAGAGAGAGAGAGAGAGAGAGTGAGAGAGAGAGAGAGAGAGAATTTTTTCCGAGTAATATTTCTTTCGAGTAATTTTTCTTTATTTTTGCCATTGTTTTTCTTTCTTCTTCTTCTTTTTTTTTTTCTTGTATTTCCTTTTATCTTGCCATTATAGTTTTTTTTTGTTTTGTTTTGTTTGGTTTTTTTTGTTGTTGTAGCAACGGCTGATTGAAAATTAATCATTGTTTGGTTAAATCACTTCCGTTGGAAAATAAAGTACATTCCGTTCGTTCGTTCGTTCTCTCTCTTTTTCCCGTTGCCCCGGCTTTGATATCACCCATCGCAGCGAAAAAGGACGTTAAGCTCCCAAACACCCACCCACCCACCCTCTCTCTCTCTCTTTCTCTTTTAAAATAAACTGAATCGATCTGAACTTGATTTAATCGAACTGAATTAAATTGAAGTTAGGCGCTGCGCCCCAATGGGTTAACTGTTGTGACGATGTCAGAAGCTCTGTGAGGGACCCCAGAGTCTCTTTTCTTTATTGCTGCACTTCGGCCCGCGCCATTCTCCTGACCACACCCTGGATGGTGACCCCCCCCAGCCACTGGGGACACGAGCGACGCCAACGACAACATTGTTTTGCCTCTGTTCAGCACACTCCCCACCTGACGCTAGTTTTCTTTTTAGAAGTGGTGACGTCGCGATGGCAGCGTCCGGTCAGTCTGCTGGGAGCTGCCGCGTGTACAAGCATTGCGATGACGCCAAAAGCTGCCGTATCATTCTGGCATGAAGATGGGTTTGGCCTTTTCCTTGTTGCCCCGTCTTTGATGTCACCCTTACATGGTGGAAAAGGGCGTTAAACTCCCAAGCACCCATCCACCCACATACCCACCCCGTACTCTTCCAAGACAGCCGGCTGGCACAACCAGTCCTCCCCTACTCAGGCTGAACCTCTCCTGTTTTTCCCGAGAACTGTCAATCATATAGGGCATGTCCAAGGGGGATAAGGTCCACCGTGTCACGTGACATGAAGGTGTCCAACCAGACGCTGATTTACAACGAGAAAACATCGATATCTCTCTGTTTCAGCAAAAAACCGCACTAGGGGGAGAACAAGCACGGTGGTAAAGCACGTGGTCTGAAAGTCTACGAGGCGCCCGGAATCTGCGAAAAGCAGGAACTGAGGGTGTGTCCAAATAGTGCGAGCCAATGTGCGGACGTACGAGGATATGGGAGGAAAAGCTAAAACATCTAAAATCGCTGAAATCATGCGATAGAAAATGTGTTTTTTGGTATTGCCGGCGGGGAGAGGGAGGAGGGAGTGGTATCTTTAGTATTGCTAGCTTTGCTGAGTAGCGGAAAGAATTAACGCTATTGATCCGTTTCCAACAGTAAAGAGTCTGCCCACCAGTCACTCCCTAAAGGAGTGAAAACTGACCCCCCCCCACCCCACCCCCAGTAGTCGCACACACACACAACTATCAAAATCACATTTCTGTTTCATTTCTCCCCTGGGATCTTAGATGAATTATAACTCTTTCTAACTTTTCCTCGCATGCCCTTCATATACTGCGAACTGGTTTATTGCGCATAGGAGATGACAAGTTGCAATATTTGCTGTATATGCGCTTAGTATTAATCTTTGTTTTACCTAGTTGTAATTGCTATTTGTTCTCTACGCTTTTTTTGTAATCGGGAGTTTTTCATGTAGTGCAGGCACATTCAGCCGCGATTTTGTGCACCTTACCCGCACTATTTGGACAGTCCCTCAATGCTTACGACCGTGTTCCTCGTGCTTCGCGTGGCAAGGTTAGCCTCCGTGTGATGCCCCAGCTACCCATCCCATATTTCTTCCTAGAGAAATCCACCCACAACCTTTTTTTTCCCCCCCAGACGTGAACAGTTTCCATTAGGAGGCGCAATTTACCCGCCATTACCTTCAAGAACATCTCGGCAGAGTCAGTCAATGTGAGAAAAGTGTAAAAAATTTATGACAGCTGAACGACACTTATTGGGACCAGTCACGGAAGACGTTTGTCTGATGAAAATGAGAAAACGCATGAAAAAAAATGAAAAAAAGTTGGGGGGTCAATCTGAGTGTTCCATACTACATTGTCCAACTAGGAATGGGTGGCTCAAGAGGGGGAGTGCTGGAGCTCCCGGGTTCGAATCCCGACAGGGCCAAAAATGGTGTGCTTCCACAAAAGGGGGACAAAAGCGCCAAGCCACTTTTGAGAAACACAACAACAACAACACAACATCCTGGTGGTCTTCAAATTATCAGACTTTGACTTTTTTTTCATGTTGGGATCCAGTAATACAACTAATGAACTCATCATCATCATCATAATCGTCGTCGTCGTCACCACCACCACCACCACCACCACCACCATCATCATCATCATCAACTAATACAACTTCTGTGAAAGTTTCGAGACTGAGTGTAGCTTATAAACATGTTCAAAACGAATAAACATATGATACAACCACGCCATACTGGTATGATTTCCACGTCACACTTCACCAGCCAGTTTCTCAATATGGCCGCTTTTCAAGAGCAAAGTTTTCAACAAACATATCTCAGCCCGACACCATGCCAAAGAAATAATGCTTACACCAAAACAAAGCTCAGTTTCTGCACTTTTCAGAGTGGGCTCCCATCACAAATATTTGTACAGTGTCCCCGTCTTTGAGATCACCATCGCCGTAGAAAGAGATGTAAAGCTTGAAAACTCCCACCCATCCTCCTGTAACACCCAGCCAGGAAGGACACAGGCATTCAAAGAGTGTTATCTTGTGAAACATGGTTATTTCGTGAAACCGGTTTTCTCACCAAGTTATCGTTAACCGATAGGTCATGTGGCTAAACTTTGTTTACTTTGCTCATATTCTCTTAGTTTAGCAACGGCAAGTTCGTACATGGGTATTTCTGCTAAAACTTTTAGCGTTGGAAAATAAAGATTATCGTTGTTGTCATTGTCATTACTCTCCGCCCACGTCCAACTTGTATGCAACATTCACGCCAGCAACCCATCCCTCCCCTCACACACACACACACACACACACACACACACACACACACACACACACACACACACCCGGGGGGAGCCCAAATTTCCCACACGATGGTAATGCAACTATAAAATATACTGATACCAATACCAATGAAAGTGCCAAGGACTCCCTGTGCTGAAACCACACACACACACACACACACACACACACACACACACACACACACACACACACACACACACACACACACACACACACACACACACAATTTGGATTGACTTTGGCTCTGGATGTTGCCTTTAACGTCAAGTTCCGGTAATTTGATAGGTTTCGTCATAGCCCGCTAAAAAGGTGTGCCGTCTGCCCGTTACCGGATGGAATATTGCAGCAGTTTCAATTAATGATGACGATGATTCGTTATAGTGCACAGATTCAACTTAACTGAGTGCTCACGGTGCGTCGGGAGAGGTTTCAAAAAGGACGGGAAAAACAAATTGCAGGGGGCTGATGGAATGATGCAAGAAGAGATGAGTGTTCAGTCGCATCTGGGTTCAAGTGATATTGACTGACTGCTTCATTCCAGCGCGGACTCGCGAAGAGAGTTCCGCAGTTTGGGGCTGCGTTCTTAAAGGATTAATCAGTTCGGTCCATTCATTAATTAATTAATTAGCTCGTTCAGCTGGAGAGGGGTAGGTGGGTGAGAGAGAGAGAGAGAGAGAGAGAGAGAACTATATACGGAACACTACTAACATTAAACATTTACAAAACCGTTTACCTCGGCTCCAGCTCCAGGCAAAGACTGCATCGGTCAGTCGACCGCAGGCTGGACGGTTATAGAACCAAAATGTTGATTTGGCACCAGAGAGGCATCGCAACAGCCCCAGGTGTGTAAAGCAAACCCGGACGACGGCGCGAGTTGAGGGGGGAGAAGGGACACAGGGAACTGCCGTCTGCCTCTATGTCACCTGGGAATAGGGGGCTGGATGGTAGGGGCAGGGGTGAGGGGGTTTTGGGAAAAGGAGGGGGAGCACAAATGCTAGATAGTGGCGGGGAGGGGGGGGGGGGTGGAGGAGGGGGGGGGGGGGAGCGGGGGTTGCACAAGCAGACGGGCCGACGGTTAATTGAGGGTCCAGCTGTGTCCCAGCTCGGACCGTTTGTCTCCAGTCTCGGAATGTCCGGCACCAGAAGGGGACCAAGAATACGGATTGGGAATCAACAGCTCCCCCTCTTCCAACCTCTCCCCCCCCTCCCGCCTTTCCATTGCACCCCAGGCCTCAACTTTCATCCCCCCCCCCTTCACCCACTCTTGTTCTTTGACGAAAGTTCTATCCACCAACCGTCATCATCGTGGGACCCACCTTCACCCCTTCTTCGGCCACCTCTTCCAAGCGGTGCCTCCTACTCCTTCCACCTAGTTCCTGTCGTGACCCCCAGCCTTGACAAAGCGGCCCAGGGCCAACGCGATGGCCTGGAACAGTATATAAGCGACGGGACATCTTCAGCAGGTTTGACTTTGCAGGTAGAGGCACGACATACCACGACCATTTCGTCCACACAGATCACGAGGTAAGTCATGTTAGTGGACTTTCCTTCTTTTTGGTTTTGTTTTCGCTTAGACAAATTTTATTCCAACTGTTTATTTATTCAACATATTAATTTTTCATGCGGATGTTGTCACGGATGAGCAACAGACAGACAAAAATAGCAACGTGTTTTAGGACGTGGGACTGTGTAGTTTCGAAAGCAATCAATCGGCTGATGGTAGCACAATTAAGCCCACCCAGCTTGAATAGTGCTCACTGTACAGGCCGTCTTATGGACCCTGGCATAGCTAAACTCTGTAGTATACTTCAACAGAAACATGCATGTATAAAAAACAAACAAGAAGGCAGCCTTTTGCAATGCCTTGACTCTAAATGTGTTTCCTCATTTCAACAGCTGCTAGTGGACATTTGAAGCACCAAACAACAACAACAAAACAAACAAAAAACAAAACAACCCCCCCCCAAACAACAACAAAACAACAACACAACAAACAAACAAACAAACAAACAAACAAACAAACAAACAAAAGCCAACCAAACAAAACAAAACAATAGAGGCAAAAGGTGACGAAAGTGGATTTGGATGAAGTGTCTTTCTGGCCGAAACAGACAATAGACTAATATTACTCCAGTGAGGCCTGAGCGGAAAGACGACATTCATTTTTTTTGGAAACTCCTGTAAGGTACGTGCCCGTGAATGGTCTCTGCATGTTTCTAGACTGAAGCTTTTTTTTTGCATGGGTTTTTGGAGTTAAAACATATCAGATTTGTGTGTGTGTGTGTGTGTGTGTGTGTGTGTGTGTGTGTGTGTGTGTGTGTGTGTGTGTGTGTGTATATAACACTCTTCCCGGTTTAAACGAGATACAGTACAAGGTTTGTCTTTTTGCAAGCCTAAAACCCTGAAAACATAAAGGTTCAAACGGTCGATCAAGGAAAGTTCATATTGTTTGAAAGGTCTGTATTTTATAAAACTCGGCAAGTCAGACGATATATTGATGTACATGACAACCGTCAGTCCATGTAATCAGGTTTCAACAGAAGATACTGCGGTTTTGTTAGTCTTTCCTCCAGCAGGCAGAAACGTCTATGAGTTTGATTACTGGATTCAGAAGCCGGTGGAGGTTAACACCGTGTGTGAGAGAGTCAGGTGAAAAGGTGTGAGAGAAAGCTTTGAATGTTAGGCGAGACCAGCGCGAAAGGTTTCAAAACGTCATTACTACCCATTGTGTCTATTTCGGCAAAAAGACGGCGATAGCCCTCGAAGCTTGACCGACGTATGCCTAAAGTGTACGGGAATACAGCCACTGCGTATCAAGACAAAGTTCTTTTTTTTTTTTTCGTTAGTTTTTTTTTATTGTTTTTGTTTTTGTTTTGAGGCGGCGAGATACAAAAACTTTTTTTTTGCGCAGACTTTGCAGTCACGCCACTATCGCACCACAAACACCCTGTTTCATGGTGCGGGAGTGCTGTAGCACTGGCTGTGCGCTGATTTTCTTTTAAAATACTATTTTAAAATCTATTTTCGGAAATTCGGGTAGCCTTCCGCCGAAGAAAGCGCGTCCCCGCGAAGCAGCGCCACCCACTGCCAATTTTCGATTTTTTGGTGGAGGAGGAAGGCCGGAGGACCTGGCGAGAAATTCTTGATTTCCTTTCTAGAAATCTGCTTTGCTTCCCCCGGGAGAAGCGCGTGGCCGCGGTGCAGCACCACCCACCCACTTGTACCTGTTTTCGAATTTGGTGAGGGAGGAAAGCCGGCAGACCCGGACCGAAAGCCCCGACGGGTAGCCCGAAAACCAGGAAAATCGATACATGTATAACATACGTAAGCTGGGCTTGGGGTCGAGAACCCCCGCTTCTCCGTGACAGTGGCGACGGTCGTTCAGTAAGTAACGCACCTGCTCGAGCCGAAGCCGCTACTTACCGAGCTACGGCTTACCCCCATGGGAATATGCGGCTGTGATCTGCTTAGTAGCGCCGTACACTTTGGCGGCCCGTACTGCCGTTGGGTTTATGAGTGGAGATGACCGTAGCCGGCATGTCGTTTCATAGTCCACGATCCGTTCCCAAAGACCTGGTCAAGCTGTGACTTTCCTCGTCGGTTTCAAGTCTGGTGAGTACAAACAACACTTTACCACACTGAGACGATAAAAATTTCTCGTGCCGGTCGGGTAAGAGTGATTTTGATTACTTATTTCTCAAGCCACTTGTGCTATTAATGCTCACAAAAACTGGAAGATTTCCTTTCGAAGAAGGACACTAGTGATGCGATTGGTGTTATTGTTGTTTGTTTAAATTTTGTTTGATTTGTGTTTGTTTATTTGTTTGTTTCTTGTTGTTTTCGAGTACCCAAACAATGGGTGAGCGGTGGTCTAATAGGTAGCGCGTCGGATTTAGCTGCTGCGCTACTCAGTGAACGGCCGTCACAAATGTCATGGCGATGAAGCGTGGGTTCGAGCCCGGGTCGAGCTTGTGCTTATTATATGATACATGTACCAGTTTCTCCTGGCTACCGGGCTGCTCATCGGGGGTTTCTCTCCGGGTTATCCGGCTTTCCTCCCCCAGCAAAATTGTAAAAAAATATAGGATAGGTATTGGGTGGCGCTGCACCGCGGCGACGCGCTTCCCCTCGAGGAAGCAGCCCGAATTTCCTGACGATTAAAACAAATTAGACGACTCCACTCGGCAAGCCCGGAGGCTAAAGCCCCGCCCCTTTACTCTGACGTATTTGGCAGAACACAGTACGTCCATGACGTACGTCATTGAATGGGTAAAGGGGTGATTCCAAGATGAAAGAGACTGACGTAATGGCCTTTTTATTCTCCTCAAATGACGTCAATGGACTCACTACTTTCTTTCCATACCAAAATACATGTGCTTCTCGTTGTAGTACATGTATCTGGCAAAAAGTTTGCCAGGCCATGCCTTGTTTCTTTTTAGATTGTGTGTTATTTCTGATTGGTTAGCTAGAGTTCAACGTCCCCGCCACAAAATAAACGAATTATTAAAAAAAAACGTTTGAATGAAAAAATATATGAATTACTGAACATAGCTATGTAAGACCGGCCTCTGCACCGCGGTGACGCGCTTCCCCCGGGGGAAGGAGCCCGAATTTCCCGAAAGGGATAATAAAGTAGTGAAAGAAGAGAGAGAGAACAAGAACAAGAACAAGAACAAGAACCTTTATTTTACAACGGTAGAAGTTACAGGCATATTCATACCAATTTTAAAACTTGCCGTTGCTACACTACATGAGCTAATACTACTAGAGAGAGAGAGAGAGAGAGAGAGAGAGAGAGAGAGAGAGAGAGAGAGAGTTCGTCATCGGCTGACGTTAACATTACTTTTAGACCCCTTAACAGTCACACAAACAAAGAAACAAGACCAGTATATATAATACGATCACAGAGCTGCTAATTTACAAGTTTCGTGTCTGTCTAGAGTGAAGGGGATTCGTGTTGATGTTCAGGAGAGAAACACTGAATCTGTGAGTTATTGTTTGAGTGGAATTCGTTTGTAAGTTTGCTTTTTGTTGTGTGGTCTTACATAGCTATGTTCAGTAATTCATATATTTTTTCATTCAAACATTTTTTTTTTAATAATTCGTTTATTTTGTGGCGGGGACGTTGAACTCTAGCTAACCAATCAGAAATAACACACAATCTAAAAAGAAACAAGTACATGTCGTTGAAGGTCGAAGGGCACAAATGCACGAGGTCTCAAAATGCTTCTAGTATACACTATTATTCGCTATTAGCTTCAAGCATCATAGTCACAACAAAAAATGTTCCAGTCTAGAAACAAAAATTACCATGCATAGACACCCACCTGACATGAGTTTGAATAAAATGAATGACTCCTTTCCGCTCTGGCCTCACTGAAGTAATGATAGTCTATTTTGCGTTTAGGCCAGAATGAAGCCAGTTCATCCAAATCCGCTCACGTCACCTTTGACTCTCTTGTGCGCAACAAGTCCGAGCATCACTGGCAGCTTGCCTCTTGTTGCATCCCCCTGGCATGCACCTTGCCCTGTAGAGTACAGAAATCACGAAAATCACGCTTTTTAATGACAACGAAAATGACGACAAACTAGCACACTCGCTTGATAGGGTTCTGTAGTCCTGAGAAGCGATTACATTTGTAGTCGTTTCTCCGGACTACTGTTCTTCAATTAAACACCAAACATGGCCCCACGGTCAATTTGTGTCCTTACGCCTGCTGTTGCAGCTTGTTGGCTTTGCTGGGCGGCGCGGAACGCTCCCAGGGTCACCTTCTGGGATGACGGTTCAGTGTGCAGCTTTTTTTCCATGTACGCAACTCTGTACCATCGGGTTTCACTACACTTACCCTCTGCACTGACCCGAAATCGGCTAGCCGAGACCTGCGCCATTTTCGCAAAAGGCCAATTAAAAGTAGTCAAAAGAAGAACAACAACAATAACACAAAAATCATGCCAAAACAAAACAAAACAACAAAAAAAATGATAAAAAGGACCCCCCAAAACAACAACAACAACAAAAAACAAACAAACCCAAAACAACAACAACAACAACAAAACCAAAAAAACCCAACCAACCAAACAAATAAACCCCCCCCCCCCACAAAAAAACCCAAACAAAACTAAACCAAAAAACAAACAAAACAAAACCAAAAACAAACACAAAAACAACAAAAAAGCACACACACACACACACACACACACACACACACACACACACACACACACACACACACACACACACACACACACACACACACAAGGAAACAACAACAGCAGCAACAACAACAACAACAACTTTGAACTCTCAAAGGTTTCGTATATTTCACTATTTTCAGCTGCCTCTTCAACAATACCAGACAGTGATGTTCCGCCTGAACGCTGTGTGCCTGGTGGCTCTGCTGGTGCTGGTGCTCGTGATGCTGACGTCAACGGTGACGTGTCAAATCCACTTTTCGCCGACCTGGGGGACGGGCAAGCGGTCCGAGGGTCCCAGCATGCCCCAGGCCTCTAGTGACACGTGTTGGGCCCAGTCTGACCTCCGCATTGTCTTCCAGCTCGCGCAGGTCATCAAGGTATGTCACTCTTCTCTTCTCTTCATATATCCGGACAGGGCCGTAGCAGGTTCCTCAGGACTGGTCCGGCGGCAACCCACACGCCCTCCCATACCCAACTCCTGCCCCAGACGACAATCGTTCATTGCAAATACACTTGTAGGAAAAAAAATGAGCCAAAATAATAGAAGCAGCATGCAAAATGGAAGGAACAAAAAGTATGTTCGCGCAACATGTTAATAAAAAAAAAAATATGAGGTCGTCTCAAAAGGACGATAAACGAAGAACAAGCGAAATGTGACGAAATATGTTCTTCGCGTCCCCCCCCCCCCTCTCTCTCTCTCTCTCTTTTTACGGAATTATTGGTCCGGCGCTCGCCGGACCGCTGAACCCGGGTACTACGGCCCTGTCCGGAAGAGTTATGGCGCTATAGCTGACGATAAGAGAGCCAGATCAAACCCGTTTCGTCAGTTTACTAATGTATGCATGACGTATCAGGCGTTCATGCAGACGGATTGGCCTGGCGTAAAAATGGCACAGGCTATTCCCACTGGAAAGCGACAGCTCCGTATGAATTTTGCCAATCGCTGTGCGAAGCTTGGACATCACGTGAAGTGAACTTGATCTGACCCGTATACTTTAGGTCAGCGGCAGATAAGTCAAACTACTCTTCATCATTATACCCTCCACAGGGCAGTCACTTCCCAACCCTGTTCCGGGTCCGTCGATAACTCTTTGCCCCTAAGACGACGGCCAAGTCGGGCTAACCGAGACCGAGCCGAGCTAAGTGATACCTAAGAAGGAAAAAACAAAAATACTCGGTGACAAGGAAAGTGGACAGTTGAGAACAACTTTGAGGTCCCCGTGTTATTTCACAGTGTGCACAGAAGCGGCGAAAACTGTCGCATTCACCAGCACAGTACATTTTCAGCCTATTTCGAGAGTATTGCCTGCATAAGTTGTCTCCCTTGCCGCAACGAGCACGCATTTTTTTCGTGGCAGAGCACAAAGCTGCCACGAAAGTGCACGCACGCCGCGGGTCTGTGTGTGCACGGGGGTCAACTCATGCAGGCAATAATCTCGAAACAAGCTGAAAATATACTGTGCTGGTGAATGTGACAGTTTTCACCGCTTCTGCTCACACTGTTAAATAACACGGGGACCTCAAAGTTGTTCGCAAATGTCCAATTTCCTTGTCACCGAGTATTTTTGTTTTTTCCTTCTTAGGTATTATTTAGCTCGGCTTGGTCTCGGTTAGCCCGACTTGGCCGTCGTCGCAGGGGCCTAGAGTTATCGACGGACCAGAGACAGGGTTGGTCACTTCCATGATTTGTAATCAACGTCTCCTCGGCAGCACAGACAGATCAGTGAGTTCCTAACAGGCTGCTGTGTCAACATGACCAAGTTTTTTCTTGAAGAAGAAAAGACGAAGATAGCTAATCTGCGACAAACTGAGCACGGTTACTTCGTAAAAATCCCTAAAATGTACTTCAGACAGACTATTACTAGTATTAGGCGTCCTTCTGCGCCCTGCTTCTCCGGACTTAGACGCTGTACTTACTTACTTAGGCCCCTGGCTCCAAGTGGAGCATAGGCCATCGACAACCCTTCGCCATCGCACTCTATTCTGGGCTATTCTTGCCACTCCAGTCCAGTTGGTCCCCTGCTTATATAGCTCTGCCTCAGTGTCCCGCCTCCAGCTGTTGCGAGGCCGGCCTCTCTCCCTTTTCCCCTGCGGGTTCCATGTCAAGGCTTGGCGTGTGGTGCTGGATGCTGGCTTCCTGAGGGTGTGTCCAGTCCAGCCCCACTTCCTCCGCAGGATCTGCTGGGCCACTGGTTCCTGCCCCGCTCGCTTCCACAGCTCTTCGTTCCGGATCTTCTCTGGCCAACGGATGTTGAAGATGTTAGACGCCATAATGATGTGTTTTTGATCCAGGTTGAAAACCAGACGGTGGTAAATGTCTTCATCGAACATTAAAGGTCTGCAATCTGAACAAAACGGCGCAAACATTATGTGTTTTAAGACTTCGACTCCTGCGGCTGTACATAATTCAGGCAACTCTGTCACAGTTGCAG
>JACVVK020000265.1:755000-800000 GCA_018292915.2 Batillaria attramentaria
CCACCCTGCCTGCTGGTTCTCAGCTCTTCAGGGTTGGGTTGTAAATTTATACATGTGTTATTGCTCACAGCAGTGATTACTGTACTTCAGGTGTAATATCGAGACTGCTACCCGCTTGACTATCGTCTAGACATGACTGTAACGTGCTATAAATTATATGGGTGTGACAGTCAATGGCCCCAAAGATCTGGGAACTTGCGGGTGCAATAAAAGAATGTGTTTGCGTAGAATAACCTGTTTGCGTACACAAATGCCACTTTCCATTACCTTGATTTAGCAGTATTTTATAATAGATCTATCTGTACAAGAATTTTTGAACAGGTCAAAAGTACTCAGACTGAAAACTCACTTTCTCAGTCACATTCAAACGGAAAGGGCTATAAATAAACTCTGTACAAAGTTGTGTCATTAATTCAAGATTCATTTCTAATGTGGAAAGAACAACAGCAGAGCTGACACTAGTGACAACAGCAGTACGTGATGTACGTCACTTTAGCCTTAGGGCTCTTGTTTTTAGCGTTCGCTGCAGTCCAAGTATGGCTGGTACTAGTGGTAGTGTACTAGTACTCCAGTCAGTAGTGACGTAGTTTTAAATAAAAAAAATTATGTATATTGTGTGTACATGTATGCGTACATGTTAACTACTTTACGCAGTGGGAGGCCAACACATGAAGGAAATGACTGTCACTGTCAGTTACTGACCTAACACATTACTGCTGTCAGTGCTGAGAATGAGATAGCTGGAGCTTTAACTTTTAAGCGGGTTGGTCTTGAAAAATGTGATAAGCATCCAGCAGGTCATTTTCAGCATAGGAAACAGCTGACTACCTCCCCCTTCTCTCCCCCCCCCCCTCCATCCCCACACTGTGAAATTGGTGGTCCTTTTGTTTGAATGATAGACTACAGGTGTTTAAATTACATCATCCATGTTTACAGTAAACACTTGGTGACTTGCCAGTACTAATGACAGTACATGTACCATAGAGTTTGCTTGCAGACCTGTACATGTTGTTTTCGATAGTTCTACTATAGTTTAGTGTTCTGTTTCCCTTTCTTTCTTTTCCCATCATTCTTTACCCCCCACCCCCCGAACCCCTGACATACACACTTAATCAAGTTAATGACCTATGAGAACTCGTATGAAATATTTCATTTATTTCTGTTGATTATCAACTCTGACAGTTTTCAGTTATGAAAAGTCTAGTATGAATCCTTGATTGATGTGAAGATCCGAATTATTTTGTATCGTTTGTGCACTGCTGAATCTGTCGTACTGTACACTGAAACCAGCTTTTTGAACTTTGTTCCCCAGTTTGGATTCCAAAACGGGTGTGATCTACGAAGGTGCCGGGAGCTACTCCATTGACCGGATGTGTAGCTGGCTGCTGGATACAAATGAGGCTGGTAACGTGACTGTACGTTTTGTTTTCAACTCGTTTGCTACAGAGTGTGGCTGGGACCACCTGTACATTCATGATGGTGACTCGGCGTTCGCTCCCCTTCAAGCTGCATACAGGTATACATTACTATTGTACTGTAGAGTCGGACCATGTACTGTACTGTAGATCATAACTTTTTATAGTACTTTGTATGTAATTGTACAGGTCTGTGTGTACGCAAGATGTCTTTTTAAGATGCCAACTTTGGAGAAAAGAATACTCGTTTTTGTTTTTTTTTAATGTAAATTGATTGTCATTGTAAAACTGAAATGGCTACACGGTCCAGGGCTACACTTTTGATCCTTCATGCTGGGTGAGCACAGTTCTAGTATACATACATGTACTGTAGTGGTAAATGAAGTACTGCGCATGATTTGACTTTGAGAGTCTAGTGGGTATGTACGTATGTATGTAATGATCTGTATGTACCCAATTTAAAAAAAAAAAAAAAAATCGATTACCAGACAGAATTCAGTACATTTCTGTTCAGCCCAGGAAAACTGAAAAAGTTAAAAGGTAAATTCTTATTGTTTTCTTCAGTTAGTATCATGTGCGGAACTGTCCATTGACTTTCAGGTTCCATGTTTAGCTGCTTGATGGTCCATACATGTACACTCTAGTTCAAGCTTTCAGAGTTTGACTGCCCTTTTTAAAAAAAAAAAAAATGAACGTCATCACTGATAACGCTTTCCTGTTTCTTTTGCCAACAGTGGTTTGCTGTTTGCGAAGACTGCCGAGTCCGGCTCCAGCTATGAAGTTAGTGTGAGGTTTACGGGTCGCTATGGCTACCTGCACTTTTACAGCGATGCTGCCTACACGATGCCCGGGTTCAATATTTCATACAGGTGAGTTTCGGTGGTTTTTTTTTTTTTTTTTTTGGTCACATAAAATTAAAAACACACTGTATAGATCTATGTTAAGTAGTGAAGTATGCATGTTGAATTTTGCGAAGTTGTTAAATTACACTTTTTGTGGAGTTCGATTTTTAAAAAAAAGAAGAAGAAGAAGAAGTATATGCACGTACATAGGGAAAAAAATGTGTATGGAATCAGTTGCCTGACTGTCTTAATACTATTTTGATAGTTGATGGAAAACAGTGCAGACTTTCTGTTTCAGGGCACTAGCACGAAGCTGACATGGAGTAAGCTAGGGTCAATATTCACTCAATATCCAGTGTGCTGAATAGGTCTGCAAGCAGCAGGTGTTAACAATAACACACATGCTCAGGGATTTCCTATTGGGTGGTAATGGATTATTGATCAAGCTGTGTAGAGACAGGCTGTGCAGTTTCCACTGGCCGAACTCAGTAGATGCTGTTCTTTTGATTCTCAGAATGAATTCCTAGGGTTCAGTTACGTAAAGTGTGATACAATGTATTAATGATTACGCACTGCACACACATTGATTTTGATACTCTGTTTCTCTCTAGTCCTTTTTTTTCGCCATTTCTTTGTCTGTCTGTGGGTCTCGCTTTGTCTCTCATTCAGTCATTGTCTGTTTTACGGGTTACACACACACACACACACACACACACACACACACACACACACACACACACACACACACACTCACCATTTTAAGAATGTACCCTATCAGTATCAATCTGTGCTTACCTCAATACCTGTGTTGGATTGCACACACACACGTGTACACACACACACACACACACACACTCTCTCTCTCTCTCTCTGTCTTACCATTTTAAGCGTGTATCCATTAATCTGTAGTGCTCTGCGCTTGGAGCCCTCCACCTGCGGTCTCCTTATAACATGATGTTAACACTAGTGTCTTGAGCTGACATCTATTTTGGGCTAAACTTTACAAAATGCCACTCCAGGCATTCGCAGAAGGGCGTGGCAGGCGGGACTTATATATATATATATTGAACCATGTAGTCATCCAACGTAAGGAGCAGGAGCTTTCATTTCTGTGCCACAGAGCGAGTCATTCGTCGTGCTGCAGCCTTAGCAGTTTCTCCAGGGTGCAACCCACGGCTGAACAGTGCTGTGTCACTTTTATTGACGACAAGTCTCTTCTTTTGTTCCTGCACATGTTTGCAGTCTCATTCAGGGGTGGGAATCCGTTTGCGCAGACTGGTGCTGGAGTGCCTGTGTATTTCCCTGCAAACTGGACGGATTGCCTGATCGTTGATGACGTCTGACACTGTCGGACCTGTTCAGCTTGACCACCTAGTCAAACCCCTATCTTCTGGTGTAGTTCTAGGCTCACAGATCCTTCTGAGCTGTTTTGGTGGAATCTTACATCACAATACGTAGTAACTTACATGCCTGCACAGTGCTAGCATCTCACAGGCACTGAGTCAACAGAAGGCTTCAAGGGATGCAACAGTGCTTAAAGCATACGTCTTAACTAGGTGTAGAAACTCTTCTGCGAACAAGTTTGAGGAGACTTTGACAAACTTCGGCGAACCCTATTGCTTACTACAGTGTAGTAACGTATCATCTCGGGATACGCAATTTTAGGTTTAGGATCCACAGAATCGTTAGAACAGTTCTAGGACATGAGGCCGTCGTACATGGGCCATGACTCATTTCCGTGAAGGAAAGAGCGGCTTCATGCATTATTTGAGCACATGTATTGCTGTTTTCAAAGAAAACCATGGCCAGCTTGGACTGGTGAATGCCTCGTGAATGCCTTGTACGGATCGTAGCTGTTGTCGTGGCAGGTTTGACCTGTTTTGACTTGTCGAAACAGGATGTGAATCATCACGTGAAACGGGAAAGTACATGTAATATGATTTCAACTAATTCAAGGAGGATTGTGTAAGAAGTTGTACAGTGCCTGTGTTTCATTGGTGAGAAGTGATGCAGATTCCTGTCAGGTTTGACAGTCTTAGTTTTAATTTGTCGAAACAGAAAAAAAAAGAAGTGTAGATCATACAAACAGGAAGGAAAGGAAGGAAATATTTAAACAAGGATTGTATGTACACAGGATGTTATACATGTATGTAAGATCTGTATTTCACTAGTGAGAAGTGGTGCACTCCCGTGCAGGTTTCTGTCAGATTTGACCGTTTTGAATTATCCAAAACAAACAAACAAACAAATCAACAACAAAACCCAGAAAACAAGAAGAAGAAGAAGAATCTCATTCTCAGGGCTTAAAATCTTGCGCCGTTCGGCAGATTTCCACCTTTGGCTAAAACTTTTCCTCCCCAGAAAAAGTGTTTCCTCCTCTGCAGTACATAAAATCATACCAAAACACACCAAATTGCGCTGGTTTTAGCCTAATTGAGTAATTCTAAAACTTTTCCTCCCAGTAAAGTTTTTTTTTTTAATCCTCAGAAACACTTAAACTCATGTCAGATTGAAAATGCACCAGTTTACACAGATTTTTCAGTGTAATTAAAAAAAAAAAAAAAAATCCTCGGGAGCATTTGACGCCTTTAGTATTACCTGTGTGCTTTGCAGACGCGTGCTCCGGGTTTTGCCACTTGGTCACTAAATGCTACACACATTTCCTCCTTTCGGGTCATGGACCTTTCGAAGCCCTGGAAAATGAACAGGATCACATAAAACAGAAAAGAAGGAAGTACATCACAGCAAGTGTATTGACTGTTTTGACTGGCAGGTTTGACTGTTAGTTTGAGTCAAAATTTGACTTGTCAAAACAGAAGACAGTGTGTGTGTGTGTGATCACGTGAAACTAGGACGGAAGGAAGACCTGTATAGGATGTTACACAGTGACTGTGTGTTTTATTAGTGGGAAGTGATGCAGACAGCTGTATCACGGAAACTGAAATGCTGATGTGTGGCTGGATTCATTTTTATCAACATTAATGGCATTTCAAACAGCAGCGTTGTGGATTTCAAATGTGCTTCTCCTTTCTTCCAGGTGACTGTGCATTTTATTGTTTGAGAGTGAATTTAAATACATACATACATGTATGTATACATGTGTAACTGCCTGGTCACTGTCTTTTAAAAGGTTCATGCTTGTTTAGCTTGATTAGTTAATAATACTGCTACTACTTACTTATATACTGTAGTTTCTATAGACTTAGATTGATGCTCTTCAAGTGCGAAGGACTGGTTGCGCTTAGAGCACGCATACACACACACACACACACACACACACACACACACACACGCAGATGCGCACACACGCGCATGCACACACACACACACACACACACACACACACACACACACACACACACACACACACACACATGTATGCGCACACAAATTTGCACCCACTCTAATGTCCAATTTGTCAGAACTCAGATGCAGCGACATCGAACAGCTCATGGTACACACAAACAGAATCCACAGTAGTTCAACTCGTAGTACTACTAGTGTTTTAGATGTAAGTGAATTATCGTCCTTGGAAAAAAGTCTGTGTGTGCGTGCGTGCGTGTGTGTGTGTGTGTGTGTGTGTGTGTGTGTGTGTGTATGCAATTTGCAGCAACAATCATGACTTTAGGACACGTGTTAAGTGTTCCCATACTCTGAACAGGTCTATCCTGCCAGTGTATCAGCATCAGTTGTCACTTTTTTGGCGTTCATTTCAGTTTTCACATGTTACTTTGTTGTTCTTGAGAAAAGTACATTAGTGGACGGACCGAATAACTTCAGTTAGGTTTTCATTTTTTAGCCATTTACCTGTCTTGACAATGAGTATGACATTGGTGTGATTGTGGGAAGTGAAAACTGGAATAATAACCGAACTGATGTTAGTGGACTGTGCCAGTGTATTTTACTGTCTTCTCTTGTTGAACGTTCTTGCTTAGTCCTCAAATTTCAGGGTCCTCACCGGATTCACACACTCTGACACGGCACTGTAGCAGGCTTGTAAAGGCCTGTCTTCGGGCATGGTGTTGTTGGCTCACAAATTGGTCATACTCAGAACCTTTTTTTGTGGTTACAACCTCTTACGTGCTCGCACTGAGCCAACAAAAGGTGAAACTCAAGCCTGAAAACGCAGCCCCTGACTAGGACAGTTTTAGGCATTGCAGTTCTCATTTGCATGGCCAGCAGACATCAGTTAGGGCTCTACTTACTTATTAAGATAGTTGCAAGCATGCAGGTGCACTGACAGTCACAAGCACAGCTGTTCCAAAAGTAAACTTGTCTTTTGTAAAACCTATTGATCATAGAATTGGCACTTTTAACATCGACCAGCTGATGCCAGGGTCCGTACGTAAAACTCGAGGTTAATTTAACCCACAGCTACGGGCCTAACCCAGACTAGGACAAAACAAACCCCCAAACAAAATTAAATAAAAAAGGAAGCAAAGAAAGAAAGACAAAAATCCTTCTATAACGGCATAGGCACCTTGCTGAAATGGACCCGCTTCCTGATTTAAAAAAAAAAAAAAAAAAAAAAACAGAAAATTTAACCCTAGAGCTAGTTTAGTTCTGGGTTAGACTCTAACCCGGGGCTAAAGTCCCTAACCCTGACTTTTACATGTGGGCCCAAGAATACTTCTGACTGAATGGCTAATTTCTTTTGTTGTTTTCAGTGTGGGAGGTTGCTACCTGGGATGTTCGGACCGCGGCCAGTGTGTTGATGGAGAGTGCCAATGTGACACAGGAATGTCAGGACAAGGGTGTGAGGTGGACTTGAGCCTCTGTAAAAACAACTGTTCTGACAGCGGCACTTGTGTCAGTGGAACATGTCAGTGCAGCAGTGGCTACAAAGGTGCGTGTCTTGATCCTACATCATAAGTTCTGATTGAAATGTGGTGATGATTGCCAGGTATTGCTCCATTATGAGATTAAATTAGCATGTGTGGAGTGCTTTGCTGTCTGTGACTATGAGTGTGTGAATAGTTTTACAGAGGAGAGTATCAAGTCTGTGCAGAGAATTAGACACTCCACTACGTTGATCTGGTCTATTTTAACTGGCTCTGATTGAGAAAATAAAAAAAAAGAAAGAAAAACATTTAAACTTTAGGCAAGAGTATATATATTAGCTTGCGTTATATATATATTTTGCATTACATCTGCTTTGGAATTTATGTTTGGCCAACAAAACAGTTGAACTATAAAATTCAACAAACAGAACATAAATTTTATAAATTGTGGAACTTGAATAGCATAGCTGACCCTTCACACCACATGATTGTACATGTGCAGCATGTTGATGTACAATGATTGAATGCACATGACGTACTTTAGGATGCCTGTAGAGTTCAGTTAGCGGTACTTTGAGTGAAGGAACTGGGATAAAGCGTCTATATTACTGCGATTATTTGATAACATTTTTTGCGTTGGAAGGCGATGACTGCAGTCTAACAGATAAAGACATTCTGTGGGAACGACTGCCATCAGTCAACACTCCAAGTGGCCGTGCATCTCAAGTCGCCCTAGTGGAGGACGGTGTCATGTGGTTGGCTGGCGGTTACAGTCTGGCGGACACAGATAGCAACCGACTTGTCACGTACGTATCTCACTTCCAGTATCTATGGAAAATTGCAGCAGGATGTTTCAGAATATTGCAGACAGCTTCCTCAGTTCCTGTCTTCGGAACTAATGTTTCTTGCTCGGGCAGGGGAGTAGGTTCATGCTTACTTAGTAGGAATAGAGCTAAAGTGGCAAATCTTTGTCAAGGAACAAGGAAGTGGAGGAATATAGTGTTTTGAGGTACATAACTCAGAGCATAAAATTTTCTGTTGTTTGGAGGATTTCCACCTTTGGCTAAAAATTTTCTTCCCTCCAAAAGTGTTTCCTCCTCTGAAGTCCTTAAAATCACGCCAAAATGCACCAAATTGCACAGATATTAGTCTAATTTTTTAAAAAATTCCTCCCAGAAAAATATTTCCTCCTCTGAAGCACTTAAAATCATGCTTTTAAAAATGCACCAGATTGCACAGATTTTAGTCTTATTTTCAAAAAAGATTCCAGGGGAGCATGCCTTCAGACACTCCTAGCATAACACGTCTGCTTTATAGACGCGCTATTGGCTTTGCCACTTTGCCACACACTTTTTCTGCTTTTGGATCATGGAGCATTTTAAGGCCTGATACCTACATTCCTTGTATTGGATGAGATCTGTGTTTAGATTTGTTTAACTTTGTAGCATTGAGGGACAAGTTTAAAGCACAACTCTAAACACATCTTTTCAAACTAGCCTTTAATCTTTAAGTTTAAACTCCACCGCCTGTATTGATGTGTATAAATATGTGAATGTTTTGTGTACATGCGTGAGCAAAAAGCGCCTTGAGTGCTTTTCTAAGCAGAACTCCGCGCTCTACAAGTGTAATATATTATTATTATTATTACATGTTCTTGCCTTGTAACAGAAAATTTTATTCTTTTGCCCTAACTTTCAAGTCCGACCCAGCTGGGCTGCTTGTTGGTAAGTGACGAGAAATGTTCCTTTGTAATCATGCTCATTGAGTTTGTTTTAATCTTTTAATAGTTTTATTGTCTGCCCCCTTCAGGTACAACTTCAGTAGCAGTGTGTGGACAGATGTCAGCGAAGCCGGTGCAGACTCTCCATGGCCTCTCTATGCACATTCTGCGGTTATGTTTGAGGTGCCTTTCTTTTGGTTCTGAATAATAATTTATACAGTAATAATATTATAATAAATTGCTTTTGTATAGCGCAGTATCCCAGCAGACGCTGGCTCAGAGCACTCTACAATTACAATTACACACACACACGGAGAAACACACACACACACACACACACACACACACACACACACACACACACACACACACACACACACACACATCACTTTCATAACATACAGCTGGGATCTCGATAAAATGAGCTGAGAAGACTAAGTAATGTACCCCCCCCCCCCCCCCAAAAAAAAAAAAAAAAAAAAAAAATCTGATTAATGGGGAGAAAGGTACATTTCTGTCATTTATTACATTGAGTAATAAGAGCATAACTCTTACGAGCCAGAGGCTGAGCCCAACCATCCCTGACCACTATTATTAATAGTACTATTAGTAGATAATTCCTGTTAAAAAGAACAAGCCACTGCACACCAGTAGGAGCCACTCCACTACTATTACACAAGGCGTAGGCCTTCCCCATTAGGCCTGAGAGCGCTGCTGACTGCATGTGGTTTGGTGTGGCTTCTAGTGATCTGAACATTTCAAGTAAACTTGTGATTTTTGCATAGGCTTTTAAGAGGTAAGAAAGGCTCTCTTGATTGAAAACAGTGTAATAATCAAAATCGAATGGGACTGTGTGGGACATGTGGGGGGGATATATAATTCAATATTTTTATGTGTGTTGTCCAGGCTGGGGAATTTTCAGTCATTTGGCAATTTTCAGCCAAATTTCCTATCCTTTCAGCCAAAAAATATCTAAGCTTCAGCCAAAGACAAGGAAGAAGGAAAAGGCTGCACACACAGCCATGATACATGTAATGCCATATGGGACAGTCTTAACTTCATCTTTGAAGGCTTGCATGTCGGTATCAAGGCAGTATAAAAAAAAAAAGAAAAAAAAGGCAGTATGTTATGTTTGGATGCCAGGAGAGGCTACTAAATGCCTGTAAAACGCTAATTTTCTTCTCTTAAGTGCAGGTGTCGCCCTTGTGTTCCCTCAGCAGGGCGTTGCCTCTGCAGCCCAGCCTAGGTTTCAGTCTTATTTTCCCTCAGCAATTCCCCAGCCTGGTTGTCGCATGAAGCATGGAAAGGGGTTTCGCAAGACTTCTGAGAGGGAGATGAAGTGGAGGTGTGTGTGTGTGGATCTTTAATGGACCACAAATATCACCTTGTACTGTACTAAAGTAAACTGACTTACTGATTCTCGTTGCAGAATAAGCTGTACGTGTACGGTGGTGTGAGACACGGCTTTGTCAACGGTGAGCTTTGGGTTTTCGACCTGACCTCATCCACGTGGTCGCAGCAGGAAACGTCACCTTACCCAGTGTCTGGTCATTCCGCCTATGTGTATGACCGCACCATGCTGGTCTTCTTTGGCTACAGTCCCGTGTATGGATACGTCAACCGCATACAGCAGTATGACTTTGGTGAGTGTCATCCGTAGAGTTTGCTTTGGAGTTGATCAGCTGTTAGTGTTACCGTAATGACCTTAACTTTTCAACCGCATTTTACACTAAAAAGTCTTGAATTTGAAGGTCTGGTTGAAAACCAAGGAGCAAAAGAAAAAAAGTGTCAGTTTTAGTGTCCAGCCGTCTTCATTGAACATCATGTGAACTGGTGCTTGAAACAGTGTCTTGCATCAGAGGTCCTTAAAATTTTGTGGGCTGCGCATTTCCAAAGCAGAGGGGGAAGCCGGAGTACTCAGAGAGAACCCCTGACTATTGGCTCAAATGAATGGTGCCATGTAGGAAAATTTCTTTGCCCCAAGTGGACCTCAAACATGACCACTCGCATCGGTGACGAAATCTCGTAACCACTAGACTGCCGACTTCCCCTAAATTTACATGATAAAAAAATCAATCAATTGATTTAAGTCAAAATCGTAACACTTCTCAGTCACATCTTGTGGTCATACCGACAGCGATGAAAGCCCCTACTTGTAACTTCTGTTCCACGCAAACTTTTGTTTCCAGACTCTGACGAATGGACTGTCGTGGAAACATCAGGGTCAAACGTGCAGGGCGGGTACGGCCACGCCAGCGTCTATGACGCTGACACCGACAAGATCTACATTCATGGTGGATACCACTCACAGTCTGGGTCCTCCAGCTATAACTTGACCGACATGCTGTACGCTTACGATCCTGCGACCAGTGAATGGTAGGACTCTTTGGTTTTTCTGTGTCCACACGTTCATCTCTTTTGCAAGGGCTGGAATTCAGGATACTACAATTTTCTGAAGCTGGGCATTCCAGTTTTTGAAAATTGTGAAGAGACTTGTGTGTGTGTGTGTGTGTGAGAGAGATTTTTTCAAACCGCCTTTTGGATCATGGGCCGTTTTAAGCCGTGATTTGCCTTATACGAAGCCTTGTCATAGAGATCTTGGGATAGGTGTGTGTTACAAAGGTGTTTTGTGTTGCAGGATGGTGTTACACAGCAGTGGTTACCCCCGTTACCTCCATTCCATGGTGGTTGTAAATGGCTTCCTGCTGGTGTACGGCGGAAACACCCATAACGACACATCGAAAAGTAAAGGGGCGAAGTGCTTCTCTCGGGACTTCATGCTGTATGATATCAGTGAGTAGCCCAAGTATAAGGAGGCCCCTTTGAATTGGAGAACGGGGCGTAACATCTTCCACCTTTGGTTAAACATTTTCCTCTCCCCAAAATGTGTTTTTCCTCCTGAAGATTTGAAATCATGCCAAAAAAGCACCAAACTGCACAGATTTTAGTCTAATCGGTGTGTATCCTTCTTCTTCGTCGTGCACTAGATGGAGATGCCAGTTGCCCGCACGAATGCAGTTGTCCTCAGAAGGTCCTGCAGGTTGCCATAGAGCTTTACCCTCGCGTTACTGGTTCTGGCCAATAGAGTTTACCCTTCAAAGCGCTTGCTGTGCCAAAACGCACCAGAATTGCACAAATTTTAGTCTCTTTAAAATCCGGGGGGAGCATGCCCCCAGACCCTCATAGCGTAACTGCAAGGGGTGCTTTGCAGAAGTGCACTTGTGGCTTTGCCAAGTCGTCACTAAATCAGTGAATACTACACATTTTCTCATATGGATACCAGATGACTTGATACTGTAGGAGATCCCCCCCCATACCCCCACGACTTCAGTCAGAAGCGTTAGCATACTTGGCAACAAGAGGGATAACCCTCTATTGACTCTTTTGCCCCAGTGAGTTAGCCTGACACGTGACTCCCAAGTCACCTGACCCAACCCCCCTTTTCCCACCAGGCTTTCCTACCGGCAAGACGTGACCCCACGCTGCTCTGTAAGCGAGCTTGCACCATGTTCACCCTTTGCCTCAGGACCGGCTTAGCCGGCTCATACCTGCTGTCATGGACAATTTTAAGCCCGGAAAAACTGTGTGTGTGTGTGTGTGTGTGTGTGTGTGTGTGTGTGCGCGCACGCGCATGTGTATTTGCTGGGGGGAGGGGGGGGGGATGTCCAACGCTCTACCATTCGGCCACCCCGGCTCCCCTGGAAGCACACAGACGTAGATCTAGACATGAGTTACAGCTTTGGAATTTTGGGGTCCTCTGCTTGCCAGTAGGTTTGTGTTTGAGTGGGTTAATGCTGTTATTATTTTGAAATCACTGAGTGCATGTACATCATTTCTTCCTCAGAGTGCAACACTTGGTTCAACATGTCTGTGCCAAACGTGAACAATGTGGCTCGCTTTGGACACTCCATGGTCAACGTGAATGAGTAAGGAATATACATATATATTTACACCTCCCCCTCCCCACCTCCCATCACACACGCATGCACGCACGCACGCGCGCACAGCTACACACACACACACACACACACACACACACACACACACACACACACACACACACCAGAGAAGCAAAAAAGGCATACTGATTCATACATGTATACATATATATATATATATATATATATATATACATACATATATATATATATTATATCCTTATCAAAATGTGTCTTAATTGTAGATGTGTGTTGTGGTTTTGCCACTTTGTCACTAACTGCACAATACTTTTCCTCCCCTTGGATCATGAATCCATTTAAAATGAGTTTAATTTAAGCCCTGAAATTTCATGCATTTTTTTTTTCCTGCTGCCCCAACTTTTTGCCAGCTCCAGTGGTGTTCCTCCCAGGTCAGGGGTGGAGTCCACAGAGGGCTCGAAAACTGGGGCAATTTTTATTATGCATGATGATGGAGATGAGGATGATGGTAAGATGATGCCGTGGAGGTCCCTGTGGTTTGGGACTGCGGGACAGGGCCACGTTCCACGCTTCCTGTCATAAATATCCCAACGTGAACCAGGCCCGGGAACTACGGCACCTGCGGTGCCGGGTCGTGTACTCATCCACATCATAAAGACGTGTCATACCAAGGAAGGCACCCCCAAAGTCGCATCCATGAAGTGGGTGAATCTCGGCTGTGTGGCAACAGCCTCGCCATTGGGCCCATAGCACACCCGCTCTGGGTAGGAGCTGACCTAGGTAGGAAAAATCCCACTTGCCTAGGCTGGGACTCGAACCAGCGTCTCCCGGTCCATGGTCCGAATTACTAACCACTACACTATTGGGAGCCAGTATCTCATGCATTTCTTTTTTTTAACTGAACAGTACTCACTGTTTTCTTGTTTTCTGTTTCCAGGGATATTTACCTTTTTGGAGGCTTTGACAGTGTGATGCTGCAAGACGTCATTCACATCCAGTTAGGTGGGTGAAGAAGATCAAACTTTGAACGACCTGTTTGCTGATTTTCACACTTCTGTACGTCTTTATCGGTCACGAGCAAATCTCAAAGTGTGAAGAAAGTTTTGTGGGCGCCATACCTGTTGTGTCAGATTCCCAAACACTAGCTTAAAGGGGCTAATGTAGCAACAGTTGTAGAAGTTGAATGTCTGGCCACTTGCGCTGAGTGTAAACAAAAACTGTATCGCATTAGCAGCTGAGTACAGGTGCACACAAACCACAAGTTGACTTAGCAAAGATGGAACTAGAGTCATCATGTCACAGTGCAAACCAGTTCGTATTTAAAGGGACAAATTTCTTTCTTGAAGAAGAAGAATAATAATAATGAGTATTGTATAGGTGCTTGACCCAGTTTCATGAATCGGCTCAACGCGCCGCGAACTGAACCCGACATGCACGCTCACATGAATTACATGCATTCTCTCACACACTAGATATTTTATAATAAACACATTACAATTTACATGTCACGTGGTGCGAAGGGTCAGCTCAGCTATTTAAATTTTGGAATTTAGAAACTGCATTTATTTTTCTAATTTGCTGGGCTGAACATTTCCAAAGCAGAGGGGGAGAAAGCTGGAGTACCTGGAGAGAATCCCTGACGATTGGCCCGAATGAACGGTGCCACATATGAGAAGGAAAAATTCTTTGCCCCGAGTGGGACTCAAACCCCTGACCTCTCGCATTGGTGGCAAGTCTCTTAACCACTAGACCACCGACCGCCACCAAATGCTCACAGATCATTCTGAGCCGTTTTTATGGTACATGTATCAATCATCACACCACTTAGACACCTGGAGACAGTGTCTTTAATTCTGGCACTGAGCCAACAGCAGTGTACTTGATGACGCAGCGACCACGCTGAGAGCTCCAGTAGTGCCACAACAGTCATAGAATCTGAGTTATTTTAAATGATTAATGTGTCACACACAATGTTTTTGCAGTCGTTCTGTGTGGTTTCGGATTTTTTTCTTAAAGACCCAGATGTTTTGACAGGTCAGTGTGAGAGCTACAAAGACAGTGGCAACTGTTCTCTGGCACTACCTGGCAAGAGATGCTTCTGGAATGTGAGTCGTGGAGCCTGCGAGACACGCCCACGGAATCTCGATGCAGATGATGTCTGTGACACTACTGGACGTGAGTTGGCACCTGTTGAATTTGTGACGTCGTTTCTGCATTTCTGTCTTTGTTCTTTGTCTTCTTTTTTCTTCTCTTCTCCTTAATAAGTGGTATGAGGATATCATAAGTGGTTAATTACAGACACTGAGTTGTCGTTATGTATATCAAGCATGAGTTTTTTCAGCTGAATTCTACCACCTCTAGGCCAATTTCCGCGGGTCTTTGTTGTTTTTCTGCTGTCTCGCTGCCTAGACAAATTAAAAAAAAAAAAAAAAGGTGGAGCAAGCAGGATAGTTCATCAGTATCACATAACATTTAGGCATGAGTTTTTGCAGAACTTAGGCCAAGTTCCTTGATTTTTTGTTTGTTTGTTGTTTTTTTTTTTGAGGAAAAAAAAAGAAATAGAAATAATGTTGGACACGCAGGACACCCTCCTCAACTGCTGTTAGTTTTGAGGAGCACTGGTTAACACTGCTGCCCATTTTTTCGATCCGCTGCTAACACTGCTGCCCATTTTTTCGATCCGCCGCTAACACCGCTGTCCATTCTTTCAATCTGCCGCTGGCCACCCCCTTGTTGGTTTTCAGGAGCGCTTGACATTGCTGCTGTTTCCTGTTTTCCTTTATGATACATTCTGTTGTCCTCTTTTTTTGGGGGGAGCGAAAAAACTCATGCCTGTGTATTCACAAGCAGCTACACGTGTTCTGAATATATGCTGTGTGTGGCGGGTGAGTCTTGTCACTCAGTAATGTTGCAAGTGGCAAATGCTGGACTCCTCTCACTTTCTATCCTTGGAAAATACAAATAAAGTGTTCTTCCCTTCCTGGTGCAGGTGACCTTAGTGTGTGTCCTGGCTTCAACACCTGCTCCTCCTGCCTGGCTGCTGGGGATACCTGCAACTGGTGTGGCACCGACTGTACTTCACTCAACTGCTCTAGCAAAGACAAGGTAACGGACTGCTCTACAAATTTCTTTATAGGTGTATACAGCTTTTGTTTTGGTTGGGATTTTACGTTGTTACACTATGCTTTCCATAAAAAAAAACTTTGAACTGGGGCAATTTTGGGCATATGGGGGCTATTGGTATCAATGAAAAGTGCAGAAAATAAGCTGTCTTTTGGCATAAAAATTGTGTGACAAAAAAAGAGTGACACGGGAATCACGCCAGTTTAGTGTGGTTGTATTTGATGCTCGCTTTTAAACATGTTATGAGCTACATTCAGCCTTGAAACTTTCACAGACGTATAAATTGTGTAAGGACCCGAAAATGCAAAAATCTCAGCCACTAAAATTGACCCGCCTCAATTTTTATTTTTTTATCTTTGGAATTTTCTCAAAAGTGGCAACTTCGTTCCCCTTTTGTTGGATCCAATGACAAATGAGGATTGTTGATAGACGACTCCACGCGGCAAACCCCGAGGCCAAAGCCCCACTCTGTTCCTCTGCCATGTATTGGCAAAACGCAGTGCATCCATGACGTCATTTTATGGAAAAGGGGTGAAAAAGATTGACACGGTGGTCTTTTCCTCAAATGACGTCAGTGCTGTTTTCCACGTTTCAGTCATGTGCTAACTACTTGTGCTTCCCTCTTTGTAGTGTCTGGCAAGAAAGTTTGCCACACCATGCTTGGTACCATTGTACTTGGTTGTTGGGGTGGTCGGTGGTCTAGTGGTTAAGAGACTTGTCACCAATGCGAGAGGTCGGGGGTTTGAGTCCCACTTGGGGCAAAGAATTTTTCCTTTTCGTATGTGGCACCGTTCATTCAGGCTGATCGTCGGGGGTTCTCTCCGGGTACTCCGGCTTCCTCCCCCCTCTGCTTTGGAAATGTTCAGCCCACCAAATTTGAAAAATAAATGCAATTCTAAATTCCGAAATTTAAATAGCTGAGCTGACCCTTCGCACCACGTGATTGTAATGTGTTTATGTCCAGTGCGTGAGAGAATTCATGTGAGTGTGCGTGTTGGGTTCAGTTCGTGGCGCTTTGAGCCGATTCATGAAATTGGGTAGAGCGCCTGTACAATACTCATTATTATTATTATTTCTCTAGGCCGTTGGACAGTGCCAGACAGAGGATGTTGGGTGCTCACTTTACTACACTTGCCAGGCATGTCAAGACGACGTGCGCTGTATGTGGGACAAGAATGCCTGCCAGTTGAGAACTGGAGCAGGTTTGTCAATTGTGTCATAGTCTGGATTGTAATGTTTAAAGAACAGAAACTGAGAAAGGAAAAGTACAAAAGTTCTGAAGAAGTTGTATTGGTTTACATATATATGTAGTCCCCAGTGTTTTGCCACTGGCCTTCAAAAGTGGCCCTTTCGGCCACGTAGCCACTCTGTGGATTTAAGCAGTCCTTAACACATACAACTTTAGAAGGATTATGGATTATTGATTATGTTAATCTATCATAATTACTTACCAGTCTAGTCTGCCATTTCAGTGCTGTCAGTATGTACGTTTTCCCACTGAGCATTAACATAAGCGGTGCCGCTTGTTTATGCTCACTGTCTGTTTACTTGAACAACTTGTAAGTATTGCAATAAACCTGTTTAAACCAAGGATTATGGATAGAAACATACCTTCAAGTAAATAGAACTCCCATCCAAGGCTTGTGAAAGTTCATTCAGAGGAATGACAGAAAAGCAGTAGAATATTCAGCCTTGTGGGCAAACCGTAAGGGCGTTCACAAATTCACTACCATTCAGAGTTTGGAGCTGTTTTTTTGTGTGTTTTTTTTTGGTTGTGTGTGTGTGTGTGTGTGTGTGTGTGTGTGTGTGTGTGTGGTGTGTGTGTGCGTGTGTGTGTGTGTGTGTGTTTTTATTGTTGTCTGTTTCAATCCAGTTTTAGTCTATAGGTCCATAAAAGCAAATCCTTTGTGCATGGCCTGCATGAACAACAATAAACAAATGTTATAATTGTAGAATATTTGAGTGTTTAAATCTCTGGGCTTCATGTACCTTGCAGTTTTTTCTCTGTTTTTCCAATGTGTAGCTGCCAATGTCACAGCCAACAAGACGGAGCTGCAAGCTGTTTGTCGAAAGGCCTGTGCCGTGCACACCAGCTGTAAAAACTGTACAGAACTAAGCTGTATGTGGTGCAGCAACCTGGCCATCTGTATCGACACCAACGCTTATGTCGCGTCCTTCCCCTATGGCCAGTGCATGGACTGGACCACCAAATCTACCAAATGTGAAGGTTAGTGAGCATTTGATATGGCGATAATGAATGGGAAAAAAACAGCAAGAACACACACACACACACACACACACACACACACACACACACACACACACACACAACTAAGAAAAGCCAACAATAACAAAACTAAAAAAACAACAAGAAGCAAAACATAAAACAAAAAATACTGACATGTCTATTTTTCATTCCTTCACAACATAACTTTTTATTGTGACCTTAACTTAAAAAGAAGAAAAGTATAAATGTAAAAAATATAAAACAATGACAAACATGGGATTTGAGACAAAAGAGGGGAAAAGGGGGAAGGGGGGAAAAAAAAAAGCATGAAGAAGAAAAATCTCTGGACCTCCACGGTGTCTCAGTCATTCTCTAGTCACTAACTTTTTCAACCATGTATACTCATGAGTAAATATTTTTGCTCCCTTCCTCAGCTACAAGATGTGCCGGCCTGAAGTCTTGCTCCGACTGTCTGGCCAACTCCCGCTGTGGCTGGTGTAATGACGCGTCTGACACGGGCTTAGGGGTGTGTATGGAGGGGGGACAGGGGGGGCCATTACAGCCATCAGGTGGTCAGTCTGGGTCCTCATCCTCATCACCACAGTGCCCGGATCAACGATGGTACTTCACTCAGTGCCCATGTAAGTGTGAAATTCTGCCATTGTGGTGCTAGCAGTGGTACCGGTAATGTCAAAAGATAAATTTAAAAGCCCATCTTGCAACCTTTCTAACTTACAAATTGTTCGGAGATGTTTTTGTGGCGTCGAGCATTGTACAATGTACCACGTTTTAAAAAAAATAAAATAAAATAAATTTTTTTACTACTTTAATTATCCCTTGCGGGAAATTTGGGCTGCTTCCCCCGGGGGAAGCGCGTCGCTGTGGTGCAACACCACCCAATACCAATCCTATCTTTTTTACAATTTTTGCTGGGGGAGGAAAGCCGGGTAACCCGGAGAGAAACTCCCGATGAGCAGCCCGGCAGTCAGGAACAAGATGGCCACCAGCCCAATATGTTGTTTCCATTCAATGACCTGCTGTAGTCACAGTCGTAGTCGTTGTGTCATGTATGCAGCCCGCGCGCACACGCCGGAACGCAAGCTCTCTGACATCAAGCATGCTGACATAAAGAAAGTACTGAAAACCCTTATCGTGCCTCTATGCACTTGCAAAAACCCAAACACATGAGGTCGTGTGAGCTCGCCTAGCTGGTTGACGTCACAACTTTTTGGCGTATGCGAGGTTCTACATGGGTGAATGAATTCTTGTAATAAAGTCGTTCCCCTTTGACAGAGTTACTTCCCGCAGACCTGACTGACAGACGATTGCTTACTGGTATCGGAGAAGAGACCCTCTCTCTCTCTCTCTCGCCTTAGACGCGCGCTTGCGCGCGCACGCACGCACCCCCCCTCCCCCTACACACACACACACACACACACACATTATGCAAAGACCTTGGAATCAGAAAGACGCGTCACTCCTGCCCTCGTAAGAGTAGACTCCAGAGTGCAGTCCCTTTTCGGCGGGGCGTGAAAATGTGACTGCTTACACCCAGCGCCATTTTTAAAAATGGCGAATTTTTTTTAGAAAAGCAGAGACTTGTGTGTCATATGATTCGATTTGAAACGAAGTCTTGAATATCCGACCACTTTTCGTTTGGGCAAAATCTTTGCCAGCGGACAATTATTGTTGCGCTTTGATGGCACTGTTTACGTGGTAGACTGATCCAACAGGATGTGAGTAAACGGCAAGGGGGTTGCACTCTGACAGGCAAGGGTGTTGCACTCTACAGGCAAGTATTATTGCACGGTGCAGACGATCACGTACCTGCCTTGTGGTGGAATAAGAGACGATTACAAAAGCATACACACCCGTGCTCTAGGACTGAATGTAATAATAGATCTGTCCATTCAGACAGAGACAGGTTATGTATGTCTCTGATTCAGAAACACGCCTACTTTCACTCTGAAGACAGCCTGCTAATCACTTGCGCCACTGAGGATCCCTCTGGGTTCAAAGCTGGTCAAGGATGACATAGTGCGCGACCTTGTGTTTGAGAGCACCGAGACAATTTAGGCCCGTCACGGTAGCGCAGTGAGCGCCATTTCCCCACTGTGCACAGAGGTACTTTCCACTGAAAGACTCTGTGCTCCAGAGAGTGTCGTAAGAGAGACATATAGCGGGACAACGCGAAGAGTTGTCTGCCCGCATTAGCGCGCATCCTAGATCTGGCCCCTATAGTGACAGCATGGCGGAAAGTGGAAAGCGATCACAAAAGCATGCAATTGTGTTCTGCGCCGAATTGTTCAAATAACAGACAAATATAAACGGGGAAATACTTCTTTTGGTATTCCTGTTGAAAAACAAACATTTTTTTTTCGCTTTCTTGTCCAAAAAAAAAAAAGAAAAAAAAAAAGACCTCAAGTGGTACGTGTGCATGCAGTGTAGACTAACAGTAAACACACGCGGCTGACGCAGATACAGCGTAATTTTTTTCCCTGACAACTTTACAAATCACGGTGACTTAAATTGTGCTAGCGTCTACCTGCATCTAAATTCAGAACACACACACACACACACACACACACACACACACACAGAGAACAAAATCATCCGGCTGAACTTCGTTCTAACCATTGTAAAACCATATCACAACATAGAATCTGCTGGATCGTCGGTCGCAGATATGATTAATGCTGAGTTAGCAGGAAGTATTCAGCGGATGCGTCCATCTTTGGATCTCTCGCACATTCGATCTTTCTGTGTTCCGTACTAGTTTTACTTGAACACATCGAACGAAATGCACTGCGTAGCCTACGTACAGCAGTGAAAGCCAAACTAGATCTTTCTTTCGTCCTCCGGAACTTTGAGAGTACTTATGTTTTCCATAGGCCTAAAACACATGCGAAATATATGGGGGGAGACCACCTGGCAGTCGCTGACATCTTCGTTTTTGTTTATTTTCTTATTAAAATGTTTTACGGCGGCTAGTGTAGGGTTGGGTCAAACAACTGCGTAGATCTGCGGGATGCGCGCTAATGCGCGCAGACAACTCTTACGCGTTGTCCCTCAAAGGGAGGTAAGTGAACTATCTTTATGTTTCCAAGATCTTTGCATTATGCTTCTGAGTGTGAGTCAGTGGCAAAAACGAAACCCACTGAAATTCCCGCTTTCCACATGTCAAGTTGTAGAGACTCTTGCGAAAAGATACTGCATTTCGATGCAAAATAATTTCTAGACCATCCCAGAACATGCTGGTGCAGTAACGTCAGTAGATTACGTCACCTTGGAGAGATTTCGAGCCTTCCAGTAAGTTGAGGAATGTTCTAGATCTGACGTAAGCAGCCCCCCTGCACAGCGTTCTGGATTCTTCTTCTTTCATGAATTTGTTCTCCGCGCATATTCTGTTCATAAAGTATTGGAGTTGTAGTCTGTTGTATCCCGTATCATCTCTGCGAGTGCACGATGATGGCGACATAGCATAAGTAAAATACAACACCACGTCTCCAAACAGAGGAATTCGGAAAGAAAGTGGCGAGACACCCCCAAGAAAAAACAGCATCACGTCAATCAAACATGACGCACTTACTTTACGTCAGTGCGCGTGCGTCTCTTCTTCGATGTTTGTGAGGCGTGTGGCTTGCAGAGGAAATGTGCTGTGAGTACAAATTTTCGAGTCAACTGACGATAACGGCTGCAGTGAATTTTTCTAATTTTTTTGTATATTTTTTATGGCACCCCAGGCTCATTATCTATGTATAGTAGGAGCGATTTTGAGATCTAAAGTGTGTTCACCAGCACTTTCATCAGGTACGGCTTACGCCAAAAGTATAAAAGCGACAACCTCCAAACTTCACTTAGTTGAGAGTCCGTATTCATGCTATGTCCAAAAAATGGAGTGGTTTAGGTAAATATTACGCCTTTAAACGCCAGAAAGCCACTTATTCTGAAAAGGGCGATAACTCGCAAATCATGTGTGCAATCGTACCTGGATCGGGCCTTCTATTCAACAATCTTGATTCATTTAGAAACCCCAAATTTGAAATCGATCGGTTCAGTATTTTCGGAGAAATAGGCATCTGAACTGGGTTCACATGCAATGTCAACTCAGGCTCGGTTTACATGAAAACTATAAGAGCGACCATTTTCTAGTAGTGAGTCAATTCAGAGTCCGTATTCAAGCTATCTACTGCCAAAAAATTGAGTGATTTAAATAAATATTACGCCTGTACACGAAAGACAACCAACTTGTCTCAAAAGGGCGATAACTCCCAAATCACTTAAGCAATCATCACACGCTTGAATCGTCTAATGTAACATTTTGATAAATTTGGATACCCCAAATTTGAAGCCATTCGGTTGAGTATTTTCGAAGAAACGGGCCCGGACACAATTCACACACACACACACACATCCATACAGACGGCACTCAGTGAGGAGAAGAAGCGCGTTCGGAACAGCATACATGCCAGCATCGATGACGCAGGTTTTCTTACGTCATTGTCAGAGTTACACTTGCATAATCGTCTCTGCGGGAGATCGGCAGTGACGTGCGTTTGTACCACAGATGCTTGCCTATGAACGTGGAAATTTTAGCCCGTCCTATTATGTTGTTTCCATTACTATGGAAACAACATAAAAACCGGTATCACGTATCACAAGCTCGACCTGGGCTCAAACCCACGCTTCATCGCCATGACATTGGTGACGGCCGTTCACTGAGTAGCGCAGCGGCTAAATCCGACGCGCTACCTATTAGACCACCGCTCACCCCTTTTTTCACTTAGCAGGGCTTTAAATCTTCCACCTTTTGTCAGATTTCCACCTTCGGCTAAAAAATCCCCCCCCCCCCCCCAAAGTGTGTTTCCTCATCTGAGGCACTTAAAAAGCATCAAATTGCACAGATTTTAGTGTAATTCTAAAAAATTTCCTTAAAAAAACAAGGGTTTCCTCCTCTGAAACACTTAAAATCATTTTTAAAAAAAAGCAAAAAAAAAAGCACCGCACTGCACAGATTTTAGTCTAATCTGTAAAAAGGTTCTGGGGGAGCATGCCCCCCCCCCCCCCCCAGACATGCTTTGCCTTTAACCCTTTTGCTGCCGCCGTTTCAGCATTTCATGAATCGCACCAGAAGCCCCTCTGTCAAATTAGTTAAAAATGGTAAATCTAGACTTTCCAGTAGTTGGGGGGGGGGGGGGGTTCTCTCGATGCAGTATAGGTATTGATCCTGTTTGCAGCAGGGTGACGTGAAGAGATGTTATCCCTGAGTGAACCGAATAGCGTCTGGCAGTGAAAGGGTTAATGTGTCTGCTTTGCAAATGCACACTCCTCCCTTTGTCACTTTCACACAAATTTTACGAAAGCCAAAGTGGAGTGGGCTAGGATCTAGTCACTGGGGAGCCGGGGTGGTCGAAGGGTAGAGCGTTGGACTTCTAACGCTCGGGTCGTGAGTTTGTATCCCGGCTGGGGTGAAATATTTGTGCTGGCTTTTTCATCATTGCCCCATCTTTAATATCACCCTATGTGGTGGAAAATATTGTTAAACTCCCACCCACCCACTCACCCATCCACCCACCACTTAAGGCCCCGATCCACGATCCCTCACAGCCGTATGACTTTGCCTGATGAGGCATGCCGTACGGCGGGGAGCGCTACACGGTCTGGCAGTGCAATGCGGCCCTGCCGGACAGAAGTACGTAATACAGTTTTCGCTCCATGGCGCGTGTTTTGGTTGCGATTTCGATTGATCGTCATGTCATCGGAAAGCAGCAGTGATGCAGCAGCAGTACTTTTGCTGCGTCGTCGAAGGAGGCAAAGAAGATGACAAAATAACCCGAGATGGTGGGTGCAGCCATGGTTAGAACGGAGGGAACAACATGGCGCTTTCCATCAGCTGAGCAGGGAGCTTCGGTCAGAGGTGTCTGCGATTAAAGCATTTTCATTGGCTGTCGGATGCTTGAGGGATGCCTCACGCCGGATGAAATAGAACATGCTGGATCGCCATCAGGCATACGGGAGCGCCGGACGGTGACGTCACATTTTGCCCGTTGCCACGGGAACGGGCAGTGCCATACGGCCTTGAGGGATTGTGGATCGGGGCCTTTAGTCACTAAATGCTACACACATTTCCTCCTTTTGGTACTTTGACCATTTTATTTAAGGCCTGATTTGGACTTATTTACTAGTTATATACAGGCATGGGAATTGTCCGCCTAAAGGCAAATTTCCGCCTAAAGCAAATTGGGTTTCCGCCTAAAAAAAAAAATTGTCCGCCCAAAAAACTCTGGTTGAAAAAAAAAAATTGTAGCTCCGCTTTTTTTTTTTCACTGATTGCCGCCGATTTGTCCAGCGTGGACAACCGTTCGACGAGAGTGCTTGTGATAGTTTGTGGTGGTGGGAATGGTTGAGTGCCACAGAGGGTGAATTTTGTGCGTCATATATTCACTTCCTTCAGGCAAAGTCGTTTCTTTTGCTGCCGTCCCCCCCCCCCCCCCCCGCTTTTCACTTCCTTCGGGCAAAGTCCTTTCTTATCAGATTCTCAGAGTTGCCGTGCACCGTTCAGTCTTCTTTTTTGACTTCTCCAATTCCCATGCCTGATATATGAGCTTGTGACAAAAGGTGTTTTTTCCACAGATACTTTCTTCAGAGGATAGACTTTTACTCCAAAAAAATCTCTTACAAAATGTTACGTGTTGGAAAAGGACGTTAAACTCCCAAACACCCACCCCCACCCCCTCTTACAAAATGATGAGCTGAATACATAATTTTTCTCTATATGATACTTTGAATGAAAATTTATAACTCGTGCTGTTTCAGTGTGTCAGTGCAACGGTCACTCCACCTGCCTGGCCAACTCCAGTGTGTGTGAGTCGTGTAGCCACCAAACTACCGGCGATCAGTGTCAGTACTGTCAGGAGTTCTACTACGGCAACCCAGTACATGGAGGCAATTGTACAGGTAAAGACATGGATGTAGTAGTGGTGAAACCGGCCCCTGTAGTGTGGTGGTTAGCACTTCGGACCCTGTCACACAGCCTCAAACCGCATGGACCTCCACAGCGTTGTCATACCCTGATCCTCATCATCATACATAATAAAAATTGCCCCACTTCTCGAGCCCGGCGTGGATTTCACCCATGACCTGGGAGAAAATCACCACTGGAACTTGCAAAGAGATGGGGCAGCAAAAAATAAATAAATAAATAACATTTGAGAACGTCAAAAATTAAATTTTCTGAATTGGCAAAATCAGCAAGCAGCAAGCTCCGGATTATGAAGTGACCACAGAGAGACACTCAGAGTACTTGTAATGCCGTACGTAAAGCGTAGCGTGTCTCGAGAACCAGATCTCCCTTGTCTATTGTCTTTGTACTGCAAAGTATTTGAGGTTACACTGCCAATTGCAAGATCAGAGACCCCCCCCCCCCCCCACCCTGTGTTTGCAGCTTTCTGTTGATAATGCAGACTTCTATGTAATCTGTAATGTGTTTGCAGAATGTCAGTGTCACGGTCAGGCAGACTCCTGTAATCACGAGACCGGTCAGTGCTACTGTCGTACCAGGGGTGTCACTGGCGACCGCTGTGACAGGTGAGTTTTAGTTTCACTGCAGTGACAGGTTTGTCACTTTACAGGATTTTAAAGTCGAAACATTTGTGTTAAAGAAGATAGTGGTTGGGTTACGTTCAAGGCACAGCCACGAAAAATCCGCTTCGTAAGCCATAGTTTGTGGAATGGAACTATCTGTTACACCTTGACAGCTGCGATAGCCACTGAGTATCGCACCGTCAGAGTTCATCTCTCTGCTGCTTGTCACTGTAGTGGTACACCGCTTATCCCTTTTGTTCTCCTTTCAGATGTGATGCAGACCACAAGTACTTTGGAGACCCCAAGAATGGTGGCACATGTTACTGTAAGTGCTGTGGTATTATGACACCGATTAACTGTGTCGAGAAATTTGTCCGGCTGAAATTGTTAGAAAGGCAGGAAAAACACGCCAGTTGTATTTGTAGCAGGTCTGTTGTTGTTTTCATGAAATTGTCTAAACGCAAACGTGAGCAGCAGGTTTGGGCAGCATTTTGTTATTTAAATTTTAATAAATGGAACTGCAAACTTTGTAATAGTTGTATATTGATAATGCCAGTTTTGAATGTTGGCCCGAGCTAATAGTGAGAATTGCTCAACACATATTTTCTGCATGTCTTGAGCAATGCACAAACTTGATAAACTCCATGGTGCCAATAATAAATAATAATAATATTATTAATGATGATAATGGTGAGAAATAATAATGATCATAATACACCGTAATACACACTCATTTGAAAGTGAATGTGATCTAAAGAAAAATTTCTTATATTGTTTGTCTGTTATATTGCAGACTTTCTTGTATTGTTTGTCTGTTATATTGCAGACCTTCTTATATCGTTTGTCTCTGTCTTCATTTTCGGGGAGCCAGGGTGGCCAAATGGTAGAGCGTTGGACTTCTAATGCTTGGGTTGTGAGTTCATATCCCGGCTGGGGCCAAATATTTGTGCTGGCTTTTTCATCGTTACCCTGTCTTTTATATCACCCGTATGTGGTGGAAAAGGACGTTTAAACACCCACCCACCCACCCTGTCTTCATTTTCATTTCTTTGTGATACTTACAGACAAGCTTTCCACTGATTACCAGTACACGTTCAACCTGTCCAAGGCTGATGATAAGAACTACACACAGATCAACTTCCTCAGTATCCCAGGCTCCGTAAGTTCCATGCACTCGTTTGGTGTGCACTGTCATTATTCATAACAAGCAGATTTAGTGGTTTAGGTATCCTCCTGCGGATTCTAAAGCACAGGGATCAATTCCCTGGGGGGCAGGATTTCCCTCAGTACAGTACAATACAATGCAATGCAATGCAAATTTATTTATGCATGTAACCTCAAATTTTTTATCCTTAAAAGGATACTCATCTTGCAGCCTGCTGAGCATTCATTATTACAGAAATACTTTTTAAACTTGACAAATAAATTACATAAAACGATACTAAAAATAATGCGCCTCAGACCCTAAAGGAAGAAGAAGGAAAAAAAAACAAAAACCCAAAACAAAAACTTGAGTTGAAGTCCATGTGCATGCTTGTTTATGGTGCCTGTCTGGCCGGTGCGTACACAAGCATGCATGAATATCAGGTGTGTACATGAAAGATACCATTCTAATGCGCATGGGTGAAACTCTTCCGTCTGTGGACTGAAAACCCTTTAAAAAAAAAACAAAAAAAAACCCGCTCCAAACGGAAATTCTGTTTTTTGAAAAAATCTCTAAAATTAAAAAATAGATAAATAAATAAAATCTGTGCTCTGCAATGTACGGACATGCTTCGTCGGATCGGCAACCAAGGGCGATACAACGGAAATGCGCTGTCTTGTTTTTGAAGTCGGTTTTGGAGGTCCGTAGCCCTTTGCGCAAGCTCCGCCGTTTTCTGTTTAGTATGCCGCAAGCTTCTTACAGGTATAATAATGTAGTATGTGGCGGAGGCTGGTGTGAACCCTCGTGGCGCCATTTTGTTGATTCAAATACAGACGGACGGAGGGAGGGAGAGTGTCCTACGGTTTAATTCTGGCCTGGTTTTCAGTTTTTTGAAAATCGAAAAGTTTCACCCATGAATGCGCAGTGTTCAGTGTTGAGTATAGAGAGCTATTATTGCTGTTGATAGTATTGATTTATTTAGTCCATGTTTTGGTGGTTGTTCTAAAACAGGGGGACAGAGATGTTGACTTTACATTGAACTGCTCTACTTTTGCTCTGCTCAACATCACCTTCAAGTCAAGTGAGTTCAGCCGCATGTATTAATTTGTTGGTCTGTCTTTCTTGTGAAGGTTTCTTTGCCACCATAAATTGACCACTGTAAAGTGTGCTACAGGATTTGTACCCCATCACACACTGTGTCAGATGATGCAGTGAAACACGTGTTTGTTAGGTGGGAGGTGGGTTATCTCAGCTACTTTCAAAAGCATTGAAATGTGTTCTGTTCTAAAGGCAAGACACATTTACTAAAGCCCGAAGTATTGAGTGAACGGCCAGTGGTAAAAAGAAGAGATAAAATACCCAACGGCCAGTGGTAAAAAGAAAAGATAAAATACCCAAGTGTGATAATAATAATAATAATAATAATAATGAGTATTATACAGGCGCTTTACCCAATTTTATGAATCGGCTCAAAGCGCCGCGAACTGAACCCGACACGCACGCTCACGTGAATCACACGCATTCTCTCACATACTGGACATAAACACATTACAATCACGTAATACAGTGTATCATTTGTCTCCACGGTAAAATGTGGTATCAGCTAGTTTCAAAGGAGTCTAAATATCAAAATTTCAGGTCAGCTCTGAGACGAGACACATTTACAAAAGCGCAAATTTTGGGTAAAAACCTGTGTTTAAAAAAAAAGAAGAAGAAAAAATAGATGCTATGTATCTTGCTTCGACCGTCTCCCCTGTCAAATGAAGTGACAGAGAACATGAACAGTTGTTTTTCTTTGCACCAGAATCAGTGTCCGAGGAGCAATGGATCACAGAATCCCATGAGTGCGATTACTTCCGCACCAAGTTTGAGCACAAAGACTACACCTTCGGTGGCGAATACAACAGCACTTTCTACGTTCACGTCTATGCTTTCAGGACGCCTTTCTGGCTCCAGGTATGTTTAAAGACCTTTCTGTTTAGGCTGAAGAGGACATACATGTCGAGCTTTCTTGCGTCAAACTCTAGAAAATAGAATTAGCAATAAAGAAAAGAGTAAAAAGCGTGAGAAATTTCTCTTATTCCAAAAAGGAAAAAGTGTAAGTTTGTAAACATATCTGTGACAACCATGAGAGGAAAAAAAACAACAACAAAACAAAAACAAACAACAAAATTCATCAAGACACATTGGAATAGTATTTATGGAACGGAAGATTGATCAGATAAAATTTGAATGGTACGTTTTTTTTTTGTATTAAAGCAGATCTTACGCATGTAATTTAGTATTTTGATATCTTAATTTATCACGAATAGAAGAAGTTTGCACGGCTGTCATTCCAGTGACAGGCACGGCTTACATGAAAGCAGTAAATAAATACAAATTAATGCAGCTAAGCTCACTATTTGATATTTGTTAAAATTCTAAGAGTGACTCCTGTAATTTTTTCTTTTCCATCTTAGTTGATAGAAAGGATGCTAGAGATGATGCTAGTGTGTTTGCTATGCATGTAATGTGATAATGTGATCAAATGTTATAAGTGAACTTTCTTTGTTAGAATTAGAAGTAACTTCCAAAATTTCTACTTTTTTAAAACAAACTCAGATAGTGCATTTATCAAATTTTAATTTGTTTTTTGCAATGATAATCATCGTGTTCTTGTTTTACTTTCAGATTTCCTTCTCACAGTTCCCCAAAATAGATCTTGTTCACTTTTTTATTACCTTCTTTAGGTATGTAATGTTTTGTAGAAATGTTGGCAAGTCTTTTCAGTGTAGCATATATTTTTGCATCTTTCTGTGTTTGTTTATACTGCGCATGATCAGTAGAACGCATGCCATTGCCAACCTTGTATATCCCACTGTGATGACAGAAAAAAACAAAAAAACAAAAAACAAACAAAAAAGAAAGTTGCTTCGCAGAATAGGAAAATTGGGTGAAGTTTTTTTTTTTTTTTTTTTTGTGTGCAATGGACAGAAATTCAGCAGCAAAAATGAGATTTGGAACATGTCTGCAGTTGCGGCTACTTTGAGAAAATTTCTTATGCATACATATTATTTGCTTTATTCGGTACCCTGTGTCTTATACCTGAAAGTAAAAATACTGACGTCATCACGAATTAAAATACAGGGTCTGGCGTAGCCATGAGCATGCAGTGCATATTCAGTGGTCTGCCGTGGTGGTTGTACATTTTTTTTTCCAGTTTGAGCGATAAGCATCAGTCGATAAGGCATAGTTTACTAAAAGCAGCTTCCTTGATTTTTATTTCAGGCTTTTATTTGGCGCTTGCAAGCAACCACAAAATTCCACAGATCTTCATCCCTAGTAACTAATACCAGGAACTGTTAAAATTCATTCAAAGTTTTATTTAAAAAAAAGAAAAAAAAGTTTTGGATTTCAGTCAAGTTTCCATGAAATTTCCTCTTTCTCATGGACAAACCTGTATTTTTCTTGCCTAAATTGTGAAAAATTTGGAAAAAATGGAAAGCATCACATCAAGAAATCACCACTGAATATGCACGAACGTGGATCCCCTTTTGTGTGTTCCCCCACTACTGACAAGGTGCAGGTGTTCTGTTTTTAAAAGAATACGAGCCTGATGTGTCTAATTTCTTAATTTCAGATTTCTTTTGCTCAGCCTCGTCAGTTAGATCTGCTTATATTTTTTATCGTTTTCTTTAGGTAAGTTCACACACACATGAAAAAAAAAAATTGATCTGAACACGAATTCAGTTATGCTTTTGATTTAGCAGTAGTTTGATGTGGTCACTGAAGTGTCAGTTCACGTCAGACCTGTTTGTTTAGTCAAGAGAAGAAAAAAAAAAGAAAAAAAAAGTAGTAATGTAATGTCTCACTGCTTTATTACCCGCACCCTCACTTTCCCTGCCCAAGGTTTTGAGAACTTTATGCATAGTCATTGAGGAGCCTGTAATAGATTGTAGATAGTGCTGCTTTCCTTTTTTTGACAGATTAAAATTTGGAAGTAACAGCAATTTTCAAAGGCCTTTTAAAATTTTATTTTTTTTATTCAGTTTGGGGCAGGTGGGTTAGGGGATTCACAGTTTCTTGTTGGGGCGTACATTTGAAAATGAATAGTGAAATGTAGTCTATCAGAAAATTATTGGACACAAATTTGAAAGATACATGTTTCTAAAATCAGACAGCTACATTTTTTTTCCCACATTCAGAGCAATAGTCTGAGCAAGACCTCCCCTTTCCTTTCCCATTTACCATTCCCAAGAGCTCAGTAAAAGGGTAGAGCAAAGCTAAACGGCCTAAGCGCCTATCGGATCCATGGCACCTAGGCCCCTTTTCCAGTTATGGATGAGGTTATTGTCCATTCACCATTACCAGGAGCACAGTGAAACTTTAAACCCCTTGTTTGTAGCAACTTTAAGGAGCACCTCTCAGTAGTGTCATTCCTTTCAAGACTGAGCTCTGCTGAGAAAACAAAAAAAAACCCAAACACCCTGTATTCGGCACTGTAGGTGCAACACTGCCTCTTGTCATTTATGTGCTCGTGACGCACAGGAGCAAAATATGCATTTTGTTTGGCTTATCATGCTCCCTCCCCCCTCCCCCTCTCCCTCCCCCCCCCCTTTTTATTTTTATTTTTTTGGAGTGATTACCAGTGCACATTGCGTGGAAGTGCTAGTCTAGATTTTCCACACACACAAAAAGTACGAATAAACATGTTTGTGCGATCAGCTTCTTACATTTTATTTGTAGGGTTTTTTTTTTTTTGTATGTATTCAAAATCGAACATCACCTTAGGGGTCAGCTTTTGCACCTGTGTGTGATGTTTATAGTTGTGTATTTGTTGTCATTTGTGTAGTTTTGTTGACATATGTCGTTTCAATACTCTCTTCCCTTTGTTGTGTAAGTAACTCGTACATGGTGAGGGTGTTTTTGTGCACTGTTTGACCGGTGTGGTATTCGTTGTGAGACATTTAACTAGGGTTTTATTTGGGGTGAGGGTTGGGATGGGGGGGGGGGGGGGGGGGGGGGGGGGGGTGGAATAAAGTGTTTGAGAATGAATTTATGTGTAAGTGTATATTATCTTGTCTTGTTAAACATGTCTGTTAGCTTTGCTTAGCTCAGCCAGTTACTAGCTCTTTCAGTGCCAGAGTTTTGATATTCTTTGGAAAGAAGTGTGTGTGTGTGTGTGTGTGTGTGTGTGTGTGTGTGTGTGTGTGTGTGTGTGTGTGTGTGTGTGTGTGTGAGAGAGGGAGGGGAGAGGGAGGCTGGTTATTTTTAAGCAGCATTTGTATAGTATTTTTTCTGCTTTAGCTGCAGCTCAGAGAATACATATAGTTGAAACTGCTAATGCGTGGGTTAGTACAACACTGCATACCCGGTACTATATCAGAAATGTTAGGTATACATACATTTATAAAATTAATGCAGTCATACTTGACTGAAAGAGCACTGCCTTTTAAAGTTTCCGTGTTCTAATTTGGTGTTACGAACAAAAGCTACTGTTATCGGCGTCCACATCAAGCCTCGAATGTGCTGCATGTTCATCATTGCGCTTATTAGGTTCAGTTCAGTTCAGTTCAATACATTAAATATTTATTGTCACATATCTGGGAAATCTGGTCGCAGCAATAAAAAAAAAAAAAAAAAAAATTGTACAGACAGCAATCATGCATTGCACGATCAATAATGAGTGAATGGACACAGACTAAAATGATATGGACACAGATAATGGGCGCTTCATGTTGAGGGGGTAATGATGTCATGTCTGTTTACTAATGGGCACAATTACTGTTGCAGCTGCTTCCTGTCCCTGTTGCTCATTGCTGCTGCATTGTGGAAAATCAAACACAAGTATGATGGCTACAGACGAAGACAGGTAAGGGTGCACACAGGTCAATCTTCTAGTCCTGTGTCTGTGAGGTGGGGGGGAGGGGGGGGGGGGGGTGAGGGGGGGGGCATTGCATTTTTTTTTTTTTTTTTACAATACAATACAGTACAGTACAGTACAATACAATACAATACAATACAAGGCCTGGAAAAGTCATGAAACTATCTCAAGAGTCATGAAAGTCATTGTGAGCCAGACAATGAGAGGGCCAGCTTTGTGATTACTCACTGGACAGATCGCCAAAAATACCAACAAACTGCATTCCCATGAGGCTAGTGACTAACTCTGAACATTGGTCTTTCTGGCTGCGATAACTTGGATAAGATCAGAATTTCTACCCTTGCATGTGGTGTCAGTGTGAAAGAGGGTGAGGAAGTTGTCATGGAAAACAGGAGAGTTGGCCAGAAAAAGGCATGAATTGTTTAGCCTGAACTTGTATGGATCCTGAACTGTAGTGGTGGTACTAGTGTCATCATCATATTATTTTATTGATTTGTTACAGCAACTGATGGTGGAGATGCAGCAGATGGCAAGCCGGCCGTTCTCCACCGTCTGCGTGGAAGTTGAGAAGAAACAAGACTTGGCGGCCGGGGGTGGGGCACCAGAGAGGAAAGAACTTAAAGATCACGTTGACACAGCACTGCGGCGCAGGAAAAAAGTACATATTGAGTTTTTCACACTAAATCCTTCCTGCTGTGGTTGAATTTTTTGTTAATAAATGTCAGAGACTGTTAGTTTGATGAATGATTTTTTTTATATATTTTTTTTTTGCTGCCCCAACTTTTTTGCCAGTTCCAGTGGTGTTCCTCCCAGGTAATGGGTGGAGTCTACGGAGGGCTCAGAAGCTGGGGCAATTTTTATTTATTATGCATGATGATGGAGATGAGGATGATGGTAAGATGATGCTATGGAGGTCCGTGTGGTTTGGGTTCTGCAGGACAGGGCCGCATTCCACGCTTCCTGTCATAAATATCCCGGCATTAACCAGGCCCCATTTGATGAATTATGAAACGATAATGTTGACTAGTGACTACTGGCATGGTTTGAAACAGAGTGATAACTTGTAAACCTGTGAAGTTATCAATATCATAGTCAGATGAAAATGTTTATCAGTACTGGTCTCTACTTGGTGATAGTGGAATAAAAAAAAAAGGCGGCAAACTAACTGAAAAAGTTCAGAAAACCAAATGAGCCCAAAACACGCTTTCAAGACAAGCAATTTGAATATGTTTGGGTGCTTATCCTGTAAGTGTCTGACAAGCTTTTCCCATTTTCCTCCATTTTCAGCTGGCCAACAAGCCGTCCGCCGTAGCAATAGAACCACTCACTGGCAATAAGGCCGCAGTGCTCACACTCCTCATTCAGCTTCCGTTTGGCGACGGGGAGTTCGCACCAAGTGGTCAGTCTGGGATGGCCGTTGGCAGCGCACTTGTCTCCATGGGTGAGTGTCTTATTTACTTTGTTTCCAATTATAGGTTGAAAATTTGTGTATCTGTACTTTGACTTCAACAAGAGTTTGTATTCAATTTCAAAAGAAGAAAACGCCCAGAGCATCAGATTTTCATCTTTGTTACACCTGTGCATGGTTTATGATTGATCTTTTTTACTTTTATTTATTTATTTATTTATTTATTTATTTATGTATTAAATAATTTATTTGTTCAATTTTTTTTCCAGGCACCATCAGAAAGCAGAGTCTGGAGCACATAAAAGGAGACAAACCCAAAATACGGAAACACCTGCTGTACACACATCCAGACACATTCGCCTAGACGACTACATTCTGATTACCTGTGATTTCACCTTATATTTTGACACACCCATGGTTATCGCCTTGGGTTTCGTACGTGGGCTTTCACATTCGCGATACAGTACTTTTCTCTGTAGCTTCTTTTGACATTTTCTTTTCTGCTGTAATATTCCTCCCAACCCACCCCCTTTCTTCACTGTTCTGTGGTACTCCCGTTCTGTTTCCAACGTCCTGAATAACCTGCCAGTACAATAGGTTTCAGGATGTGTGAACCTAGATACTTGCATGCAAGTATTGCAGTTGTACTTCTTCAGTTTTTCAAATGCCAGATGTAGAGCCTTTATAGGATACAGTTTGATCAATTTGATCACAGATTCAACTTTTTTTTCTCCTCATGCTTTTCTGGATAGAAGATACTGGGATTTTGTTGTTGTGGAGGTTTTTTTTTGTTTTTGGTCCCCCCCCCCCCCCCCCTCCGATTTTGATCTAAATTTCCCTACTTCCTGGGGAATTTTGTTTTGTTATGTTTCTTTTTCTTTTTTTCATTTTCCATTTTTGTCTGTGTACCCTTTGAAGATCTACTGACTGCATAGAATACAAGGGCACATAAATGAAAGATACACACCTACGACATCAATGAAAGATGTAAATCTATGTCCAAAGGACAGTATAAGCCCTAAGTAATGATGTAATATACTGTTGCTGATAAAAGATGATGTAAATCTGTATCCAGAAGGACAGCTGAAGCTTTGAATGATGATGTAGTTTAGTGCTAGTGATTACAGCCTGATCATGTAGCAGGGGTGATGGCCGGTTATGTGTGGCAAGGGAATTTGCTGTGGCTTAACAGGAAAGAGTTCATAAAGACTTGGAGTTAGTAACTATTTTGGGAGATGACTTGCCCATCATAAGCTTTGAAGATTCACCAAACTGGTTGAAGGTGGCAGTCTGTGTGTTTGACTTAATTACTTTAATGATATTGACGATGGCAAAGTTCCTTGTGAAACTTCACGCTTCAGTGCATGTTAACCTGTCCTCTGCAGCCTTACTTACATCCTATGATAACCAGAAAGACCATGCTGACTCGAAGCCTTTATGGAGGTTTTTTGTTTTGTTCTAATTTTTTTTTTCTCTCTCTCTGTCTTATTTGCTGTGCCTAATTTCAATTTATTTGTGAAATTGCCTAACTCATGAAGTAGGCACGTGACTTTGGCTAACATGTGAACTGATTTTGTACAGCTAGTTAATTCATGAAATAGGCAGACAGTGGTAATCGGGATACTGTCCAGAGTTCGGTCACTTGTTCTGAATACAAGACCAAGTAAAGAAGGTAAAGGTTTGAGGCTCTAGGCATTTTTTGTCTAAACCGTGAAGTAGGTTTCATTCATGAAATACAGCAACTCTTCAAAATCATTTCACCTTATAAGCAAGGTGTATGTGGCCCAGTTCACATGTTAGGCAAAGTCACTTCATGAATTAGGCAATTTCACAAATTAGGCAGGGCATGTATAAGACTACATGTATATTAGTTTGCCTGGCATTTATAGCTAGGATTGTGTGTGTGTGTGTGTGTGTGTGTGTGTGTGTGTGTGTGTGTGTGTGTGTGTGTGTGATTTCTGAAAGAGTCCATGACATAGTGCTTTAGCATTAGGCAGCTCTCATTCCTCTACATATAAATATATGTCTCTTGTTGTTTGTTCGCTTGCGTAAGTGAGAGTACATGTATTGTGTGATACGACTTGTGTACTTTAGGAGTGACTTGTGTCTCCTCTCAATAGTAGTACGTCTGTCTCTGAATTAGATCTTTTTTGGAGTTTGATTTTCATAACTGTTTGTATACATGTGTGTAGGAATGTTGTGGACAGCTTTTGTTGTAAGGGTGTGCAAACTGAGTGGTTTCCAAGAATTGTAGCCAAGGTCAAGGTAACCGCACTCAGGTGCATGCACGAGATTACAATGCTGCTGTCACTTATAGAGATTTAATCACGATATCATACCAGCATACATAATAGTACCGGTAAAAGAGTCACAAAAGTACTGTATAAAATTTGTCTACAGATTTTACGTCCTTCTCTGTCATTTCCATAGCATATAATTTTCAGTTTTTGCCAGTCAAATGTGAAGAGACTGTTGATGTTTGTGTGATGGATTTAAATATCCAGGGGTGGGGGATGGAGGAGGATAATTCAGTTAATGTGAGTGCAATTCAATTAATGTGTGTGTGTGTGTGTGTGTGTGTGTGTGTAAGTGCCTCATCTGAGGTTTTGATTATTTCTTGGTGTCATAAGACATGGAAAGTGTTGTGATGTAAATCCATTTTATGTTGACTATGATTGTATATTTTTTGCGGAAAATTAATAATAAAATGTACATGTATATTTTGAAAAACAGTTGCAACAGAGATGACTGTATATCCAAATATTCCTGTTTGTACATAGCTGCGCATATCTGTACATAAATGTTCTGTTAGTGAAATATGTATATAATGTAGAAGCTTGCCGGTACCCTACATAATTATTCTGGTCTGTGAACTGTGAAAATGTCTGGAGTGATTTTCTTCTCACGCTTTGGTGTTTTGATAAACGTTACTTTGTCAAATGTGGATGCTGCAATTTTCTATAGTAATTTGTGATAATTTCTACAAAGATATAGAATATTTGATAAGTAAACCACAGGTCTGTTTCGCAACCCTTTCAGTTTTTAACACAGAATTTGTGCATTGAGTATGGTTGTTTGCCCTAGATCATATCGGTGTGTGCACATTACGTGTGTGTGTGTGTGTGTGTGTGTGTGTGCTTCGAAAGGGAGATGGATGAGAACATTAGATGTACAGATTCTGTTGACTTGATCTGCAAGTGTTGTACATGTAATATGGGATATAGGAAGTTTTTAGGGGTAATATCCACTTGTTAAGACCATTTTCGATTGTTAATTTGTGTGGTGCCACAGACTTAAAAAAAAATGAAGAATTCTGTCCACCTGTGTGTGTGTGTGTGTGTGTGTGTGTGTGTGTGTGTGTGTGTGTGTGTTCTGTCCTAAATAAACATTCACACCCACAGGCTCCCATCTGTACTAGTTTCCAGTTTTGTTTTGTTTTTAAATATAATTTTATATTAACTTCAGTTTTCTTCCTGGAAGTGCACAAACAGTGCCATGCGCAATCAATTTCCCTCACAAACCAAAATAACTCCAAAGTTTGAATTCGCCTTTGGAGTGTAAGAAAGGAATGCAATAAAACATACACATTCAGTTTGTCTTGTATATAGAGCTGTATTTTGGTGAAAACCGCAGACAAGTTGTAAACCACATTTGAATGCTTTTGTAGTTGCTGCACTTCCTGTCATGACATCGATTTTACCCCCACCTGAGTTCCGTGAATAAAGAAGAGTAAAATTGGTAAGACAAGATATACTCCATTGTCTCATAATTTGTTTTTGTAATCCCACTTACGAAAAGAATGCGGTACCCGCTGCCGGCTGCACCATGGTTTGCGGGCAGCAAGAGGCCGCTCCCTCGAGAGACATTTTGAGGTAGCGTCACGTTTGAAGTTTACGTGTGAAATCTACGTGTAAATTCTGACTCCAAAGCAAAATCTGGAATGCCACTTTGTCCCGGCATTGAAAAAACTATGGAACATTGTGTGAATGAGTTTCTTTTGCGTTCCCCTAGTAGATTCTGCACTGAAGTTTCATGAGAATGATCTCATGCTTCGCTTTCTACCAATCTCTTTTGTAACGATGAGTTTGATTGGTTGACATGATTGTTGTTGTACACGTTAGATGTGTGGCTGAGACTAGCGTCAGTTAAGAGGCCTGTTGAAGAGGCTGTGTTGTGATTAATTGTGTATGTCACGTGATGTACCGGTACTAATCCGTGAAGTTAGCGCTGATTAAATGGTTGACAGCGAATTGTGTGGTCTCTTGATTTTGGAAAAAAAAGAAGAAGCAATATTGTGTGTGTGCGTGTGTGCATGCGTGTGTGTGTGTGTGTGTGTGTGTGTGTGTGTGGACTGGATGTGAAGTCGAAAGCCTGTATCACAAAGGTCACACCAAAGACAAGTATTGGGAAAAAAAAAATCTGTACAAGAATAATAATAATGACTAGTGGATAGGCGCTTTACCAAATTTCATGAATCGGCTCAAAGCGCCGGGAACTGAATCCAGCACGCACGCGGACGTGAATCACACATTCTCTCACACACCGAACATAAACACATTACAATCACGTGGTGCGACGGGTCAGCTCAGCTATTTAGATTAATTTTCGGAATTTAGAATTGCATTTATTTTTCAAATTTGGTGGGCTGAACATTTCCAAAGCAGAGGAGGGGGAGGGGGGGGGGGGGAGCCGGAAAAGCCCGGACGATCGGCCTGAATGAACGGTGCCACATACGAGAAGGAAAAATTCTTTGCCCCGACTGGGACTCGAACCTCTCGCATTGGTGGCAAGTCTCTTAACCACTAGACCACCGACCGCCCCACCTTTGCTCTAGCCAACTCATGTTTTGGAATAATTTCGTTCATGAATGCACATGTACGCTCGAAATACTCTTACCTTGATGAGTAGTACAGCTCTTAATGCGATACAATGTTGTTTACGCTCCGCAGGAGCGGTCGAACATTCAAATTCTACGACTGTTGTTACACTACTGGAGCGCGCAGTGTGGTCGCCGCGTCATCGAGCACGCTTCCGTTGGCTCGGTTACAGACGCTGTCACTGTCCAGGTGTTTAAGTAGTGTGATGATAGATACCGCGAAATGATCTGTGAGCATAAAAATGGCAGCAAATAGCCCCTTTAACACATTCAGGAATCACACAATTCAAACACACAACCGTATCCCGACTGCTTAAATGCCTGTACGGCAGAACATAAAACAGTTTGCGAATGTAAGGAAGCGTTTTTTTGTGTGTTGTTCTCCTGTTCTGACTTTTCACTGATTAAACAAGACAAGATATCTAAATAAGACGAGACTTTCCTACAATCACTTCTCATTTTCACGAGCAATATTTTTTCTCAGGACGACAAATTCGCGGAATTCGAGCTATGTTGCAAGAACAATTATCACAACAACATTTTCCAGGACGAGAAATTTGACAAAATCTGGAGCTGCGTTACAGGAACGATAATTATTTTCACTTTTTTTGTGGAAACTTGGGAGTTATCTTGTACCTCCTCTGCACCCCGCTAATGTATTTCAAATATGATGCTGATGCTAGGAATATCGATGCCAAAACAAGACACACATAGAACAGTGCACGAGAGAGAGAGAGAGAGAGAGAGAGAGAGAGAGAGAGAGACGTTTCAGTCCATTTTTATTGAAGCTGGGTCGAAGTCACAAAATCGACGTAGACTGTACGAGGGAGACTGAGCGAAACGAGACAAGGTCTAGACCAAAAAAGTCGAAAGTCAGATATGAAATGGGTTGTTCTAATAAGGCGTCTTCTTGAGGCCCCCGCTGAATCCGCCTACAGCCCCGGCACTTGAAAGCGCACTTGCGCTGGCGCTGGCATCAGCCCCTGCACCGCCGAAGCTCCCCAGTCCCAAATCGGTACCCACTCCAGCACCGGCACTTGCGAAGGCAGAAGCGTCAGCGTTTGCCACAGCGAGCAGAGCGTCCAGTCCGGCAGAAGATCCGAAAGCGTCGGAAGACGCACCAGCAGAGGCTGAAACAGACGCTTGAGCAGAGGCAGATGCAGCAGCGAGGGCCTCCACACGCGCCTTGGCGCTGGCAACGGCTTGAGCGGCAGCGTCGGCGCGGGCCTTGGCGCTAGCGGCAGCAGAGGGGCGGCGGTGACCTGGGTCTGAGCTTGCGCACGTGTCTCCGCACGGGCAGTAGCGATGGCAGAAGCCACGGAGCGGGCAGAGGCGGAAGCGGCAGCGCGGACCGAGGCGGCGGCACTGGCGCTGGCGCTGGCAAGGGCAGACGCGAAGTCTTAACCACTAGACCACCGACCGCCCCAACTGCCTCGTCCTTGGTCGACCATTGGCAGTTTTCAGTACTTGCAGAAGAATTGTTTTGTCACTGTCTTGTACGACTGCAGTGAATGCAGTGGTGTATGTCATCATATCAGAAATGACCAAAGAGTTCGTATCTAGTTGTGCATTTGCTACGCACGTACCACACGTTTTGTGAGAGGATCTGGTTCCTCAATGGAAACGCGCCACGTGATCGGTGCCATTATAAAGTTTTAATTTAGATTTGTGAATATGGCACTCTTGAAATTGTGCCTCTCTAAGTGTCGTTTTAAACGTTCCAAGTTCGAGGTTGGGTGGGTGTTTGGGAGTTTAACGTCCATTTCCACCACGTATGGGTGATATTAAACACGGGGCAAGAAGAAAGAGGTCAGCACAAATATTTGGCCACAGCCGGGACTCGAACTCACGAGGCGAGCATTGAAGGCCCAACGCTCTACCATTCGGCTACCCCGGCTCCATCCCCGTACCAGGGGCCGTAACGCTACACTAGGCCCCCGCAACCACGGCCAAGTCGGGCTAACCGAGACCGAGCCGAGATAAGTAATAGCTAAGAAGGAAAAATATTAAAATACTCGGTGACAAGGAAAGTGGACTGTTGCGAACAACTTTAAGGCCCCCGTGTTATTTCACAGTGTGCACAGAAGCGAGGAATTCTGTCAAATTCACCGGCACAGTGAATTTTTAGCATGGCTCGGAGATTATTGTGCGTGGGAGTGATTTCCCTTGAAAACAAAAGCAGACGTTTTTTCCCGGGGGAATTTCGGTCACACCTGTCAACATCGTCTCCTCCAAAACCAGGGTATTATTTTGTTATGCTAACGACATTATACAGCTTAGCGAGGCGTTTCCAAATAATTAAGTGCTCTTGAACATTATGCAGCACGAAATTAACGTCTGCTGTAAATGACGTTAAACACCCAAACACCCACGTACTTTCTCTTTCGTGTAGTTTACAAATAAAGCTGATGACCATTATTGAGAACGGGAAAACTGATAAACGGTAAGGCATCAGAGCTGGTTGTGAAAGCTGCCCTGCAAAGGTATAAGTAGAAAAAGAGTGAGAGAGAGAGAGAGAGAGAGAGAGAGAGAGAGAAATTTATTTACTTATTTAATTATTTTAATGGTCATAACCAACTGACACTATAGGAAAGACATTGCCGGCGCGGGAGAGATAAAACTTGATGCAGCTACAAAGAAACTGCCTCAACGTTCATCTTTTCTGTTATCAATGCCCGAAGCCAAAGACAATATGTCATACCTGTAGCGTTCTCAGAAAGCGTTGTCAGCTGTTTGTAAACCACGTGAAAGATAAAGTACAGGCGTACAGCAGAGGGGTGGGTGTTCGGGTGTTTAACGTTCTTTACGGCAGACTTTAATTTCGCGCTGCATAATGTTCAAGAGCACTTGATTATTTGGAAACGCCTTGCTAAGCTGTATAATGTGAGCATTACAAAATAATACCGTACCCTGGTTTTAGTTTCTTTGTAGATGCATCAAGTTTTATCTCTCCGGCGTCGGTAACGTCATTCCTTTATGTCAATTGGTGCGTCTTTGCTAATTGATTCTAAACTTCAGTCATTGCTTACTACATAGCATTTTCTACCTATCTCTAAATGTGCCTTCGTAGCTGCTGACAGTGATGTTCACAGGATCATTTATACTCTTAAAAGAATGCCATCTTTTCATCAGCTTCACAGCAACACATAATAATAGTAATAATAATAATAACGAATTGTACTCATATAGCGCCAAATTCTCACAAAGTGACTCAATGCACGTACTCCCGCACTCATACCAACAAATATGCAAACACACACACACACACACACACACACACACACACACACACACACACACACACACACACACACACACACGCACGCACGCACGCTCACTCTCTCTCTCACACACACACACACACACACACACACACACACACACACACACACACACACACACACACACACACACACACAGAGCAGCTGAATCAGGAAGAGGTAAGTGGGCCTAGTCGAAAGCCGCCAGCCGGACTCCGGATGTGTTTTCAAGTCAGACTTGAAACGATCTATGTCCGACTGGTCTCTCAGGCCGGCAGGTTGTGCGTTCCAGAGTGACGGGGCAGCAAAGCTAAACGCGCGCTCGTCCGATAACTATTTTAAGGTTTCGACGAGCAATTTTCAAATGTTTCTCAGAGGAAGAACGAAGAGTGCGTGCTGTAAAGACATAAAGATATGAACGAAGAAACCAACAAACAAACCCCAACACAACAGCAACTCTGTCCTTAACGTTTATTGTTTTTGGTACATCACTACTTTATTTCTATGCTTATAAAAGTAAAGAAGCAGCAACTGGGATGACTAATAAACCGAAGATACACAGCATCTCAACATTACTGATGCGCCGGAGGGTGGCCGTCTGGCGGCGGGCCGGGTTGGGGCATGCCGATGTTGAGTTTAAACTTGTGGCCGCCGATCTCGACGTACGCCGGCAGTTCAAGCGAGAACTTCATGAGGAAGTCGATTTGTTCGGAACCCAGCTGGCACGTGGCCGTGTGTCCTGTGGTCGCTGGGGTCCCCTCCGCGTGTTTGTGACTATCTGAAAAACAGACACAAATAATCTTAATAATTTTGTTAACTACGTCAGTCCGAGCTGAAAGATCGACCTGGCACGGTTATGACGACAAAAGCATACGCGAAGAGGTGTGCAGATTAGAACCTTTTCTCTGGCCGTCGTTGCTAAGAAAGCAAAAATACACGGCGATCAGTCGCTCACGTCCAATAGAGGAGGCCCCGCTTGCACTGCAATCTATATCTGTGACCATACGTCTGTGGCACGATACGCGAAGTAGGCTACTTGCGATTTGCCGGGGAGCCGGGGTGGCCGAATGGTAGAGCGTTGACTCTCAATGCTCGAGTCGTGAGTTTGAATCCCTGCTGGGGCCAAATATTTGTTTTGGCCTTTTTCTCGTTGCCCCGTCTTTGATATCACCCTTACGTGGTGGACCTTAAACTCCCAGACACCCACCCCACCCACTTGCGATTTGCGGCAGTCCGAACTCAAACTCCGGGCAGACCGTAGAAGGGCTCTGTGACAACGTTATTACAAGTTTACAGAGCTCTGAAGCCTCTGACCCAGTAGTGACAGCATCTTTGCGAAAACAGTTTTGACACAGTGGGAGTTGCTCATCCTGAAGAAGGCTTCCTTAACCATCCAGCGATGACAATTTGCAATATCGCACGAATGCCTACTCAAACTGCCTTGGGAAATCAGCTCTGTCGATAGTAGTCAGCTTTAGGAGCACCAAAGAGTTGTCCGTGAAGCAGGCCTCGTGTTACAGTGCCTTGGCCTGACTCCAAAGGATCTCCCAAAACTTTCGTTTGTTTCTCTATGCTTTTATCATCATAAGCTGCCCAGGTCAAGCTGTCATCTTTGAAAAGTTAACATGTGTTTCTTTAAACCACAGTTCTATCCACAACGAGTGAATAAATGCACGTGCAGATGGACTTTGGCCAATCGACCGTTAGATTAGCCATCACGTGGGTCAGCACTGAAGTCTTCTTCTTTTTCTTACCATCACAACGCCAGGCCAGACTAATCATTGAAGTGAAACAAGCTAATGTTGGTGCAATCAGTTGTTAGATTTCCATCAACAAGGTCGTGTTTCTGTAAATGTTTACGTATCCCTGTGGCGTCGTTCATTCTCTTGCAAATATTAGCAGTTGTCTGATGGGTTCACATAAGCGAGTAATTTCCCTTTGAACCCTGAATATTATTGTAAATTTTAGCAGTCTGCCTGTTCTGGGTAAATTTCAGCGAATGGAAACGAGGGAGTGGAATAAACTGGAATATGTAAAATAGTGAAAAATGTTTCCACCATAATTACGCGACACCAAGAAACCTACTTGTGAAATTTGTTCGTTAAATCTGCCGATCTGCATTTTGTTCAAGGAGCGAGCACTGTCATTCCTTGGTCAGAGTAGTTGTCTGCCCCTTGGAGTCAGGCACAAGGTTGATTTGAAGCACAATGGGATAGGTCTGCATGGGAGGCATATTGAAGAACAGGTTCTTCATGCTTTTGCCACCGCCTGAAGAAATATCGTTATCAGTATTATCAGCAATAGTATATTCCGAAGGCTAGACGTGTACGTAGGTATATGAAGTGAGTATTGATTTTTTTTTTTCAGTTTTCGTATTGTAGATACATCAATGTTCCCGTATTGTTAATTTACTCTTGAGGATTGCCGTCAACTTGTCGATGAAGACTTTAAAAAAAAAGTGCAGACAGAATGTTTTATAGTTTTACTTTAACAAGAACGACTAAAAGTAAATTCTTAAAAGTATACAATGTCGGAATTAGGTATTTCGAAACAGAACTAGATGGAATATGCAGAACTGTGTTGTGTAACAAAATCAGAGACCAAGTTATCACAATTTTGACACAAGTCAGAAAATCTGATGGGAGTAGTCTAGACTACAGCTCTGATCTAAGCGTTCTAAGATGAATTTTGACAATGTCTTTCGCACGTAAAGTTTTAATGTTTTTCTCACCATGTTGTGCAGGGGCAGCCAGCAGAGGCTGAGGTAGACTGACCATGAGAATGAGAGCAACGGCAATCCACTCAGCCCTCATCCTTGCTTCTCACCTGAAGAACAGAGG